>CM067369.1:84068295-84260795 GCA_034401795.1 Chaetoderma sp. LZ-2023a | reverse complement strand
TGTATTTGCTGGCTCCGAGTAGGGCGAATTCCACGGCTCTCTGTGCTGGCGTTTCTTCTGGCATCCTTAGCACATGGACAAACATGGACCATCATTGCCGGACGACTTTTACAGACAGCCGCGACGTGTTACACATCTTGTATAGTCCGTCGTTGGAAATTATGCCGTCTGGCCATCAGTGTCCAGTGATGGTGCGTAGGTGTTTGAGGTGGCAGGCATCGAGTTTGTCTAGAGCTGCCTTTGGAACTGCCCAGCTGTTACAGTTATATAGCATCAAGGATACGCAGGTTGCATTATATAAACGTAGCTTCTTTATCAAGGGCATCTTTGATCTACGAATCCATAGCTTCCAGAAGAACTGGAAAGCCATGTTTACCATGACGCATCGTGCAGAAATGTCAGCAGTACTGCTGAGCAGTGAGCCCAGGATTTTACTTTTCCTCCATGGTTCGCCGCCACGAAGTGGGTCGTCATTTTCTATAGTTTCATGCTTTGTCGGTAGGTCTATGTGGGTGAACTCGGTTTTAGATTCATTCATAAAGAGATTCTCAATTTTTAGTTTGCTTGCAGCTATTGGGAGAAGTTCGTCAAGGGGTTTCTTTTCCTCGTCTATGAAGCCCACATCGTCGGCATATTCCATCTCTAGAGGCATGTCCAGTATTGGCACTTGAGGGTTTGGTCTTGTGGAACTTTCCCTCAAAACCGTGCAATACCTTGTATTACACAAATATTGCAGCTATCCCATTCATAGTAAAAAGATTATGCAGACATGCGGCGATAACAGTCTCTTCACTCGTCAATATTTCAACCAAAAATATTCAAGAAAGTGAGTTGTTTTACACTATTTTTTGTTGGAGGCAAGAGTACAGGCATTACTTTTTTGTGTCTTTTCTGACATCGTTTTCTGCCAATCCTCGAGCAAACACTATTGTGTCCATCGAAACACGCGTTTCTTATAAACACGTTATTTAATCTTTGGATAGGCTAATGTCTGTTGGTACAACCGGACAAAATGTTAAATTTGGCAGTATTTGTATGACAAAACCTAAAGAGCGTGCTCTCAAGATCTTCCTTGCTCATATGATGGATATTTTCAGAAAAAAGTAAATTATGTGGCTATATTCCTGGCTCCACCACACACTTCCGCAAAAATATATATGTACCCTAAATTTTATTCTTTCTATATGTTTCTGGACCAAATAGATACAAAATTATCATGGGTAGACATTTCAACACCTGAACCTAAATTTTGTGGCCGCCATTTTCCAAGATGGCCGCCATTTTTGCCTATTTATTATATATCTCTGGAATTTGAGCATGTATCAAGCTAAATCTGGTGCCAACATATAGATTTATGGGGTCGAGAAGCTGAATAAATGCATTCACTTTGTGTTTGGAGTAGCCATTCTCGGATTTTCAATATAGCGAACAAAAATAGTTGAAAATAACCACAATTTTTTCAAATTCCGCTTACATATTGTATATATCTGTGGAACTAGAGCATATATCAAACTAATTCTGAGCATAGGATTTTGAAGTCGAAAAATTGAATAAATTCATTATTACTTTGCTTTGAGCAGTAAACATCACATTTCCAAAATGTCCATGATTAATTATAGAGAAATATGTATTAGAGGTCTCCTGAGTGTATGTGGAAGATTCATTTTTAAAATATTAAAGCTCGTGTAATTTCACATAGATGTGTTTTGAGAAATCGCTGCTATATAATTTATGTCCAAGACTTGAAATGTCTCCCAAATATTGTTTTGTATCTATTTAGTCCAGAAATAAACCACAACATTTAGGATAGGCGGGACTATAGGACAAATCCTGGACTAAGATATGTATAGTCATATTAATTGTTTAATTTTTCATCCTAATTATAATTACATATTATATAATATCTATGGTAACAAGGTTATTTGTTCAGAGTTATTAAATGTCTGCTTTGTAGACACGCTCTTGTTATTGAACTCAGTATGTCTTACGAGCTAAAATCACATGTAGTTCAAGTGAAATTTTGGCATTGTTTATCGCACTTGTAGAAAACCGAACATTTTACGTCAGATTGTTTACATTTGCATCGCTTAGTGTTGCAAATTTTACATCTCACATGGTGAGCTAATCGTCTGGCAGCAAACTGAGTCACTTGAGAGGTCGCAAAAGACCATCCATCTCAGCCCAGCCATAGTCCTTGGGATTTAATATCTCATTGCCATGGTTCAAAAGGGTTAGCGATTTCCTGATAACGAGGAATGCTCGTTGGATGTGTCCTCAGGTTGAACCTGAAGTTGGTGGTAGCTGTGGGAGTTTCTGTGTTCAAGGAGTCTGAGATCTTTAAATGTATTTACTGTTATGTTGCATGACAAAACTATTACAAGATACTGTTCCATGTTTTTAATGTCTCCCTCGCTCATGGCATATGTCTCGCTAAATTCTACTAAGAAGTTCTCGGGTTCTACCTTCAACGTTGAAAGTTTGGACCCAATATTTCTCAAAGAATCGCCACCAGTTAAAATTCACCCAAACATTACACAATGCAGATCCAAGTTTGTTCAATAGGTGGTGCGGTGGGATAAATCTACCTTTAGCTCCTGTCCCAAAAACGAACCCAAAATTCTTCTAATCCCTTCATATTGAGGGTGGCTGCATATCAAGAGGGCTACCACATCTGTGCCATTTGACAAGATAACAACACGCTTAGCACCATGTTCGACTACCTAGTTCACATATGGTACAGTGCTGCTATCAGCCTCCTCAATCTGCTAGTCAATTCTTGAACTTCAGTTCTCTCACCATCTAAGTACATCACTGAAGGAACAACCTCATCATCGATGACAGTCCAGCTTGCAATGAATGCAATGGTTGCCCGAAGTGATTCACGAACTTCCTGTATATAGGCAAGGAGCTCCAAGTTGGGTTTTTTTTAGGATGATGTCCCGAATTTATCTATTTGAACAAGAAGTGGTCCGTCTGAATAAACGCATTTCAACTCGATGCTACCAGAATTGGATGCTCTTCGGGTCTTTAATGATTCTCTTACAGACTACTCAAGGTAACTATCAAAGATGACGTGCAACTCGTGCACATTGCAGGCTGCCTGTGAGCTTCCGAGCACTATATTGACTGCTTGCCCAAAGGTCTTATGAGTTGCTAGCTTTGGCATTGGAAACTGTGACTTGAAATCAATGGTTACGGACGTTTTTGGATTGAGGCGCTGGCTCGCTTAAATCCATTCTTGTCATTAGTAAGGTGTTTTTCAAGTTCTGTAATTGGAGTGCATTTGGCTGGTTTAGTAGCAATATCCCCTTCAAACAATGGGTTTGTTGGTAGATCGTGAGATAAAATGTCCTTCATAGATTCTCCCCTCGCCTTTGCAATGTCCAAAACATTCTGTACTCGTGCCAGTTCCTTTATTGCCATTCCCGGGACAGCAGATTGTGCGTCACGTCTTTTTCTGAATCGTTAAAACCAGGGAGTTTCACTTTGTAAATGGTGCGTGATTGTTTTTTAGTTTTCGAAATATATCGTTCATTCCGTAGTTGCTTGTATCCTTCTAAGCCGTACTTTGATACCTTCATCAACATACTATTTGGTGACAAAGCTATGGAGACGAACATGTTCATCTACATCATAGTGATTTCCTTCTTCTTGTATATAATGGAGAAGCCGTGTGACATTGGTATCGAACAGCTGTCCCCTTCTAGTTTTGCGATTATCTCCAGGTACCATGAACCATACGGCAAGTAATTGATACAGTCAAACTCTCGAAACACGCTCATCAATGATCCAACTGTTTCCACGCGTAGCTGCCAATTTTCTTCACGGTAAGATGTCACACTATTTTTCACTAGACTCACGAGATGTAAGAAAATACCCTAGTACTGGCAAAGTTCAGATTTTGCACAATACTTGTTAGTAATCTCAGCACATGTAAATCTTTGTTTACGGTATCAGTTCTTCTTTAACAAACTATGAAATTGTTGCTTACCTTTATGGTCACCATTTGATTACAGTGCCTTTTCAATCTCAGTAATTTATGCAAGTAACACATGGCATACATCTAATTTATTTTTATTCCAGAAAGCTTCCCACATCACAAATTCGATTGTTCCCAACATAATCAGCATAATTTGCATCGAACGATAATAGTGTGTGATCCATTCAGGAGTGTCTGGACAGTCTTCTCTACAAAGAGTTCTCACTTTATTAGCGCATCATCTATACCACTGTCACTGATGTACTTCTCTGCACATTCTGACTGTATTTGATGGCTGAGTATACAGTGGCAGAGTCCGCGACAAGCGATGGAATGACTGGAAGGAATTCTACTCGCATTAGTGGTACTAAAGAACTAAAGATTAAAGCATGGAACCAACTCCAAGGACCTTTTATCTTTTTATCTTCCACTGGCAGTCTACATTTTACTAATGTAATGGGAAAGCTGCTTCGTGTGATGCAGTGTTAGATACGTGTAGGCCAACATCTTCGACTTCTCTGAAGGATTCTGACAAGCTTGGCCGATTCATTGGTTTAGGATGGTGGGCCACTCATTAGCATGAAATCTCTGATGACAACTTGCAAGGACGCTTTTTCAGGCGTGTGTGTTGCCAGACAATGAAGAACTATCCTCAATGTTAAGGCTATCAAGCACACCAATGGTAAAGCTTGTGTTGTTGAAATAACTCGGAATGGGTTACAATTTACTTCACATATCTGTAGGATATAAGCAGACAACACTTTCCGATTTCTCAACATAGCTGGTGGATACACTAATTCTGTTCATAGATGTGATCAGCTCTGTGCTTTTACACTTATCATATATACGGTGTGCAGTCACTTCATGAAGAGGAGTTTTCTTTAACCCATTGTGCATATTGTAAAACATAATTTGGAAAAGACATCAAAGTTGCACCGCCTGACGTTTTACACTACTGCTCTGGTCAGAGTTACTATCGTCATTTATATCACGTCAGCAATAATTTTCATTACCGAGCTGCACTGTTTCAATTTGCAACATATGTGACTTGCTGATATTGATCAAAGATGAAAAGAATGTTAACAGTAAGTTCGGCATTCTGGTGGTCTCCGATGGCAGCTCGGTAGCATCACAAAATTTATCCTGAAGTTTGAAATCAACTTTTTGAATTGTTTTCCTAAACAGAGTACCCGTTGATTTGGCGACAGCGTGTGATCTTATCTTTGCAGCGAGACCTTCCTTTGATGAAAACACTAGCAACGGTTCATTTATTTGGTGGTATTGACACAATTTAATTTTGTCTTGATATGCCCTCACAACAAAGACTTTCACCTTGTATGTTACGGATTATAACATTATCGTCAATGTTGTTCATTAGTTCTCTAATTTTCTTGAGTGTGAAGCCATATCCTTCATCTAAAAGTGAGTTCAGAATGTCTCCCGGTTGAAATACCTGTAACTTTGTTGATGGAGATCGCTCGCTAGGTTTCTCTGGCTTCAAGGTCTCACGTTCATATTTTATCACGCAACCATTGATGTCTTTCTTATGTGCACATATACCTAAAAATCCATAATAAAGAAATGGTTACCTGTCATGGAGGTGGAATTCAGCTTCCACACACTACTCTCATGTGAAACCATCACAGCTGACCAGGCTGGCGTGACAGTGACTGCCAGTTCGCACTGAAGAATTAGCCGATATGGCCACGAAAACTAAGCAAAGAGAAGCTGAACTCAATTTCTTAGAGCGGTGACTAGTTCTTTATTATGAAAACATTCTGTCTCATAAGTCCATGTCCAACATTTTTGGTTAATGTGACTTGTGTCCTAATTAACTTATTGAACAGAAATTTGTCCACATGTAAGAAGACGATCTAACTGTCTGCTAAAGTTTTTCAGTAGTTATGAATTATTGAGCAGTAATACATAGGCTATCCCTTTAACTATTTTATAATCAAGTCAGCCAGAAATGGGTTTTGTATTCGTCCTGACATACCGTTATATCTATTTACACACCAAGAAACTTTAAAAATATTCTCATTTTAGTATGAACATGGTCATTCAAGACAAGACAATTTAAATTTTCTTGACAAATTTTGGCCATTACAGATTTAAGACCTACAGAATAGATACAAGAATTGCATTTCATAACTGTTTTGTTGATTATTTTGGAAATTAATGCGCTATAGTTATGACTACGGCAGCTTTGTCAAAAATGTCAAAAATTCAGACAGACAGACAGACAGACAGACAGATAAACAATATAAGTTTAATGCAGACACGATTGCTCCGAGCATTAAGTATTTAGTGAACTCATTGACCTCGAAAGCCTATATTTTGGCACCAGAATTATCTTGATACATGCTCTAGTTCCAGAGATATCCAATATGTACAAAAATGTATATTGAAACGTTCGCCATTTTGGAAATTTGTAATTTTCTTCATTTATTTTTTTTCTATGTGTTGAAAATCCAAGAATGGCTGCTCCACGCATTAAGATAATGCATTTAGTGAATTCCTTGACATCGAAAACCTATATTTTGGCACCAGAAGTAGCTTGATACATGCTTGAGTTCCAGAGATCTATAATAAATAGACAAAAATGGTGGCCAGCTTGGAAAATGGCGGCTACAAAAGTTAGGTTCAGGTGTTGAGATATCTACCCAAGTTAATTTTGTTTTATCTATTTGGTCTGGAAACATAAAATCAATAACATTTAGAGTACATCTATTTTTTGCGGGACTATTGAGCAGAGCCTGAACTACTCGGAGTAACACGCCATGAGTAAATGAAGTTAATATGCTTCAACATTCTGAGTGATCACAATTTCTATGTTGTATTATGACCGTTACCCGATGATGTGAGACGAATTCCAGCGAACTACAGATCTGTGATCTATTTTCGTAGCACTCCTCTTTTACTTAAATCCCCTTTTCCCCTACCAAGGTCAAGAATTGTTTTGGTGACGTTAAAGAATGGGCACACGGTGAGCAGTTCATGAGAAAAAACGTGTGTCGTAAAATTATAATTTAATATAATTATTCAGACATCTGGCGTCTATGGGTATGTGGTAAGGACCACGTTTCACACCTTGCGAGTACATATAGACCCACATACATGCATTTTCTCCCAGATAATAATGTCATGGAAATGGTTTTTTCATACGAAAATGCGCAAAGAAATGAATACTTTCAAATGACCATTTTTAACCACAGAAATGTTTCAGGTGGCTTCTGAGATCATCCTGATGACGCCTGGATCACACTCCTGGGACCACGCCTTAAACTGTTCTGGATTCGTCAATGATATTAATACAATTCCGAATGATATATAAACGAATTTTTGTCACTTAAAATACAGGGGATTGTTTCTCAGAGCATTTAATTTTCAAAATTTCCCGGGGGCTGACTCCCACCCCGTACCCCCGCTTGTGAGAGTAGACTCAGCTGACATCCCCACTCAAACCTTCCTCATGCACGCCCCATAACTGAATTTCCTGGATCCACCCCTGATATCAAATAATAAATAGACCTTTCTAGTTTATCCATCCATCATATGACATCATAATCAACTACGTGACATGTATGATGACGTCATAACCAGTGACATAAAAAATACCGCGATATAGTTTGTTACGAAAGCTTAATTGATGACGGACTAAGCGTTTCTGTACGAATCGTATGTCTTTAATATTTAATCAACATGCTGTTGAATATTTTGAAACTAATTTGACTTGGAGCTGTTGCTGCCATCATAGGTCAAATTAGATGAAAAATATTCAACAGCTTATTTCAGGTAAGCATAGCTATTTCCAGGAGCATGCCTCGTCTTGCCTATTTGTCCTGAATGAAACATGCTCTCATTTTCAGACTACGAACTGGTCACCGCAGAACAGCTTCCAGTTAATTTAGTTTTAAAAATATTCGACCGCTTACATGTATGGATGGTTTAAATTTGAAATACTGGAATTCGTAGAGATAGTTTTAGGAGCGGGTACCAGCCCAATCAACGCCATGTCCCTTAGTTAAAGCGATGCTAATCTCATCTCAAATGTTATACTGCACCGATAGATTATGGTTTATAGATTCCAGATAATTCATATCCTGTCACATTCCCCGTTTCTGTATCACAACTATCTGCTTTGTAATATCGCGTAAATGTTGAATAGTGATCGCCACCATTTTGTCTCCTCAAGCGATAGTGTGTGATGTCATGTAAGTGTCAATACATTACATTCTTATGTAATATTCATCTCGTTGAATATTTTGAAACTAATTTGACTGGAAGTTGTTGCTGCCTATGGCAGCAACAGCTTCCAGTCATATTAGTTTCAAAATATTCAACCCCCTACCTGTATGATTGCTTTTTATATCACACTGCCAATCTATAGCTGGCGCCTCTATGACTGAGCTATATCCCGAGGCAGGCACGCCAGGATTTTTTTGATTGGTTGAAAAGCAAATCATGACAGCCATCATAGGCTGTAGAAAATGTAGCAACATTTAACTACTAAAGCCTGAATATCTCTCTTTAGCGGCATGATGAAAACCTTAACATTACCAGCATAGTTTATGACTGGCATGTTAGATCACCTGAATAGCTACCAAGAGTTCAGATTAGTTATCCTTTAATTACTTTGTCAGTCCGTCACAAAACGTTATTCCGGGGTATCGTTTCTCGGGGTTTCGTATACAGTAATCAAACGTGGTGTATGCATAAATTGTAGTCTTAAAATCTGTAGCTTAAGAAAAGTAGGTCAGTGTGACCTGAGTGTGACATACTTTTCACGCTTTACCAGCAGCTTCCGAGATTCTAGCGATCTGTTAAAAAAGTGTTTTCGAGTACAAAAATGGCGATCAGAACATCGTACCTGCTCACGGTCCCCAATGGATGGATATGTATCTACCTACTCAAAAAACGCTACATAGCCAGTATATTTACCGCCGGTTGATGTTATCGTCCAACAACATTCAGAAAACAAACAAACGGTGAAAAGGAGTTGGCGATTAGCCGGAGTTTGTTGAAACAGTTGTCGACGACATGTTGTGTTTGCCAAACAACTGTGGCTAGTTTTAGTTTAATTAACTAAATAAGACACAAGTCACAGCTTCTGAAACGGCCATATGGAACACATCAAGACGGATGCAAATACCACGGGTTGCTCGCTGATGACCAATTTTGAGAGGTCGTGTGGGTCATATGCCTATAGTAAACCTGTCTTAGGTGACCACCTTATGGAGCGAAAGCATTTAGCCACAATCGGCAGTTCATCTCTGATAACGCGGGTTACTGGGCCAGTACTGAACCAATACCGGGCCAATATGACCCGGTATTGGGCCAGTTCTGGACCAGTAACCTGCGTTATCGGGGCAGCTGGTTATTGAATATTCTTTCTAGAGCCATGAGATGGCGATTCATTTGACCACCTTCTTTACAGAACCTCGATCCGCTAGTCCCCAACAGTCAGGTGACCGCCTGAACAGGTTGCCTTTAACGGTTTAGTGTGTTTACACTGAACGCGGTCAAGCCTCTTTCAGTCCACCAGGCAGCAATACAGTCTAATTACATAGTTTCAAAATATCCATCATTATACCGGGAATTGTGATAAAATAGATACTGCGCTGCGACATTGAAAGGGTTAAATGACGAGATTATTGTAACCAAAGCGAGGCCGATAAAGGAACGTGATAAACCCTTTCAACTTGACAAACCAAATGCGGAAAATCAACTCGCACCTATTTCTTACGAGTGCTTATGTTGAGTATTTTTTAAACTAATTTGACTTGGAACTATTGCTGTTTATGGCAGCAACATGTTTTTATGGCAGCAAGAGGTTTATGTCAGATTAGTTTCAAAATATTTAACAAATTACCTTATGATTATTCTAAAATGGAGATCTTTTGTATCGCCGCGTTTAAAGGGCCAACATAAATCAGTTGTATGAGGAGAACCTTGCCCATTTAGATGGTAATTTATGAAAAAAATGTCGTTATTCACTACTAATTAATCGTCATAAACCTAATAATGCAGGCTACTGGGACGGTATGTGGCCAATAGTTGGTCGTATTAGCTTGGTATTGATCCAGTTCCGGCCCAGTACCCTGCGTTATTAAGGAATGTTTGGTTGAAAGACAGATAGATTTACCCTCTTTGATTGTATTGGCTTTCAATACGAAAAATATTCAAACTATCTTGTCACAAATTTCTTAAAATAATCTAGTCGTTAATAAACTACAACAGTTTTGAGAAGCCGGATGAAACATGAGCCGACAGTAAACCCTTCTGAACACTTTAACACTCATATCAGCCATTGCGGCGTCTACAGTGGTCTTGAGAAATGTCCATTTGCAGACCAAGAGAAGACTAATCGAGCCAGTCATTCCAGTGGTAAATTTTCAAAAATAGTCTTCTTTTGGTCTGCAAATGAACATTTTCTATGAGTAAATTGAAATTTCCTAAAACAAATGTGAGGGTTAAAAGGGTTACGGGACCGCCTTATGGAGCGCAAGCATTTAGCATCCCTAATCATGCAGTTCATCAAACAATTAGCGATGACAGCGATAGAATAATTCTACAAAATGATCTGGAGACAAGTCAAAAGCAGGTAAAAAATGGCAATAAAGCCATAAAACACACCAGCTGGTAATAGGACATGATGTCCTAGTGAGCTGTAAATATGGTATATTATGTTAACAGAACAATTTTTGTGCGGGGTGGTGGGATTGGGGGGTGGGGGTGGGGGGGGGGAGGGGTTGGTGTTGGGTGTGGGGGTGGGGGATATACGCCCCTCCCCCAAAATGTGGCGACGGAATTGGTGGCTGCTCTGATTGGTCGAGCGCGTCAGTGACGCCATAAATATTTTAATTAGGCCGCGCGCAGCCTCCAGTCTCTGATAGAAGTACAGCTCCTGCACGAGAGTTTGCCACACAGTTCTATGGCAAGACAGTACCTGGTGTCCGCAAGACCTCGCTGGATCAGCTGGACAAGGTAGAGGTCTTCGCCAAGATTGGGATTCGCGTGTATGAACCAACTGAAAAGGGCACCTGACACTTGATCAGGCAAGCGGCTCACTACCGTGACACCATGACCATCAGAGTGTGGGACCACCACGCCTTATCCATCAGGACCATCTCCAAGCTGACACATACACTAGTCTGCAGTCACTGTCAGCAGAGGTTTACACAGGTATGCCATCTTCAACGCCACGCTGATCACTGTACAGGCGGCAAACAAAAATCGTGTGTCCTGGTGAGAAGGTCGAGGCACCACAGTCTGCGTATGAGAAAGCCTTCTATCTGCCCCAACCATCCAGTTCAGCAGCTACTCGTTGGATCGAATATGAGTCGAGAAACAGAGGCATACACATACACCATGTAGAGTGTGGGCATGGTGACGAGCGTTGGATCGAGGGCGCTCCCATAGATGGTTATGACCACCAACACCGTTTACCAGTTCCATGGCTGTCACTGGCACGGGTGTCCGCAACACCAGCGAGGTGAGGATGCTGAACAAAGATACCGCAAGACAGTCCTGAGAGAGAAGCTGAGAGCCTCTGGATGCACGCTTGTGGTACAGCGGGAGTGCTATATAAAACACTGCCCAAGCGTCCCTAAACGAGTTCGGACTCTCCCATACCCACATTTCATAGTTTACGACTTCGAAGTACTCCTAGATGGTATCAAGACTCATACTCCGGAGACTCTCACGATCGAGAGTAGTCACATACCTATCTCTGTGTCAGTTGGCTGTTCCTAAGAGGGCGCCACGAATGAGCCCACCCACCTCTGCAATCCTGATCCCAAAGAACTGATCAGAGAGTTCATGCTGGAGATCCAACGGCGAGCATCTCTAATCCGGACAAGGGTTAGGGCACAGTACATACCGACAGACCTGGACAAGCTCCCAAAGCAACATGACCGACTGATCAACGAGTGGTGTGACCAAGTGCCTGTACTGGGGTTCAACTCTGGGCGGTATGACCTGAACCTCATCAAGAAGTACTTTGTCGATGAGCTGACTGACAGTACAGGTACAGTGAAAGTCGCCAAGAAGGCTAGTCAGACCATGTTCCTCATAACACCTGAGCTACGGGTTCTCGATGTGCTGAACTACCTCAGCCCAGAAGTCTCGTACGAGGTATGGGTCAAAGCTTATGGGTGTACACAGCAGAAGAGCTGGCTCCCCTATGAATGGTTTGACACACATGAGAAGCTCAACTATCCAGGGATTCCTGACTACTCAGCATGGACACCTAAGCTCAAGGGTGGCTACCTCTTGACGGGAACAGAGTGGGAACAGTGTAACCAGACATTCAGTGAGCATGGAATGCAGCCATTCGCCGACTGGCTGCGATACTACAACAACCTGGATGTCATTCCAATAATCGAAGCCCTATGATAAGCGCCATGTGCTGCCAGATGGTGTCCATACTGAGCCCATCGTGCCACATATCCCTCTTGAATAGACAGCAGCGGGCTTGAGCACTCCGGATGGTGGCAGCTGTGTATCTGTAGGGACTAGCCGAAGCTCCTCTCACACAAACGGTCGCCTGGGACCGCTAGCCATATAGTACAATGTAGGCTGCCCATCCGCCTGCACATACCTGTCAAGCCTGCGAACATCTATCGACCAGTTAGGGTCTGTTGCACGCCGTCGACCACCTTCCAGCTCACCAGGCGCATAGAGGTACCGAACCAGAGCATCAGGTGGTAGGCACTCCTCTCCCTTGTTCGTTCCTGTGGATGGGGCAAGAGAGGATCGTTGGATAGCCTCTACTGGCTTCTTACCAGTTAACCGAGTAATCACATGCTGATGTGGGAACACTCTTTCTGCCAGAGTCTGGTTCCAGTGCTCGACGATTTCCTGGGCACGGTGGTGACCAACTTCACCTCGTCTTATCGCCACACCGTGTTTCCACATGAGGGCTGCTGTCTCGCCCCTGAACTCCTTACCTGTAACAATTCTGGCCACTGGAGGGGCTTTTCCAGATCATCATAGACACTGCTGAATGCTTGGGCCACCTGGCCTGCGGACTTATCTGTAAGCGGTACAGCAGCCTTGTACCTACTGGCGACATCGACGATGGTGAGGGCGTACTTGTAGGTCTTACATGTCCCCGAATGGCAGACTCTGTCATGTGGAAGGAATAGAACATCTGTCTGGTGAACTCTGTTCGGAACAGGTTCATCAAAATGACACGCCTGATGTGCCATGGAAAGGGTCTGTATATCTGCCACATCGGCTGACGGCTGAGCCACTGGCTAACCACCTCGAATGTAAACTTGTGGCCCTTGCGACGGGCGAAATTGAGTAACTGGTGAGGCTCGCGAATATATCCACCAGGCTGGTAGTAGAGCTCCTCAAGAGAGGCGGTACTCCTGGATTTGATCAGTGACGTCGACACCTGTTCTCTTATGTATGGCCTGGGGAAACTCCAGACAGGTGAACAGACGACCGTCGTTCATCCGACCATTGATGAACACCTCTGCGAACACTGCTGTCTAATCTCTGCAGCACTGGTGCCATCACTGAAGGGTAGCTTATCGACCAAGGCTTGTCAGTTAAGGGACTTGACCAGGTCGTACAGAGACGCCATTCTCATATAGTAGGTGAGTGCTATGGCAACGTACGGTAGCCAAGGGCCTGCGACTCCGAAGAACGTACCTACTCCTGAGGCGATGGCTGGTATGGCTTCAGAAATCTTCTCCACCGCATGGAGAGAATTGTTGGCGATCTTGCGGACCATCTCGCCAGCCTTCATTGTGAACAGAGCGACCAGAGCCCCAACTGCTGCCAATGGCCTGATAGAACCTTTAACGTAAGCGCGATAGATTCCTTTCACTCTGTGTACTAGCTTGTGGGATTCAAGCGTGGTCTCCGCATCATACTCACCCGCGGTCTTCACTACATCATAGTCATCTGCATCATAATCCTCCTCATCATGGTCCTCCTCATAGTCCTCGTCATCTATATCCTCGACTGTATCAGCCTCTGGTTCATACATCACGTCGCCGTGGTCCCCACTGCAGCTATATAGTAGATTTAAACTGTGGTCTATAGCATGGCATCTGCAATCTTTAATGCGGGCGTGTTTGCCTTAACTTGGGACAAGAAGGTGGCAGAGGTCGAGCGTGAGCATCAGAACCAGGCGATGGAGAAGGTGTCTAAGGAGAAGTTTGAGTACAGCAAAGCCCTCGAGCATATGCGCCAGAGGGAGGCACCCCAACGCCAACTCCGAGCTCAGCCCAACCAGAGCCTCAAAGAGGCAGATGAGAGTCTCGATGAGTACTACGATGCTGTATCTGGGTCAACGCTCGACTATGAAGCATCGACAGGTTAGAAGACAGCAGAGCTTATATTAGTGGTGGCAGCTGCAGTGGGGACCACGGCAGGAGTCGTGCTCTATGCACACTCAAGCTGAATACCTGATGTGTTCAACACGCATACCTTAGCATAGCCAAAGCAAAGTACCATCACACCTAATGAGCGAGTCCCAGCTATGAGGTTTCCGATGTTGAAGCTGAGCAGGATGCCCTTATTAGGTGGGATGTCCGTGCCCCCGAGGTAGTGATGGCCCTCGAGTGCCGACTCGAGGTCGTCGCTTCCACTGGTTAGGCGCAGAAGTGCATATGACTTAGTTTTCTGTCTGTAGAGTTGGCAATCAGCCAGCTCGTGTACCTCACAAAGAACATTGGTCCCAGCAACCACAAGCTTGAAGTCGTCTAGCTTATCCACCTGCTGGATGGCTCCTCCCTTCTGAGCCAGGACTGCAACAGCGACACAGTCCGATTCACCAGGATGCAATGTCAGCTCTACCCGTTGGTTAGCTGTGGCTTGGACCTGCTGGAGTTCTCACTACACATGCACGATCCGCTGTTTGGAACCCGTTTGGTTCAGCTCCTGGTCATTCTCGTTATGTCAAACATGAAGTCTTGGAACATTCATTGTCGCATCTGCGAGCTACTCAGTGTACACTCGGAGGAACAGCCTATCCTGCATGGCAGCCGGATTCACGTATGTGTTCTCGACGAGGGTTATGAGTGGAACTGCCACGGACTTCTCGACACCTGCCCATAGTTCGAATTCCGTGAACCCCTCATTGCACCCCACAGCATAGTACCACTTTCCCTTCGCATAGAAGGTTTGGCCACGAGCCAGCTGACCTAGGACTCGGTACGCATCGTTTACATAGGTGGTGTCCATTTTGCTGTTGCTCTGCACGATCTGCCACCTGTTCAGAACTTGCGTGAGCTCTACCGTCTGTTCCATTGTGCTCTGAAGCTTGAACTCTAGTGTCATGCTCTTGATCTCGTGGATCTTTGCCAAGATTGCAAAGTCAATGTACTCCCCAGCAGCGGACAACATGTTCTCATCGTGTATACTGGGTCGAATGACCATCAATCGGCATGGTTATATGTTCTCTTTAAACCCCTCCTATAGCGTGCTATGGAACCCATATTTGCTCAGTCGACTGGTCTTGCTGACCTGGCAGATGTGTACGCAGTTGATTCTGCCAAGGTAGAAGAGAGCGATGGCAAGTCATTCGGCATACAGTACGAAGCAAACTCAAAGGCATTCTCCCTCCACCCCATTGGTGGTGATGGGGTGGAGCTGCTCACAGACATCAAGGATGTGTCGAAGGAGCGCCTGGGTCGCAACATAGATGGCAACAAGATCGTGTTTCGGTACGATTTCCCGAAGAGGAAGTACATCCTGGAGCCCTCGGATACAGAGGTGGCAGACATCAACACCCTAAATAACGATCTCCGCTTTCATCTGGTCAAACCGTATTCGAGCGGTGCCCCACTGATGGCCCATGATGTCCTGCTAGTGACCCTGGAAAAAACCCTGCAGTTCATATTTGAGAAGAATGAAGTGTGGTACCGCGCTGGACCTGCGGGTGACTGGCAAGCATGGTTGCCCCTGTATAGGCCTCCTGCGGTCATTGACATAGAGGTTACTCCCCTCTCCACTGTTGTGAAAAGGATGGGACAGTTCGAAAGCTCTACAATCGGGGATCATCCTTCCTCACCTACATAGGTGAAGGTGTCTCCCTGACGAGGGTGGGTCCCCGGATCGGGGTTACAGGTGGAACGCTCCTGCTGCGTCGTCCATTCGATGGACCAGAAGAAGTTGTTAACCTCCAAGAGGGCACCCTATGGGTAGATGGTGTGTCACATGTCTCCAAAGTCAAGGGTGCTGTTAAACTGCTTCAGCGAGTTGGACTCACTAGCCCATAAGTGACTCATATAGTCCTAGAGCTACGTTTCTTAGCCGGCAGCAGAGTGAAGCAGCTAGCCCCTGCCCCTGAGGGGATGAAGATCACTATTGATCCGGATGGAACAGGGCTCGATCTAGCACAGATATTTCTCGAGGGGTTCACTCTGTTCAGTTTAACTCCTCATATATAGCCATGATTTCATCATACTGCTCGTGCTGGTGTCTACAGCAGTGGCACAGGGCGCTGAGACTGCCATGATATTGGATGCCAAGTGGGTCCACTTCCGGGATGACCCCCAGTACAATCCTTGGATCGACCCCTTGCGGAGAAACATTTACGACCGCATTCACCCACGTAAAGAGATCGAGTCTGTCTGCCACTTCTATGGGGTGGAGAGGGTAGGACGTGGCTGTCTGCTGGAGACCCCTGCTCAGCACCAGATTCTCTGCGTAACATGTGAACATGCCAGATTCTGCCGGGGTTAAAATGCTAATCACTTTAGCATCCTCCCAGGTGAGCGTTGTCAAGGTAGATGGAAGCCACTATGGGTGGTCCCATCATGCCGATGCGACTCTGGCAGAGACTACGTGTTTGTCTGAGCCTACACAGAATAGAGAGAGAGAGGCCGGCCCTGTGGTTGATGGCGATCTGTTGTGTATATCACTGTGGAGGCTTGTCTCTAAATGGCCGTTCAGACCCTGGTAGTGGTAGTGTGATACTACCTCCATCTCAACAACCTATGGTCCAGGGATTGAGAGGGCGGTGGGGGCCATGGATCCGGCGGCCAGGGAGGTGGTACCCCACGGTCTCCACTGCTTGAGAGGGCAGTGGGGGCCACGGATCCGGCCGGCCGGGTGGTGGTATCATTAGTAGTAGTGTCAGGATTAAAATGATACAACCTCCCTCAGCTGGCCACCGTTCGGTGATCCGTGGCCCCCACCACCCTCTCAATCCCTGGGGACCCCCATCTTGAGGCATACCCCAACCACCTGCAACCCTGGGCCTCCATCTAGAGACCTACACCAACCACATGCAACCCTATGCCCAGGGATTGAGAGGGTGGTGGTGGCCACGGATCATCGAGTGGCGGCCAGTTGAGGGAGGTGCTATCATTTTAATCCAGACACTACTACTCTTCGAGCCAATTCCCTATAAAGATCCATGCTGTCATTTTTATGTGTAGCCCTTCCAACATTGCAACTAGGTGCTGTTCTCCATGGGGATCAAACCAGTTCCATTGAATAAGTTTGGCAATTGCAAAAAAGTGGTTGGTCAAATGCTATCACAGGAATTTGTCCAGGGTTAAGGAAACATGCAGCGTTTTTCACTACATCAATCGCATGATGCATCATAGCCATTGATTGTGCATACTCTTCAAAAAGTGGCAATGAAGAACTAATATCCAAAGCACTAACTGAAGCCGATCTGCATGAAAGGCTGCCCAAGACAGACTCTGGTCTTCAGATTTATCATCGTCGACCTCAGTTCATACATGATGTAGCCATCTGCATTCAGTGTCGATGGCCACTTGTAACGTCTGCAAGTTGCTGTCAATTCGTCCTTGTATTGGAGGTACCGGTGAAGTTTTACTGCACAGCACAACAGGTGGTACACATGAATACTGTTCTGGTAACGGTGCCAGGCTCTTTCTGTTAGTAGCAATGCTATCCGTGACCATGGGTTCTCTGTCGATCACTTCCACTGACAACTGAATTTGGGTGCTGAAATAACGATATTCCAGTACGATGTAGGGATCCTTGTGCTGTGTTCGAAATGTTGCTGGCTTACTGCTTTAGGTAACTATAAGTACATTTGTTGTAATTCTGCGAGCAGACGACACATTAAGCATGTTTTACACTTACATGTATATATATACGTGGTTTTTCTATTTACTTTTGGTACTTTTAAAATTACCCATGTCCTTGTATTACGTAACATTTTTACAATAGCAGGAGTGCCCAGCATTGAAGGAGGTGGGGAGGGGTCGGTGGGTGTAATCAGTTTGATACAGTACACTTTACTCAATGAAGATGCGTGTATGAGAAAACAAACATGTATTGCCAATAAACAATACTTTATTATAAAGTTTCTCTTCAAATTTTCACAACCGTAATCATCGAGTGACCTATTTCGAGCAAGAATGTGCTAACACGTGAATGAACAACTGGTAATACCACATATCTTACGGGAATACATAAATATTCCTATTTACCAAAATAAATTATCATTCTACGTCAAGCGTAGACCAAGAAATTCGGGTTTAAGTGTTTCTCATGGTGGTCATTTTGAATTCCAAGATGGCCGCCATAAACACATTGGTGAAATGGCAAATATAAGTTTTTGGAATTGGGACACACAATGGTTCCGGAAAATATTTACTTTTACAAATCCCAAAAGAATTTTACTGAAAATACATAGTGTACCCTAGTACAATGCCACCATTCATATATTTTATAGTTGAAAAATTAAAAATGGCCGTCATCTTGAAAATATCGGCTACTTTGAATTTTTCAGTTTGGGTCCACTTCTACTTTCATTTAGGAGGCTAATACCTATCTTTGCTGAAAATTTGATGCTTTTACCAAGAAGTGAACAATTATTTCACCAATCTGCTGGACTAGCTACCAATTCTTCTTATATTGACGGGTGGATGGGGGTGGGGGGGGGGGGGGTGGGGGTGGGGGTGGGGTGGTTATTGTCCGAACACCACGTCATAGCGCTGCAAAATCCCTTCAACTCTCGAACAATGGGGACCGTTGAGGTGGCTGCTCTGATTGGTTGAGAGTTATGACGTCATCAATATTTGAATTAGGCCGCGCACACTTTTGACAACACCAAAAAATATTGCTTGATCGAGAGAGAACAATAGAAAAGGCTTTCGACCAATATTTTTGGCCGTTAAAAGTGGGCGTGGCCTAATTCAAATATTGATGACGTCGTAAGCTCTCGGCCAATCAGAACAGCCGCAACATCCCTTCGCTCTTCTACTAAGGGCCCAATCAGATCAACGCTATAAACCAACTCTGAATTCTTCATCATCTGTGAAATCGAGAAATAAGCCCCCCCCCCCAAATAATCAATCACTTTCAAAGATGTTATGCCCAACATCCAGGAGGTTAAGGAAATAGCCGAGGAGTTGCCTGATGTTGTCGTTGTAGATACCATGAGGTCTATAATCATGTAGTGTGGCACAACAGTTGCAGGAATGGACCTTTCTACTTTATTCATAAAGAATATGACATCATATGACGTCATAATTCAATACGTGGCGTGTAGGATGACGTCATAATCATTACGCCATGAGGGTTTGGTGGGGGGGGGGAACTGCGGGCCCGCGCATGCGTGCGTGGGAGAATGAGCCAGTGAGTGAGTGAGTGAGTGAGTGAGTGAGTGAGTGAGTGAGTGAGTGAGTGAGTGAGTGAGTGAGTGAGTGAGTGAGTGAGTGAGTGAGTGAGTGAGTGAGTGAGTGAGTTAGTGAGTGAGTGAGTGAGTGAGTGAGTTAGTGAGTGAGTGAGTGAGTGAGTGAGTGAGTGAGTGAGTGAGTGAGTGAGTGAGTGAGTGAGTAAGTGAGTGAGTGAACTAGGGAATCAGCGAGTCATTGAATGACTGCGTGGATATGCGGATGAAGATTGTGGATATGCCGGGAAATGGCAGCCTTCTTTCATGATTATGACGAGACCTGGTCTCGCTCCTCGTTTCACTTCGCCCTCTGGTTCGTATCGAATCGAGGAGAGAAGACTGGGTAGTGCATGTGAGTGCGAGGGTGTGTGCATGTGCGCGCGCATGTGTGTACGCATGTGCGTGTGCGTAATATATGTGTCTCCTAACCATTTGACCACAAAAAGAACTATTACGAAAATTACTTTGCAATGCTGAATACATTGATACTAATTTGACTTGAAACTGTTGCTGTTGAAAAGCATCAACACCTTTTTTTTTTTTACGAATTAGTGTTAATATATTCAGAAGCTTACCTGTGTGGTATCTTGGAACTAAAGTACTCTTGGAAACGGATACGCAAAATAGGAATTAATTCTTTAATTATTGTAGGGTATGTAAAAGTGTGTGCATGCGTACGTGCCAGTGTGTTGTTTTGTAAGGGAAAGTGTAAGCTTGTCCCCGTGGTTGCGAGAAACTGTCTATGATTTAGAGTGTATGTGCGAGTGTTAATAATAATAATAATAATAATAATAATAATAATAATAATAATAATAATAATAATAATAATAATAATAATAATAATAATAATAATAATAATAATAGTTACTGTCATATATCGGAATTTATACTAATAGTCTGTAAAGATTTCTTTGTGTGTACATAGGTGTATAAACTTGTATATATGTTAATGGGGGCCGTGTACTTGAAGATTTACCCTCAATAAATAACGATTATTATTAATGACTTGATTTAGTCCGTCTTAAACAGTTAATAGTCCGACACGTTGTGCAAATTGTATGTATTTTACTATTTAATAAACATTCTGTTGAATATTTGGAAACTAATTTGACTGGGAGCTGTTACCACCATAGGCAACAGCACCTAGTCAAATTAGTTTCAAAATAGTTAACAGCTTACCTGTATAGTTGTCTAGAAATTGATAGTCATGGAGTTTAGGGATCGATCGATCGATCCCAACACGAGCGAGGTATAGGTGTGGCTTAGCTAAAGATGGGCGGGCCATAGCTAAAACTGGAAAGGTCCACGTGCCAACTCTCAAGGTGTACAGAGGTCAAGGAGGACGCACCAAGACGTGTATGTGGTTACTGAGCGTTAGTGTGAATCCCTGAATGTAAATGGGAATGGAGAAATCTGATGTGTCACTCAGCTACATGACGTCAAAATTAATTACGTTACAGTCATCTAGGCTGAGGTAACAATCAAAATGCGCAATGATTGATGTATCTTAGCTCCGTCATGAAGATTGAATAGTCCGTCAAGTGCACGAATTGTATGTCATTGTTGGAGTTACTTTGTAATAAACATTATGTTGAATAATTTGAAACTAATTTGACTGTGCGCTTTTCAGCACTCGGTCAAAATAGTTTCGACATGTTCAACAACTTACCCGTATAGTTACCTTCAAAACTCGATTTTGAGCATTCATCATGCAATCGATCCCAACACCGGCAAACCGCGGGCGGAGCTTGGCTAGAAATTGGCGGAGCATACCTAGAAATGGATCCCTAAATTCTGAGTATTGCTAGATAATAGCATGCATACGTGTAAGAAATGCCCTTTGTTGCTGGTGGAGTTAATGTTCCCGCACGTGAGGTCCTCGTTATGGGTGGGTGGTAGCCGCTGCAAGTGGAGCTAGATGGTGATTGGTTTCTTAAGAAAACAAACACTGAATCAATCTTGAAAACATTTTCAACAGCTGGGTATACATATTATTGGATATGATTTACCCAGCCTTTCACAGCTGTGTATATGTGCATGTACTTCTTTAGTATACCATTTGCCATCATTTGCCATCACAAAACTTATGTACACACGTTTTCTAAGTGGATGTCACAGTTTAAAAGTAGGTTAACAGTCAACAGACTGACTCACATATATTGTTACGTATGAATTAGATCATCATGTATAAATTAAGATCATGGTATGCATGAAGGCAGTCATTGTTTTGATTCTGCAACGACTGGAGAAGACACGAGGGGATAACCAAACGGACACCATTAAAAAAAAGGTAAACCTACCAAACCCGGCAGAATTAAAATACAGAATCAGGGAGTTTCCAAACCAAGCAATACATTTAGTCTCCTGAAATATTCAAAGCTTTGCAAGAAATAAATACGTTTGTGTTGCGTATTAAGGTGTACAAGCGTATTTATAAACCCATAAAACGCATGTGACAATCTAGCTCTACCTAGATCCGACCTGGAGAGCCGCCTAGCAGTCGGTCTCAATCACAGCATGGGAAGATTGATATTCGACCTCACCCAGTAGGAAAGATTTTACCTACTGATATTGAACCGAGAAACAGACCGAACAAATGGGCTTAAAAGAGAAATCGCCACCTCGATATTGAATATTTTGATACCCCCCAAACTAAATCGCTATCGAGTGCTGGAGCGCGAGAAACCTTCATCTGGCACACCTTTTCCACGAAATGAGCCCATACACAAACTGACCACACGTGAACAGACACTTGATGAGGGAAATGGAGTTGCGGGTCCGGAATGGTACAACAGCACACTCATTAGATATATATTGACACATTGACCTCGAACAATGGTCACCATTCGGCGGCTCTGATAGGCCTCAACCCAACCTAAACATTTCACACCTCGCTACACTGGTCAATAGATCTACAGTCCACATTGGAGATTGTCGAGGCGGCTATGCTGATTGATCGAGAGTTATAACGTCATCATCAATATTTTGAATTAGGCCACGACCCCTAACGCTTTCACAGGTCAATAGGCCCGTCAATCATCATTTCCGAGCGTCAATATATCCAAGGCCTCGAACAATGGCGACGCTTGAGGTGTCTGTTATCATTGGCGGCGAGCGTTCACGTGACCTACATTAAGACACGCCTCCTCGCAATCATCTAAAGATCTACACCCCCAAAACGCAGTGAGGGGATGGGCGACTGTGTTGATTGGTCGAGAGCTTATAACATCACCGGTGACGTCATACAAATTTGAATTAGGCCACGCCCACATTTTTTCCCCTACTAAAAGATACTCGCATTTGATCGGTCGAGAGAGAACATTAGAAAAGGCTCCACACCAATCAGATTCGAATATTTTTGGCGAGAAGTGTGGGTGTGAACAATCTAAATATTGATGACCTCGCTAATGACGTCATACGCTCTCGAACAATCAGAGCAGTCGCCCATCCTGCTGCGGGTACGGATGCTGATACTGCTGCTACTGCTGCTACTGCTGCTACTGCTGCTACTGCTGCTACTGCTGCTGCTGCTGCTACTGCTGCTGATGCTGCTGCTGACGATGATGATGATGATGATGATGATGAAGCTGCTGCTGTTGATACTGATACTGCTCCTATTCTACTACTACTGTGCAATGTATTGTGTTGCACATATGGCTTAGTACGCTGGCATCGGAATGCTTTTAATGAAATAAGATAAGTGGCATGGTATCTTGTTGTTCAACGCAATACATTGTACCATGTGACAAATTGGACGATGAAAACTTCAGCCAGCCTAGTTATATTTACGCCCAAACAGAGGCGTGTTCACAATAGTATGAGCACATTGTTAATCGATCATAAACTCTCTATTCTATATATATACGTATATATAAAGTAATTATAATCAATGTGATGCAATGCAACCATAAAACGCAATTAAAATGTAACTTTGATGAAAGCGAAACCGCATCCGTCATCCCATGGCTGGCAAAATGCAGACATAATCAATTTACACGTGATTCTGTAAAACATATAACGATGGTATTTATTCAATAACGGCTATAGATTAAACTACTCTATGTAGCGCGTGATTTTCTTGTCGTTATACGCCGTTTGTTTACCCCCGTAGAATTTGTTTCAATGTAGTTATTGATTCTATATGTTCATGGATGAATGATAAACATTTTCCCTCAAAAAACGATTTCAACCCTTTATTCCTAGATTTGTCATAAAATTATGATATTTAATAGAAGGATCGATGTAGGAATCCAGTTTTAGCTATGTCCCCGCCAATCTCTAGCTCAGCTCCACCCTCACTTCTCTTGTGTTGAGATCGATCGATCACTGACGTCCGTAACCATGACTTTCCATAAAACTATACAGGTAAACTGCTGAGTATTTTGAATCTAATTTGATTGGGTGCTGTTACTGCCTATGGCAGCAACAGCGCCCGGTCAAATTACTTTCAAAATAGCCACCAGCATGTTTCTTAATTAGTAAACACATACAATTCGTACAACAACGCTTAGTCCGTCATCAATTAAGCATTCGTCAGGAAGATAGCCAAGTCATTCATGACGTAATTGATTATGACGTCAGTCTACACGTCACGTAGTTGATTATGACGTCATATGATTGACTGAGAAAATGGAATCCTCCATGTCTAGCTATGTCCAGTCAATGCCTAGCGAAGTTACGACCACTTTTTACAGTTTTATTCGAATTTATCACTTTGAACCCTGAATGCCAATGCTCTTAAAGGGGAACCCAAACAGAAAATGGCCAATGCACGCCAAATGATGCTTTTGTTAAAATATATTATTTGCTTATTTTCGACGTCCTAAATATTAAATATCTTTTGGGAAAATCACGTTCTTCAATTTCCATGAGTACCGCGGTGTGACGTCATCGTGTGATTGGCGACTGTGGTATGACGTCATCGCATGAATACTGCGTTACTGTTGCTGAGTGATAGCCCACTACAGGGGTGTGTGGGTGGGTGTTGTGGGGATGAGGATGGGTGGGTGGGGTGGTGGTGGTGGGGTAGGGGTGGGGGGGGGCGGGGTGGTGGTTGCGCTATTTCCCACACCGACATATTAATGATCTGCCAGATAAACATTTATGTTTGTTATACTCATAATTGAATCCGAGCTGATGTCCTGCTTCGTCGCCTTTTTATACGGCAGTTGCTTCTATTTTGAAAACACGTGTGGTCTAGTCTGAAAACATGTGGTTGGCGATTCACGTGATGACGTCTTAGTGTGAATTTTGTGGGATGTAAAAACCGACGATTTCAACACAAGATTTAATACAGAACCAGGTTGTGCAAATTCGTAAAAACTGTTTTTAATTTATAAAACAAGATAAAATGTAATAGCTTTTGCGATTTTTATTGGAATCTAATTTTCATTTTCGATTACGCCATAGGTAGTCGGACGTCACAATAAAAATACCTAACGAATGGCGCATCTAACTCAACCATAAACGTTTAAAAGTCCGCCAAGTATACAGATGCAGATGTATACATATGCCTTTGAATGGCTAATTATTATCTAATGAACATTCTATTGGGTATTTTGAGGCTAGTTCGACTGGGTGCCACTGTAGTCGTAGGCAGCAATGGCGCTCGGTCTGGTTAGTTTCAAAATATTCAGCAGACTAATCTTGAATTCACCTTGAAAAAAGGAGATTCTATTACCTCAGGGTTAAAAGTATAATAATTCGATCCCAACACGCTCAGAACGTGGGCGGAGCTTAGCTGCAGATGTGCGGCGCATAACTTGATATGGATCAATCTTTGTGCAGTAGTTAATCCGGCTGTGACGCGATTTGCCTATTGCTTTGTACAATATGTATATATTTAATTAATTAGTGTTTATATATTTATATAGGGCCTATAGTTGTTTTATATACATTGTTTGTTTATACGATTGTACTTGTTTTGCCGTATCGTTATGTTGATTTTTTGCAATAAACTATCTGTTGGTATCCAATGAGCTCATGCCTCGCCAAATCTTGGGCGTGTGTGGAGAAGTCCCTGACCCATTCCCATCCCACAACCTAAGTTCCACCCTCAAGAGGACTTAATAAAGCTAATCTATTACGTTTTTTAAACATACCAAGTAAATTTATATGGAAGCCAAATAGAATTGGCCAGTCAATTTTCAGTTGGCTTAGAAATTTGTTTCATTAAGAAATGAACCTTTCCAGTTTCCATCATATGACGTCATAATCAACTACGTAACGTGTAGGATTACGTAATAATCAATGACGTTATGAATGACGTAGGTATGTTCGTCACAAACGCATGACTGATGACGGGCTAAGCGTTGTTGTACGATTGTGCCGTAGGCATATGCAACAACAGCACCCAGTCAAATTAGTTTCAAAATATTCAACACCTTGCCTGAATAGTTTTCTGGAAATTGATAGGCACGGCGTTCAGAGATCGATCGAGCCCCAAAACGAGCGAGGTGTGGGTAGAGCTTAGCTAGAGATGGGCGGGGCATAAATAAAACTGGAAAGGTCCGTTGTTTATCATTTTGGGAAAGTTCAATGAAATCTATCCCTCGAGGTAACTTTATGTTGCACTAAAGGCGCACATTCACGGCAGAATGCGTGAAAATAAAATTGTTAAAATTGTATACATTTAAGATGCCTAAATTATGTGACTCAATGTAATGGAACGAAAAAAATCTTAACATATGATGATTTCATTTCGAACAAATTATTATGCTTTGTCTCTAATTCAATTTCACAACTTTAAAAAACCATATTAATTTATATGTAATAAAATCTTCATATGCTAAAATTTATTTCGTTTCATTTAATTTATGCCCGCAGTTGAAGCCTCTAAAAGTAAACAATTTTGATTACATTATTTTCAAGCATTATGTTGTGAGTAGGCATCCTTAGTTTAGCAGCATTGTGTTTCTGAGTTGTGGCGTTAGCGTGGTTAACTACTAGCGGCAGAAACCAATATTGGGTGAAACAAGTTATTGAGGAAGTAACACGCGCCTTGACAGGCACTCGTAGCCAAATGTCCTCAGGCGATAATAAGATTTATTTCGTATGGGTAAATATTAGCACGCACAACCCCCCCCCCCCCCCCCCCCACACACACACCCCACCCCACCCCACCCCACCCCCACACCGTAATTGATGAATCCAGTTTCCCAGTCAGTCATATGACGTCATAATCAACCACGTCACATGTATGCTGACGTTATAATCAACTACGTCACATGTATGCTAACGTCATAAGCAATTACGTCGTAAATGACGCGATTTACTCCGTCACATGCGCCTAATCGTCCGTTAAGTTGTACGAATTGAATGCCTTTACTAGTTAATAAACATTATGTTGAATAAGACAGCAACAACACCCAGACCAATTAGTTTCAAAATATTCAACAGCTTGCCTGCATAGTTGTCTGGAGATTGAGATCTATGGAGTGCGGCGATCGATTGATCACATTGCAGGGAAGGTGTGGGTGGAGCTTACTTAGAGATGGGCGGGACATAGCTAAGAGTGGTTTCTTCCATTGAACGCGCACCACTTCTGTCGTTATTGCTTAACTGACAGTCTATCTACGCTGAACTCGACTGGACGCAATTTAGTCATTTAGCCCTCACACATCCGAACCGAGAAATTCTTTCTGATGTAAAGGAATATACTGTTGGATAATTTAAAACTAATTTCACTGAGATTTAGTCAGATTACTTTCAAGAAAATTTTAATTTTCTCATAGAAATGTCCATTTGCAGACCAAGAGAAGACTATTTTTTTTAATTTACCACTGTAATGGCTGGCTCGATAACAAGGACAGCCATTCCAGTGGTGAATTTAAGAAAGATAGTCTACTTTTGTCTGCAAATGGGCATTTCCAAGTCAATTATAGAACAGTTTTTAGCGTAGATCCGATACCTGTTAACGACGTTTAAACCACAATGTCCGCCAGCACCCCTTCCACGGAAAAGTGCTTTACCCAGTTCCCGGTCAACGACTTGGGTTGAATTCGGGTTCGTTGTCCCAGTACTCCGACGGGAAGTATCACGTGACTGCTTTGCTTATTTACGCATGCGCACCCTTTACCTCTCGCTTGAAGCAGGAGTAAGTGAGTGAGTGAGTGAGTGAGTGAGTGAGTGAGTGAGTGAGTGAGTGAGTGAGTGAGTGAGTGAGTGAGTGAGTGAGTGAGTGAGTGAGTGAGTGAGTGAGTGAGTGAGTGAGTGAGTGAGTGAGTGAGTGAGTGAGTGAGTGAGTGAGTGAGTGAGTGAGTGAGTGAGTGAGTGAGTGAGTGAGTGAGTGAGTGAGTGAGTATTTATTGCTCAAACCAGACATTAGGATACTGCAAAACAGATACACAACAAAACAAACAAATAAAAACAACCAAACAAATCTATACAATACGACTATGCCGAGGATATAATAGTAATAAATATATAATACATGTATAATGTGTTCTATGAGTAATCGATTAGAATTTTTACAATGTGATACCGTTGTCCGATTATACTCTCGGTCGTTCGGATATGTTGTCGAGGTATCCCGCTTACCCCGATAACATATCCGAACTTTAGGACGGACTAGAGAGACCGCCATTCGTTAGACCAGTGCCTCACAGCTACCTCATACAGTATCATGTTTGTAAACTGTGGCTTTCAGGCGTCTTTGGGTGCTTGAGTGTTCGGTGAGAGGACGCTTGACTTCCTTCTTAGACAAAATGAATGGCTAATATCCGGTCTAAACTTTGCAAATAATGGTTACAACTTCTCACGCTATTGCCAAAGCACGGCGGAGATTGTATTCATGGGGGTGTTGGGGTGTGGTATGGCCTGAAGGGGGCTTGCAATTCCTTCTAGACTCGCGTTTACAATAGCCCATCTTGGATATTTTTTGCCCCGACGATCACAGCAAATAAACACTCGCTTTCATTTACTCTTTCTGATCACTATTCACAAAAGGAACTTGATCGAACGGCTAAAAGGCACAATTGTGTTTGATAGTTTATTTCATTTACGAAAGAATACGAACTAACGCGACGCCGATCATCGAACCGTCCAACTGGCGACGGGGTAGTGATATGCGCCCCTATCGCGTCACGGCAAACCATCTATCGCATCTAGGTCTGCATAATGGTCACCTCTATCTGGCACCTTTGTGCAATGGATGGAACCGAGCTGCCACTAAAGAGTATGACGTCATAAAAAATTACTTAATATGTAGGCTAACGTCACGATCAAATGCATAAAGCACATTAAACAACAGCACTCAGTCACATTAGTTTCAAATATTCAACAACTTACCGGCACAGTTACCTTACAAATAGTATTCTGAGAATGTAGGGGTCAAATCGCTAAACGTGGATGGAGCTAAGCATGAGGGGGCGTGGTTTAACTATATCTGGATCCCACTATAATAAAGAGTGGTCGCTAAAGCAAGCTTATTCTGAACTAGGTAGCATAGCAAAGGGCGTGTGGCGCTGAGCGATCGTGGCATGAGTGTTAAAGAACCACTACTTCGTGGCACATGGATCTGGCGCCGTTTATTGACTGGCTTTAAAGCCTTGAGTACGCGCCATTATATAGAGAGTATAGCTTACAATCCTGCATACTCCTGGAGAGTTGACCTTTCCAGTTTATCCATCCATCATATGACGTCATAATCAACTAGGTGACATCTAGGATGACATCATAATCAATGACGTCATGAATGACGTAGATAAGTACGCTACGAAGGTATAATTGGTGACGGTCTAAGCGTTGTTGTATGAATTGTATGTCTTTACTATTCAATAAAGATGCTGTTGAATATTTTGAAACTAATTTCTCCTGGCGCTGTTGCTGCCATATTTTGAAACTAATTTGGCCGGGCGCTGTTGCCATAGGCAGCAACAGCACCCAACCAAGTTAGTTTCAAAATTATCAGCAGCTTACCTGTATAGTTTTCTGAAAATTGAAATCCAGGGAGTTCAGGATCGATCGATCCCAACACAAGCAAGGTGTACGTGGAGCTTAGTTAGAGATGAGCGGGGAATAGCTGAAACTGGAAAGGTCCATTTAGCTGTCTTCTAAGTGGGAAGTCTTTGAGATTAGTCCGCATTCCAACATCTATCGTCAGTCATCAAGGTTACTGTTTGAATCTAAAAGCGCTATGTCAAACGTTTGATCAGTGAAACAATTTACAAAAATTTATTTCAAAATGACTAATTAAAAAAATCAACACTTTTACTAATTAGTTCTCTTGCCAATGTCGTTGTTTGAGCGGTGTTACGTCAAAGGTTCCGGATCAGTGAAGCAGTTTGTAAAAGTCTATTTTGAACTAGTGCTTCAGAACAACTAATTTACACAAAAACTACATTTACTAATTAGCTAATATAACTTTCAGATGTTTTGAGGCTAATCTCGAGCCTAGATTATATAAACCGTGGCTAGCATTCATTACAGACTCAAGAGGTTGAGCCAAGCCCGCAAACCCGCTTGACTTCACTCTCTCACAAAATGAAATTCCACTATCCGTTTAAAGTTCCGTAAATTCTCCCCGAGGCTAGCACAAAATCACAATATCGTCTGCTAAATTATTCCACGGCATTGGTCACGGTAAACAAGGCATCCTCTTCAATTTACACCTCGCGAATTCGATGCGAAGATTGGTATAAATATCGCTGAGGGCAAAGTTTTCTTGTTATGAGGCCTGGCTTTGACATCGGTTTGTAAACACACCACGGACAAACTAATATGGCCTCTTGTCGATTCCACATCGTTGCCCCGGACCAGAAAGTGTAGTGTTCTGAGACAGAACTTTGCGTTGACAATTAGAACACGCCAACAACGAAGCCCGCCAATATTGGTTGTCAGTTCCAAAACAAGCGAGAGTGCGAGAGAGCGCTCGCTATGCCATGGGCGATAATTTGATGTTAGTGAGGTTGGATTGTACACAGACAGGGACAGTTTCTTCTACTTAGTCTTGGAGTGACATTGCCAATTTTAATCTCATCAGAAGATGCCACCTTTACTGGTCGGTTTTCACCACATTTTTTCCTTATTATAATACTATCTTGAAGGGAACTGATTCGTGTGAAAACATCTGAATGAGCAATCTTATTAGACCATATGGATATTCAGTGGAATTTATTTGCAATGTTATCTGCCGAAATAGAGGTATCCGACATGCCGCTTAAGTAGTATGACGTCATAATCACTTACCTCGCGTGTAGGCTGACGTCCCAAACATAGAAACACGTTATAACTCGTCTTAACGCTCGAAATGTCCGCCAAGTGTACGAATTGTATGTCTCTGATGGATTTACGATTTAAATCGGTTGAATATTTTAAAGCTAATTTGACTAGTCAAAGTAGTTTCAAAATATTCAGCCGCTTACCGGTATTACTGCATGGAAATGTTGGGATTCTGAGAATTCGTGGTTTCAACCTTTCCCGACGAAGCCGACCAAAACCAGCCTCTGTTGTGGTCTTGAGAAATGTCCATTTACAGGCCAAAAGAAAACTATTTTTGAAAATTTACCAGGGAAATATCTGGCTCGGTAACCGAGCCAGTCATTCCAGTGGTAAATCTTCAAAAATAGTGTTCTCTTGGCCTGCAAACCGATATCCAATTAGTAAATATTTTGATATTCCTGAACAAATTTAGACACTACACTACTTAAAGAAGGCTATATACATCAATCACAACATGCGCAAAGAGTAGTCATAGCTCGATATGCTCTATATGGATCAATCTATTAACGTACAAATAAACCTGCCTATAACAGAACATACCTTTCATAGCGCATTACTGACTAATGCTATTCTTCATACACTCACGTTAAGACACCTCTTGTGTGTATGATGTATGATTACTGCATTTTGCGGCTGTAGTAGTAGACACATCCTACAGCATCAATCAGTCCAAACTCCTTAGCTTCCTCAGGTCCATTCTTGATCTGAATGTATCGAGGCCTGCTTTCTTGAGGTAGCACGCTTAGCAGATTTATGCAATGGCGTCCTCTCCTGGCTTTATATCTGCTGTCTCCCAGTATGGCGAATTCCATGGCTCTCTGCGCTAGTGTGTCTTCTGCTATCCTTCGTACATGGCCAAACATGGACCATCTTTGCTGGGCGACTTTTCTCGCCCATCGGTATCCAGCGATAGTGTGTATGTTTTTACGATGGCAGGCATCAGGCTTTCTAGAGCTGCACTTTATTACAGTTATATACATCATCAAGAATATGCAGGTTGCGCTGTATAAACGTAGCCTTTTTGTCAAGGACATCTTTGATCTACGAATCCAAAGCTTCCAGAAGGCAAGGAAAGCTAGGTCCCCCATGCGGCAGCGTGCATCAATGTCTGTAGTACTACAGAGCAGTGAGCCCAGGACTTTACATCTTGTATGACGACAGTAATTTAAATATAGAAGGGAATATCAAGACATCAGAAAGTTTTTGCCATTATATTGCCGATGCTGACCGTGTTAACAACATCCAGCTTACTTATCCGATATAAATCAAATATAATATAAACCATTGAGCCAACAATGTACATATATTATATGGGTACATTCCGTACGGTCGATGCAGATTAGGAATGGCTTAGCGTGTTCCAGGTCAAAATAAAACTCACCGGTACTGTTTTGTACATCGCTGCCATCGTCCAGTCCATATTATGTGTTCAAGATATTCAACAAATCATTTCTTGCTAACTAACATGCGCTGTTTTTCTCTTGGAGTCATTTGGACATGATTATGAGCTGTACTGTACCGGAACTGTACACGCTCGTGAGTACACATCACTCGTTGTTCCGCCTTCTGTCTGTCTCTCCCCCCCCCCCCCTCCCACTCTCTCTCCCTCTCTCTCTCCCATCTCACCCCCCCTCTCTCTCTCTCTCTGTCTCTCCCTCTCTCCCTCTCTCTCTCCCTCTCTCTCTCCCTCTCTCCCTCCCTCTCTCTCTCTCCCTCCCTCCCTCCCTCTCTCTCCCTCTCTCTCTCCCTCCATCTCTCTCTCCCTCCCTCCCTCCCCCCCCTCTCTCTATCTCTCTCTCTCTCTCTCTCTCCCTCTCTCTCTCTTTGTTTATCTTAACACGAAAGGTTGGATGCAAAACCTCATTTACAATTTAATAATTATCTTTCTTAAATCTTTGAGACGAAGTTGTTGCTGTCAAATTAGTTTCCAAATATTCAGCAGGTTAGCTGTATAGTTACTTACCTTGAAAGTGAGATTGTGTGAATTCAGGCTTTTAAAGGGTTAATACTGAGTATCAGAATGTGGCGACTATAAGCAGTGATTTTAAGAAATTTATCTGCGAGATATTCTGAGACCGCCAAAAGGATCCTGCAATTCATTACATATATAGATGTTAGATATCTACGCGGGAAGCCTGTTGTAAAGATTTTCCGGAATATTTAAGGTTGTTGGTTCTGATGCGTGCTTCAGCTTGGAACAGACATTTTTAGCTCCAAGAGAAAGCAGCTTAACATCAGCCTTTATATCGTGAACACGCAATGCAGTTTGCAATGGGCCTTTCCACTTTATCCATCTATCAATTTGACGTCATAATCAACTACGTGAGCATAGAATGACATCACAATCAGTGACGCCATTATGACATGGATAAGTACGCCACGAACGCATAGTTGAAGACGGACTATGCGTTGTTGTACGAATTGTATGTCTTTACTATTTAATAAATAGTTTAATTTAATAAATATTTCTGTTGAATATTTAGAAACTAATTTGACTGGGCGCTGTTGCTGCCCTAGGGGATTCAAGAAATGGACAGTTAGGGAATTAGGGGATCGATCAATCCCAACACGGCGAAGTGTAGATGGAGCTGAGCTAGTGATGGGCGGGGCATAGGTAGAAAGGAAAGGTTCATTAGCAACACATGCTGAGCAATCTGTGAAGCTAGGACAATAATGGAGCGACCATTTCTATCTACCCGGCCCATTTGTAGGTAAGATACACCCACGTACTGCGCGTACTGTGACAGATTTATATACTGTAACCATGATTTCTCATACTCCCATTTTCAAGGTAATTATACAGGTAAGCTAACAATGGATATTTTGAAACTAATTTGACTTGTAGTGAGAAGACGTATCATCAAAAAAGGCCGGACGTGGACATGGCTGGCATGGTACAAGGGACAGGAAACACACAGCACATGCGAAAAGTCACAGGCAAGAACACATTACGGACCACACGATTCATAAACAGACATATACCACATGCGCACAAGTACATGGGGTATATACAACACACACCAGGACAGAAATGGACATACGCACACGGTCATAGAGGAGCACACAGAGGACCCCAGGCAGGCGCGCACATGACAATCACATCATATGAATGAAGGAATGATGGCGATTCACACGAGTGAACTCACATTCATCAACATTGACACGCGCCGTCATTGACTTACACACACTACTAAGAATTATATATACACACTAGAATTAGATATTTGACATAATGAATGCGGGTTATTTAAGATTCCGTGTCCATGCTTATAATTTTGTATTTAGCTATCAATATTTACTGTACTATCAGCAGAGCAGAAAGCGTTACGGTTGCGCATCTATCAAAGTAGCCAAAGTGAGGATGGCACCAAACTACGTCGGAAACGCAATCACATTTTCCGCCACATTAGCCAACGCTTAAACGATTTTGCTATTCAACAAGCAGACTCCCTAGCAGATGAAATCACTGCCACTGATGACTGTCACAAAATGTTTCGGGCAGCCCGAGCCCTGAGAGTTACTGACTACACACCACCATTCACTGTATATAACTTTGAAGAACACTTTATCTGGACTGGCCGGGGCAAAGCTAAGGCAATTCACGAATGGCGTAAGGAACAGTTAACTAACCGCGATGATGAACCCTCGCACCCGTTCTCAGGAGACCCTATGCCATTACTAACATCATTTAAAACAGCAGAAGTTGAGAAGCCACTTAAAGCCCTGAAAAATGAACGTCCATCTGGACATGATGGCATGGGCAATGAACTATTCAGATGTGCATGTGACATTATCTCAAAACTGACCACGCACCTACTCAATTCAGCTTTTACGCACCACCTTCCCATCTATGCCATAGACCAAGACACCATTATCGCGCTACCCAAGACCAAGAAGACACCAAGTCCCCCAGCCAATATGCGCCCAATTGTGGTCCTTAACATCATACGCAAAATCCTATCCAATGTTACTGCCGCAACCGAGACACGATCGATGACTTCACCGGATCATGTCAAAGTGGCTTTAAAAGTGGACGCAGCTGCGCAGACATTGTATTGGCTCAACGCATGCTTGTGTCAGTAGTCATGTTGAAACACTGGGATTTTAAATGGGCATTGACATGTCACGAGCCTTCGACAAAAGTGAACGTGCAAAGATCCTAGATGTACTACGTTAGGCCAGTTGCAAAGAAGATGAGCTACGGCTAGTGTGACTATTACTTGCAGACATCAAGCTAAGAGTACGAGTCAAGTCAGTGAAGTATGTAGAGTTTGCCACATCAAATGGCTCCCCACAGGAAGATAGTCTATCCCCTGTGCTTTTCACCTGTTACCTTGCTGCTGCATTGAAATGCGTGCGGGAAAATTTCACAAAACCCACACACACACCCCACACCCGACGCACCCCTGTATACATAATGGGTATGACGCTAGAGATGGAATATGCCGACGATGTGGACTCATAGACGAGGCAAAGATACCCATTCACGGACTTTTCCCTATAGCTTCAAGAAAACTATAAATTGAGAATTGCTTTATGAATGAATCGAAAACAGAGTTCACCCTCATATACCTATCTACAAAGCATGAAAATGACGATCTACTTCGTGGCAGCGAACCATGGGGGAAAAGTAAAATCCCAGGCTCATTGTTTTGCAGTACTGCTGACATTGCGGCACGCTGTGTCATGGCGAACATTGCCTTCCAGTCCTTCTGGAAGATATGGGTTCGTAGATCAAAGATACCTTTGAAAAGAAGACAATGTTTATACGATGCACACTGCGTATCCTTGATGCCGTATACCTGTAACAGCTGGGCAGCCGCAAAGGCAGGTCTAGACAAACTTGATGCCTGCCACCGCAAATACCTACACACCATCACTGAACACCACTGGCCAGACAGCATACTTTTCAATGATGCGCAATATAAGATGTGTAATACATCGCCGTTGTTTGTAAAAGGTGCACTGCAAAGATGGCCCATGTTTGGCCATGTGCTAAGGATCCCAGAAGACACACCAACACAGAGAGCCTTGGAATTCGCCCTATTCGGAGCCAGCAAATAGACAGCCAGGAAAGGACGCTATTGCATAACTCTGCTAAGCGTGCTACGAGGTGACCTCAAGAAAGCAGGACGTGGCACACTCAAATCAAGAATGGACCTAGGGAAGCCAAGGATTTCGCCTGAGGACAAGACACACTGGTCAAAAGCGAAGAAGCACTGACTGCAGCTGTATGATGCAGAATCCAGTAAGCAACATACGTGTTCTGTATATACTGTTGTAACGGACCGTGTGAGACTGGGTATCAACAAGGTTTGTGACTAAGGAAATGACGTCACAATTTTGTATGAGAAGATGGAATGGCAGGCATTTGGAGTTTGGCGTTGGCAAGGTCAATTGTAGTTTTGGATAGTTGGTCACACTCCACACCGTGAACATCAAATGGTGGCTTGTGGGCAACTGTGCAAACGAATTATTGTGACAGTGTCCCAGCTTAAATTACATTTTTACAAAGTGGTATTGGAACTAATGAAGACACGTATGTATTATCACACCAGCCAGATGAAAGATCGTGGTATATAGGACTGCCGTCGGTACGAAACGTTCTCTAGCCTTCCCGCCTTGGCGACAATCTCACGCCGTCCCTCATTGACCTTCTAAAGTTGACTTATTTTGTCAAAGCGTCCAACAATCAGACGCTCGAGATCTTGGAAGTGTGTAGAATCAGAATCGACAGGAGCAAAAGGGTTACGGGACATATACAGGAATGCATTTCTTGCTGCTGGACAACATTTTCATGTCTCTCATGCGCCCTTCTTTCCTTTTCCAAAAAGAAGATGCTGTGTTGCATCCAGAATAAGGATGAAATCTAAGAAAGTTCCACGCAACATCCTCTCCAAGTTTAACGCATATGCTTTTTGCCGTGATAGTAACAACAGCTCTTTGCTGATCAGAAGACTACCGACAGTACTCTAAGCCTGCATAATTGACAAATGAGAATACCAATAATGTCTGTATCGACTTTATGAATTAATACTCTAGTCCCCCCCATTTTTAACGACGTGCATCAACTGGACGATGGCTCGTGTGTCTGCTTCTTCCTAGGAACCTTCACTCATTGCCTGCGCAGTTCCATTTGATCTCGCACTCGTACTCACAGCAATGTATAATACTTTAGCACAGGGAAATTCACCTTCGATAACCTGTTCAGAAAGGAAGGAGAATAGGTACTCCTCGCCCTTGGAATCGCATAGAACATAATTTTATTTCTTTGGAATCTTGGTTTGTGCATTAACCTTGAAACGAACACCACTGTCATGTTTGTCTCATGTGTACCCTTTGATGCTGGTAGACGAATACACACCCCAAACGTTGCCAGACTTCGAAGAATGGACGTTTCCCTCTTTAGCTACGCCATCCCATATGTAGCTAAGCTCCACGCATACATCACTGACTATCAGTTTCAAGAAAACTATACAGGTAAGCTGTTGAATATTTTGAAACAAGTTTGACTGCGTGCTGTTGCTGCCAATGGATTATGACGTCATCTTATATGTCACGTAGTCGATTATGACTGGATTTCCGTAATCAGCGATAACCTTGATCAAACTGGCTGCCTGTTGTTGGAAACATGTTTGTGTTGATAATCATTGTTCATGGTGGTGATAATTGATATCAAAGTCCTGTTCTGGTAAATATTCATTTTCGAATTCCTCTAGTAATTGTCTTTGTTCTCGACTCAACACTGACCATCTTTGAAAGGACGCAGAGTTTTCGGTCAGCCCAATTATGCATCTTCGCCCTCCACATTACAGGTTTTATGTTCCAGAAGTTGATCAATTGGAATTAAAAAATTTGCTAAGACAACTTATTAACTAGATGGTCATTTGAAAACTCATCTTTGTTCATGTATGGAAGTGGCTTCAGTGAACAAGAACATAAGTCCGTCCAGAGACTCCATGTAGAGAGAGAGAGAGAGAGAGAGCGTGAGAGAGAGAGAGAGCGAGAGAGAGAGAGAGAGAGAGGCGTCCCCCACCCCAGCCACCCCACCCCACCGATCTGAGCAGATGATAACAGCACGTGTATCTCAGTTCTTGCGTGGGCGTCAGAAATTGGCTACCAATGCGCGTTAGCGTTGGAGAGAATGGCATCATATTTTGTACTAAGTTGGTACATGTAATTCCTTGAAACTGTACTCTCCTTGTCGTTCTTGGTATTGATCATAACCAGAATGATGCGAGAATTCCAAATCTTTTTATCATTTTAAAATTGGTCCAGAAATGGCGGAGTTATCCATGTTTATCCATGTCTGATTCCGCTCAAAATAGTTCTCTAAAAAGCCATAAGCGTGTGTATGTACTTAGTGAATGGGGAGGATAGCGTATCACGTGATCGCTTTCCCTGCCTCTGAAACTCGCACGCTGATTGGTTGTGGCGCTCCAGCTGTGACGTCACGAGTAGTATAAAAGGAACTGGAAAATCAGAATCGAGAGACGTCAGGCTAGGGAGAAGGTGGTGGTGAGGTGCCTGGTCTGAGAATAAGTGAGTCATGGGTAACTGCTTACCGTATAGTCAGGCTCTCTATAGCCTACTACGGTACCTCTCGGTTTTGAGCACTTGTCTCTAGGGCACTAGCAACGACATCAGCATCGCAAGTTATTGTACACTCCCGGAAAGATATCATCCAGGGGCAATAACTAAATTTAAGCGAAGGTAACCCCGGCTACTAACACCGCAGATGGACCTTTTTGTGGATGGGCCTGTTGGTCCCGATGTAAAGCTCGTCAAAGTATGTAGGGCGAGTGGTGCTTTCGATGGATAACTCACCGGATCTGCCATACCACGTCGAAGAGTGGTAGTTCGTATCCGCACATGTGTCGTGCTCTGTATTAGACATTTCGACCTCAGTCAGGGGATATTGCCTGAGGCATTGCACGAGCTATGCAGTGCATCTCGCCTCGTGAACTGCCAGGATGAATCCGCATCAATAACTTTCAACTGTAGTCCTTCATAACTACAGGGCAGTTTCAAACTTCCACACCAGTACGGAACGTTCTAACCACCGTTTAAATTACTAACTGTGTGAATAAACGTGACTAGCTAATAGCCGTTCCTGAGAGTGAGCCGCATCAGGCAGTTCGTCTGCAGATTTTCCTAGCAGCTAACATCTGCATCGTGCCATCTCGCGTTCCGAATATGTGATGCTTCAACTACAGTGATCCCAGAACTTTTTCCATACCGATGACTAATAGGTACTATGTCATTGTATTAATGTATTAATTTCTTTATCAGGTACTGATGACTAACAGGTACCGCCTAGTCGTCTGAGACCGCATTTTATAGTTTACATATTTTTACTGTATATATTTATTATTATTTTGTGACGATGACAAACAGGCACTGTCAAGGTCATGTGACCTCTCATTTTCCTGTACTGTGATAGTTAGCTACATGGCAGTATCCATTCTAGTAATATGCTTTGCTTATTTTATACAAAAACATTAGAACCACAGTTCGCTAGGCTACACTATACATCAACAACAATCGCACCACCTTGTTCCCACACATCATCAATTTTTCACTGACGTCATTGTTAATGTTCTCACAACATGAACCTGACATGCGGCCGACTAAACCTGGACTATTCTAGCTTGATAGGATATGTCTATAATAGTAAGGGACGATTACACTTTAGGAGACGTTTTGTGTAGTCTCTTTTCCGGAAGTAGTGGATATGTAACACCGCACACTGGCTAGGTTGTAGAAATTGGCCATATACCATACGTCCTCCTATTCTTATGAAAATGAGAGTAATTGTCTCTGTCTACGCTCATCCAGCCTCAGGGCTTAATAATTGTTGGACTTCCCTCCGTCACGTTTGTTAGAGTTGAATTTGAAACTATTGAGGTTTCAGAGCATTTAGAATCAAAGTATCGATGACCGCAAACAATCCCCTTGTGTCTTCGGATACTTGTTAGCTTAGATAACCACGCCAAAGAAGGAAGCACTGCGAAAATATAATAATTACTGGCCTGCAGTGCATCTCTGGGCGATTTCACACAACCCTAGAGACAGGTAAATCCCAGGGTGCGGATCTCACATGATCCGCCCCGACACGCCGGGTAAGGGACAGGACACAGATTTCCATCTAACTCTACAAGTGTCTTAGTGTGCAGTCTTAGAACTCGCCACGTCCTCACGGGAACGTCACTACAGTTGGATATCTGTCCCCCACCATAAACTTATATGTGCTTTTCAATGCCTATATAACGTGACTTGTCCCTGTGCTGTTATATGTGGTGATGATGCGGTGGTGATAGGATCGTTATATGATTCTGGAGCTGCCACCTTGTGACATGGCTGCACGCTGTCCATCTGAGGGGGATGCTCCGTGAGGGTGACCATATGGACACCGGGAAATCTCGCCAGTCAGGCTTATATGTGAAAGATAGTTAGAGCACACAGTCACGTGCGGCTTAACCTTGATCTGGAACTAAAATCTAACAGATAGGGTAGGATCTAACAGATTGACCGCATAAATAAAGCAGCATCCACTAATTCAGTATCTTTTAACTCACATAAGGTAATGGTGTTGAATTCTGCAGAAATCATCCACCTCACCTTCACGTAATACAGCGTGCATCACAATAACTTATAATTTCACTAGGTTGACTCTTTTTACATAGCATAGTTTGAACAGGAGAGTGGCCCATTTTGTCATCTCTCTTCCTCCTCTTGTAGGCATTTTCCTGTAACGGAGGCCCAGGCAAGGCACTTTCCTCTCGCAACAAATAATGTTTGTGTTAAGGGTTAAATTAGTTTACATTAAATTTGCTAAGTAGCTGCATTAGGACCCTCCTTTGCGGGGATACCTCACTGATTAAATCAATCAGAGATCAGCGAGATACCTCTGGCGAGGACCATGTTAGGCAAATCACCAACTCAAGGCTATGTACTTGATTTCTCTCTTGACAGCAAACGAGTACCATTGTTTGTTTGCCAGTTTATAACTAATCATGTACTTAATAATGTCTAAGCTCTAAATGGAGCAAATGGACCACCACACGGGTAACACAAACAGCCGGGACGGGACGGTGTGGTTTAACGTCCAAGACGATGGCCGCACGGCCCCACTAGAACGGGAATGTTCCACTGGCTCACGAAGTCGGTCTTTGTACAATCCGGAGATGCACAACACCGGATCTGCAACCACGAGACCTGCAGCTAACCAGCAGCCTCGCCCCAATGTACCATGCACCCAGCGCGAGAGTATCCGGCAGACCAGCGCGCACCTCCGGAGGCTCCAAGATTAATAAGCTCCAACTCCATGGCTAGCTGAATGTTCCTATAAAATTGTGGAGAAATCGATCGACTGACGCATGTATGCATGCGTGCGTGTGTGGGTGCATGTGTGCGTGTGTGCGCATGTGCAGGAAGGCGGATGGACAGGTGTGTGGGAAGGTGTGTGAGCGTCCGTGCGTGCGTGTGTATGCAGTCAGCTATGCAGTTTAGCCGATCAGTTTGACAAGATAACAACATAGCTAGTTCGACTGACCATCCTTCTATTTTCACACTGAATCGCGATTTAATCGAAAATCGCAATTTTGAAAAAAATCTCGATTTTCTACGATGTAATTGAGAAAAATCGAAAAATCGTGAAAAAATTGATCAGACTATAAGATTTTAAAACTCATCATTCAGCAGTAAAAGAATGCAGTTATACTCCATTCGCACATGTATCCATTGTGTTTTTTCTTGATCGCTTCACGCATGTGTTCACTAAGTCCTAATCAAAACAGAAAGCTCTACGGTAAACCAGCTAACAATGGCGAGGTAACACCATTGTCATTGAGAAAACCAGCTAGTTACTCTGTCGAACCGCCATATAATTTTCTTTCTTTCGCTGCAGACTCTGAGTCTGTCGTGAAATACCATGTATATACTTAGTCGCAGAGTGTTAGGCAATAATCACTGAACATAATTCTTTTAAATTCTTTTAGCAATTTCAGGCTGTCTACTAATTTTTCCTTTTTGATTTGGTTGTCATGCCTAATTAAAGAACATAACGCAACAGCATTCCAGATTGTTGTATTTTGAACTGTGCGTTCTGTTTTTTATTCATAAATGGAAATCGTACATTCTGAAAGCAACTATAACCTGCACTATATGACGAGTTTACACCGTTACTATCGTAGCTACTCAAAGCTACCGTCCTATGTATATGGATTGCGCATTACCACCCCCCCCCCCTCCCGGCGTCTTCGTGCTACTCGGGTGATAACCTAAACTCGTCCTACAAAGGGAGGCATTAAGGGGAAGCAGGATTTATATTTTTACTCAACGACATTTTATGTTAAATTTTGATGAAATAAAGGAGGTTTATTAAACTATACGCAATATTTAGGTGGTCCTAATTAATAATTTGACTCCCGCGATGATGGATACGAGGTATACATTAAGTATAGACGTAGGGTGGTAGGAATTTGTCGCATGAAATTGTTCTAATTTCGTGCTATATTTGTATCATTAATTTCAACTTTTTCTAGAAATTCCAAGTCCCAGTTTTGGTGACTTGTCACGTTACCCCGGTTTATACATTTGGGAATTTGGACCAACGATTTAATCGAAAATCACGATTTTTTTTATAAAATCGATCGCGATGTTTCAAAGCAAAAATCACGCAGCCCTATTGATGGGTGTTATGGCTTGCATAGTCAGGCGGAGACTGTGTAGTTCGGATCGAACAGGTTGGATCTGTACCAAATACTATCAGCGCGACAGACAGAGTACTTTGGAACTTCTGATTATTGTTCACGAATATCAATATCCACTTCGGAACACAAATTTGCGGTGAGGCCTTTACGGCCTGAATATGTGAGTCTACAGGTGTAGAGGCAGGATGTTCTATGATGGATGACTAGCCGGATCTGCCGGCCACGCCAAAAAGTGGTATTTCAACTATCACCGCACTGATATCGTGTAGGTTCTTCTGACTTTCGACCGCAGCAAGTAAACTCTGCCCTTTGCGTCTTCAGAGCTGGCTGACGTACCCAGCACCGTGAAGCTTTGTTTTGTATCTTTGTTTGCCTCTGACAACCCCCGTTTGTGATCGGGTTGTTCACCCCTTCAATCCATGCCATCGGTGTACGGGAACTTTCTTCACCACAGTAGTACTATCGTATCTATTGCTGACTGCTCATTAGACATCCTATTAGGCTTACAGTGGTGAGTGATGTACCCCTCCAACCATGAGTATTCTTGCGGAAATCTTGTTTGCGGAAGACAGCTTTCGGGAACCAACCTGCGGGAACTTTCCAGCTTCCGGGGAACGCATCATCTCACGTCGACTACGGAATAACATATCAATTTCAGTAACATGTTAGCCTAACTTAAGAATGACTACCGAGTATTCAAGTAACTATACTTCGCAGTTTAATTATTTCTCTATATGTATTTCGTTAATTATATTGTATCCGTAAGAACAGTCCCGATGAGTAAAAGGTACCGTAACGGTCCTAAGATCGCCAGTTATAATTTCTGTGTTTGTTTATAGTTATTCTCATTTTCTGTAAGGTGTTTTACTAACCGCACCATAGTAGGTTCGTTAACCTGTACTGACATATATATATCTTGATCATTAGATACCGTATTGATTGTTCTGGTTAGATTATGTATATATATGGCCAGTGGCCATCCGTTCATATGTTTTGCTTATTCATAGAAAATATAGGACTGCAGTGCACGTAGGAAACACTATACAGCAACACTCATATATGCAGCACCTTCTCCCACCACCAACACTTTTTCACTGAGGTCGCTGTCCATGCTATAACTCTGTTTAGCCCAGCATGCTACCGACTAAACCTTTTCTATTCAGCTCAATATGATATGTTCAAAATGATTAGAGACACATTCTTCATTGCATACTCTGTAATATACTCTTCTCTTCCGGCAGTGCAATAATCTAGCCCCGCACTCCGGTAAGACTCATAACTCCAAGATTTTGTCTCTCTTCATGCTCCAGTCAGCCTTGTGGCTTCTTAATTGTTTGGATGTCCCTATCTGTACCATGGGCTGATCCGACTCTGGGAAACTATTGGGGTTTCCGAGCAGTGATGTCCAGGGTGTGGTGTCACATACATTTCCCTTGTATCCTTGGATACTTAGCAGTTAGCACTTTAGCCAATGTAAGAAAGCACTGTGAAAACATATATTAATTATTATTTTTATTACTGAACAAACCTCCCGCACCGCAGTGCAAAACTGGACAGCTTGTATATAAACCTAATGACAGGTTAAACGGTTAGTTCCATAGGACCCGGTGACGGGCGAGATACGTACCCCTACCGAATTCCATCAGAATGTCTGGGCATGCTATTTAGATCTGCCACGCCCTTGCGGGAAGGACATTTACGGTGGGTATTCGTCTCTCTTACACCAACCATAATGATAGAACAATGGTCTAATAATGCTTTCATGAAAAGTAACCCATGTCTTGTAACGTTTTATGTGGTTACGGGGCGGGATGTCCAGATTCTTATCCAGTTCAAAGATCTTGCTACGTAACATGTATGAGCGCTGTCTTCAGTATTGATGTCTTGGGGCATCTGTTCTCAGTGACAGCCGTGTCTAATAGCTAGGTAGATACCAGCCAGTTGCGGCTAAAAATAATTCTTGTTTTGAAAACAACTAAAAGCTAATTAAGCAAAGCAGAAGGCCCGCATAAATAAAGTGGAAACTACTAATTCAGCATACCAAGAATCACATAAGACGGTGACAATGGAATCTATCGGGAATCGCCCATCCCATCTTCACGTACAACAGTATGCACCCCTATAGTCATAATCTCACTAGGTATAGTCTTTTCTTTCTAAAGCAGTTTTGGTTGAAATATTCGAGTGGGCCCAATTTTTCTTAGTATTCTTCTCCCGCTTTAAGCAGTGGCAACAGCGACGACGGTCCCCGCCAGGATAATACTCCTCACCCAAACTAGCACTAGGAGTAGTGCCCGCGTGAGGCACATAAATTTTCGTCCGAAATAACCTTCTTCCTTTCGCATAGAGGTATAATAACTTATATTAAGTTAATTAGATAAGTCTCGTGTATGGGAGCCTCCCTTGCGGGGATACCTCTGCGGACCTACGAGTCTGTATGGTACCTCTGGGAGGCCCGTGTTTAAAAGTTCATCTACCTGTCTCTATGTCTCGTATTTTCGTATGCTCTTATTGTAGTATTATCTAGCATATTTATAATTGTTTAGGTAAACTCATTGTATAGACTTATATTTTTAGGTCACCAAATCAAATCTTGTAAGTCCATAGATCACGAAATTGCTATGGACAGGCATACTGGTGACACAAATTCTTGGGATGAGACAGTTGTGTTTGGTGTTCGCGACGATGGTCGCATGGCCCCACCAGAACGATTGAGTTCCACCGGCCTTAGGAGCCGGTTTTGGTTTCCCGCAGGACAGTCTCGTACAAGGTCCGTCACCCCGAGACCGGATGCTAACCAGTGTCATCACTCGTCGTGCACTTGCGGCACAGCGAGTTGACATGATACAATGGAACAGCCCGACACTACCCGATGAGCTACAAGTGGCGCCCGATGTGGGGCCCGAAGAACATCATTAACCAACCGCAGCGAACTCACGCCCACACCATATAGTGAACTCAGTTCAATACCTTCTCCATTTAGCGACGACTCCCTCGATCAAGAGGCAGCGTCATACGATGGATTTTCAGCTCACATGCTCACCGACTATGCCAGAAATTCAGGGGGATCAACGACCCCGCACTATAACCTGTTTTTGCGACCCCACACTATAACCTGTTTTCGCCTGTTAGCGATGGCACCTTTCGGGATGCCTCACAGGCGGGAACAGAGTTCAGAACCATATCGGACATCCGCGACAGGCCACCACCAACAGGGCCGAATCGTGGACGACCCCGACAGTGACCCGATTACGAGCCTATCAAAAGCCCTTCAGACTACTATCGTTCACATGTGTCATCTACGGAAACTGTATGGCCAGGTGATAATTCACAATACAGACAACCTCCCGCACCACCCCCTTTTAGCGCAACGCTATACTCAAGGGGTACACCACGGCTTTATCGGGAGGAATTGGCACCACCATTTCGCTGGTATATCAGTCACGCAACACATCATGACCATCAGCCGACTGCACCACCGCCATATGAGGAACGTCAGTCTTCACGTTCCTCATATGGCCATGGTGCAGATGGCTGCAATCTGAGTTTAGTGGGGAGAATGACTGGACCAATTATAAAATACAGTTCGAAATCATAAGTCGGACTAACCGCTGGAACGATCAGCAAATGGGTCAATATCTCGCTGCAAAGCTTTCTGGAAAAGCCCTCCAAGTTCTTGCGGATCTGGGAACTGATTACACACCCACCTACACAAAATCTCCAAAGACACGTGGGAGAAACTCTTCCCAAGTTAGCTAGCCGAATCAGGGGGCTAGTCACCCACACATATCCGAGCACCAATACGGAGGGCGTGATCCATTTGCATCTCGATACTTTCATCGATACATTAAGTGGTGAATCCGCCCTGAAAGAAAGACATAGAGGGTGCAGCTATCGCCCCGCCCACTAGTGCTCCCCCCAGTTCATCGACACCGGCCACACAAACATCACCACCACCGGATGTGCAGAATTCCAGTCAAAATCAAGCGCCTGGAGGAAGGGGGCATGCCCGTAGAGGAAGTTACAATAGGGCCCCCGGGCGCGGGAACCAGCGAAACAACAACAACAGCGGCTACATGAGAGAACGTATAGACGAGATTAACAAGCAAATCTCCGCATTCACCAATTTAGTTACAACACTTAGCACCAACCTCACCACCACACAGCTTAGGAGAGCAAACACCACCAGCACCGCACCGCCACTGAACACCTGTTTTGGATGCGATCAGCCAGGCCATTGGAGGGAACGGTGTCCTAACCGACCTCCCACTAAAACGCATGCCTCCGACCATAACACACTGCAGCTGGAGAAACAGTCAAACTCCTAAGGGCACCGGATCACATCGAGCCACTTCGGTGCCCGTATCCGCCTCTCGGCTCTACTGCAGCTTTCATGCAACAACGTTAAGTGGCCAACCATCATCCACCGAAAACAGCTTTCACACAGACACAAAAATGCACGGCTTCACATATGTCAGCGCCTACGTGCCTCCCCAATCAACAGCAATGACATCCCCCTCTTGCTCCGCACACAACAAGCCTTCTTTCCTATGTAAAACGGCAGTAGTAGGTTGTAGCACCTGCGCTGAATCAGCGTTTTTGCATGCACCACGTCCCGCCACCAAGACATTAGATTCTCGGTGTCCTCTGGTGATATGCAGAACACCACCCCATCCAGAAGCATCTCCCACATCCACAGACAGTAGCTACTCAGGAGAAATGATTCACTTTGCCTCATGGATTCGCAAGCGCCGACAGAGATGGTGAAACGCACGTCCTTGGCGACATCACTGTTTCTTCTGTGCTTCACCAAAACATCCTATGAAGCATTGCAGGAATGGCTTGCGCAGGTGGAGCTTATCCGTCATCCCATACGCGCCACCGTCTACACCAAAAGAGCCTACACAGAGACAGCAACAACACGACCACCATTGCTACCCCCAGCTCCGCCTTCACTGCAGCCTTCACACCAGTGGCGAGGACGAACTTGCCCTTTCCTCACTCAGCCATCTACAACATTGCAAAAAGCAATACGGAAACAGCCGGAATACATACAGAGTGATGCTGTTCAAACGCCATTATCCCAGACAGCATCATTGGAAAATCTTCCGCAGGTACATCGCAAAGTAATATACAAATGTGCCTGTCTGTTTAGTGGCGTTTCCACCAGTGCCACCGTCGACACCGATGCTTCTATCACAGTATTTAACGAGCGCTTATATGAGAGCACCTCATAAGAAGCCTCCCATTAAGCCTACACACATTTACCTACAGATGGCTATGGGAGCGGATGTGCCCGTAGCCGGTGTAGTCAATTTAGTTATCCAACTAGAAGAGATGCAATTCATTCAGCGAGTTGTCATCGCCTCTATTCATAACGATTCCCTACTTGGCTCTGACTTCCTCAGTGCCAGCGAAGCCATCATGCACTGCAGATAATAGGAACTCGACATACACGGCCGACGACTACCTCTAGGACCAGCATCGTCATTGTATGATACGTATGCGGTAATATTATCAAGTACCGCCACAGTTGAGCTGGGACAGGAACATATCTTATGGACCACCGCACCACAATTAGGAAGCAACACACACATCACAATGCTGGAACCCGATCCTATCCCTACAATCACAGAAAAGAGAAATTCGGAAACTACTACATACATATCGCGATAGTTTTTCCTCCGGAGACATGGATCTCGGAGAGACCCATCTCATACGATACTCCATCGATACAGGCAATAATCGCCCTGTATGACAACCGGTATGGCGTCTTCCCATTCTTAAGAAAGCGGAAGCACACCAACAAGTGAACGACATGCTGCGGATGGGTATTATCGAACCCTCATCATCTCCATGGGCTAGCCCAATAGTACTAGCAGGAAAAAAGGACGGAACCCTGCGGTTTTGCATTGACTACCACCGCCTTAATGATCTTAGCATCAAGGACGCTTATCCGTTACTTCGGATAGATCAGGCCTTGGATTCCTTGTCTGGAGCCAAGTGGTTTTGTACCCTTGACTTAGCTAGCGGTTACTGCTAAGTGGCCATGGATGAGGCTGACATGGAAAAGACCGCATTCGTTTGTAGGGATGGTCTTTTCCAGTTCCGCAAGACGCCCTAAGGCTTGTGCAATGCTCCCACAACTTTTTAACAGCTCATTGAGCAGGTACTAACCACCCTGCAATGGGAAATCAGTCTCTGTTACATCGATGACATAATAGTCTTTGGACCGACGTTTGAGCAAACCTTAGTAAATTTGGACACCATGCTTTCAAGATTCCGCACGGCCAATTTGAAACTCAAACCGGAGAAATGTCCTCTCTTTAGATGGACCATTGAGTTCCTGGGACACGTCATATCCGGTGATGGGGGGGGGGGGGGGGGCTATTCAGCCATCAAAAACTAAGGCAGTAGCAGAGTGGCCTTGGCCCTCTTCAGTTACGGAGACATGGAGTTTTCTTGGCCTATGCCAGTAATATCGCCATTACATCCGACATTTCAGCGAGATTGCTTCACCCCTCAACAAGATCACCAAGAAAGATCGACCATTTGAGTGGACGAGTGAGTGTGAAGGCTCCTTCAGTGCGCTGAAGGAACTCTTGATGACCGCCCCGATTCTTGCTCACCCTAAGCAAAACATCGATTTCATCTTAGACACTGACGCGTCAGCTTTCACTATTGGCGCGGTCCTATCCCAGGTCACTGAAGATGGAACAGAGCAGGTGTTGGGTTATGGTTCGCATACTCTAAAAGAAAATGGAGAGAAGAGACGCAACCACCAAGCGAGAACTATTGGCGGCAGTCCATTTCATCAAGTATTATAAGCACTTTCTGGACGGGCGCCCTTTTACACTCCGTACAGACCATGCCTCACTACGGTGGCTCAGGAACCTAAAAAATCCAGAGGGCCAGGTAGCGAGATGGCAGGAATCCCTGCAGGCCTATAACTTTAACGTTGTTCACCGTCCCAGCAAATTGCATGGGAATGCCGACGCCCTTAGTAGAATCGGCGCCGAAGCTGAACACGAAGAGGCCACCACCATGACACAGTCAACACAGTCATCTCCGGAGTTCCCCGAATTGAGGTGCACAGAGTGGAATCCGGGGAAAATCGCACACCACCAAACACCAGATGTGCAGACACGGAATATATACGCGTGGATTCAGGGGGTGGGGGAAGGGTACGTCCTCCTAGGGAATCGGTAACACCTCTATCCACCACGGCAAAATATTATTACCGGTTCGAAAAATGTCAATTAATAAATAACATTCTATATATTAATGATCGTTTGTTAGTCCCGGAAAATTATCGTGAACTTATATTTAAACAAGTGCATGATAATGCAGGGCATCTGGCCGTGGAAAGGACTGTTGCCCATATCAAATTGAGATTCCACTGGATCGGGATTCAGGATAGTGTCAAGGCATGGGTTGTCAAATGAATCCTATGCCAAAAACGCGCTGTTGGCCAACACCATATCGCACCATCTCAAATTAAGATTGTTGGTGCACCGTGGGAGCGAGTGGCTATCGACATGCTCGGACCCTTGACTTACGACGGATGATGGAAATAAATACATCCTCGTATTACAAGATTATTTTACAAAGTGGGTAGAAGCATTTGCTTTGCAAGACCAAGAGGCATCCACCGTAGTGGAGGTCTTGGCCAGCAATGTGTTCTGTCGCTTTGGTATGCCTTATGAGTTGCACTCCGATCAAGGAAGTAATTTTGAGAGCCGGCTCATATCAGAGCTCTGCAAATTGTTCCTTATCGTCAAGACAAGGACAACACAATACCATCCCCGGAGTAACGGGATAGTAGAGAGGTTCAACAGAACTCTCGCAGAGATGCTTACCAAGGAAACATGCCTTCATTGTTGAGATTGGGACATATGGCTCCCCTATGTACTCATGGCTTACCGCCCTTCAGTACATTCCAGCATGGTATTAATTAATTCCCCGTAGAGACATAAAAGTTCCCACGACAAATTCCTCCTGCACAAATTGTGGGAGAGATAATATCTCCCGCAGACTACACCTCCCGCAAATAACAACAGATTTGACATTCACCAGTGTGGAAAACTGGAATGTGCCCACTCGCTTATAACATTGGCATCATACAGCAGCCCGGACATCCCGACAACAGCATAATCATCAACAGACAACAGCCAACAAATCTCCCCACACACCCTCTTATCCAGTCACGGGAGAACTGATCATATGGATATCAGGAATACACTACAGCCATCTACAGTATGCATCACGGGAGGGACGTTTGTCCAACGCTCCTCCCCTTCCCCTTTTCCCGACGTCGTACGGAAACAGCTAAATCTACAGACTTCATCTACACGTAAATACAGTCGATATTATTAAGAGCGCAAGATTGTCGTCAGTCACGAGTAGGATTTTGCTACAGAAAAATTGAATTCGACAATGGATTGATCAAAGTTACGACAGCATCCAACATGTCATCTGCGCTCTAAAGTAACTCTGTCCCGTCCACAGGCTCAGCTATTGCAGATTGAAATACCCTCAGGGTTCAATAAAGTTGACATTCACGCTGCCTCTCCCTTCCCCTTCCCGCACCTGGCAGCCATAAACACGTCACCTTCATCACAGCGCAAGTATCATCCATAGATAACCAGTCACGCGTATCAGATTCAAATCACCAACATGTCAGAAACGCAGACACTGTATTCACAATCTCCGAACGACAGCATTGTAAATTGTAATAACTGTGGCATACACTTTGTGAGTTGTACTGTTATTAAATGGTATTAATGTGTTTGGTCTAGGCCGGGATGGAGCTAGTTCTACCCATTGAGGAGAATGCTTGGCCAGCCCTCCCGCTCGGAAAACACTGCTATCTTGACGGGATCAGTAACGTTGATCTACTGCCTTAATAGCGGAGTAGTGCCCGCGTGAGGCACACAACTTTTCGTCCGACATAACCTTCTTCCTTTCAGCATAGAGGTATAATAACTTATATTAAGTTAATTAGTTACGTCTCGTGTACGGGAGCCTCCCTTGCGGGGATACCTCTGCGGACCTACGAGTATGTGTGGTACTTTCGGGAGCCCCATGTTTAAAAGTTCATCTACCTGTCTCTATGTCTCCTATTTTCGTATGCTCTTACTGTAGTAGTATCTAGCATATTTATAATTGTTTAGGTAAACTCATTGTATAGACTTATATTTTTAGGTCACCAAATCAAATCTTGTAAGTCCATAGATCACGAAATCACTATGGACAGGCATACTGGTGACACAAATTCTTGGGATGAGACAGTTGTGTTTGGTGTTCGCGACGATGGTCGCACGGCCCCACCGGAACGATTGAGTTCCACCGGCCTTAGGAGCCGGCTTTTGTTTCCCGCAGGGCAGTCTCATACAAGGTCTGTCACCACGAGACCGGATGCTAACCAGAATCATCACTCGTCGTGCACTTGCGGCGCGGCGAGTCGACATGATTCACCGGAACGGCCCAACAATACCCGGCGAGCTACAGACTGTCTTCCAACACCACCACTACAGCATGGGTACACAATCCATCTTGTCCGGCCATACCTCCATCCACAGATCATCAAATAATGTAGATAGGACAATGTATATTTCAGTAACTTGTTATTTCGCCATACATCCACGGGCATCTCATGTGATGGTTGAGGCAGTACCGACTCCAGAGTACTTATTAACGGTGAACGCGCCATTAGAACTTTAATAAGCAAACACTCCCTCGGAATTCTACGCCTACTCTAATCATCCTGGCCACACCGCGGGAAAGCCTGCTGCAAAATCAGTTAATTATATCGACCAATCAGAATGCTTCTGCCTAATATAAAACATTGCCAGGTCATGCGTTATGAAATCTGCTGTAGCAAGATGTTTAATTAGATGTAGGAAACTGTAAAAAATATATTTGGTTTGAGTTCGTTTGAATTGAAAAAAGCATGTATGTAAAATCTTATGGGCAAAGTATTTAATGGGGGAATTAATGTGTTGTCATGCTATAGCATGGGATATCAATTTATTGATTTCGTTATGGCCAGCTAGGTGGACTCTGACGCCATTTTGAAAAGTTTAGACAAACACTTCGCAATTCTGAAAGATAAACAATGCAAATTGCTGAAACTGCGCCTAAATTAACCTTGCTGCTGTATCGAAATTTGTGCAAAAAGTTTTCTCAAGGTTAGCTAACACACACGCCTCCCCCATTCAGTGTCCATACGGGTCATGCCGCTAGAGACGGATTATGCCGACGATGTTGACCTCATAAACGAGGGTAAGAAACCCCCTGACTATCTACTCCCCATAGCTGCAATCAAAAATTAAAATTCAGAATATCTCACTGCTTTGCATTATTACTGGCATTGCTGCACGCTGCGTCATTGGGGAACATAGGCTTCCAGTCCTTCTGGAAGCTAAGGATTCGTAGATCAAAAATACCTTTGACAAAAAGAATACTTTGGTACAATGCAACCTGCATGTTCGTATTTGTATAACTATAACATCTCGGCAGCTCCAACGGCAGCTCTAAACACACTTGATGCCTGCCACCACACACACCTCCGTATCTTCACTGAATACCGACAACCAGACAGCTTACTTCCCAACGATGCACTATACATGATGTGTGATACATGCTCGCTGTCCATAAATATCGCCCAGAAAAGATGCTCCATGTTGGGCCACGTGCTAAGGATGCCAACAGACACACCATCACACAGCGTTTGGAATTGCCCCTACTATGAGCCAGAAAATACATAGCCAGAGGACGTCATTGCTACACATGTTAAAGGTGCATATTCACACACAAATGCTTGACAATAAAATTGTTAACATTGCTTACGTTTATAGAGGCATAAATTGTATAAAGTTGATTTAGGGACTCGTGTCTCTAATTCAATTTCACAACGTAAATATTTTTTATTAATTTGTATGTAATGAAATTATTATATGTTAAGATTTATTTCGTTTTTCATTACATCTGCAATTTGCACACAATTTAAGCGTCCAAACGTATACAATTTTAACAATTTTATCTTTGAGCATTTTATTGTGAACATGCACACGTAAGCGTGTTGCGAGGTGCCCTTAAACATGACTCAGTGCACTCAGATCAATAATGGACTCAAGGAATCTAAAGATTTAGACTGAAGACAAGACACAGTCGTCAAATGAAGAAGGACAGATTGCAGCTCTAAGATGGTCTACTACCACAAGTGCACAATAAATTAATCATACACGCACATGCTTAGAACATTTGGGTTTTTATTGGATTCAGAGAATATGGCGATAAAGCTAAAACTTGATAAGATTAAGAAACACAACGGAAAATGGCATCAAGTGACACATTTCTCACTCTTCCTATTACCGCTATTAGAACACGTGTTAGGGATTTTTGTCTCATTCTCACACAATTTGGGATTGACGTATCAAACTGGAAATATTGGTCACAGCAATAAATTTACCATGTGTTGAAAATATAGAGGCAGGCCTTAAATCTAGGGAATGCAAATGATATGACGAAGTGCTCATTATCTAGTAATGTTTCTGATGGCATTGCCAATCATTTTGCCGATATTCATTTGTTTGCATCCAAATAGAATTTTAAGACGATGCCATTTGTATCCTGATCACTAGATCCATATGCTTTGGTTGTAGATGCTTTCTCCTTTTATTGTGAAAAATTAAATCTTTATGCTTTTCCTCACTTCAGTTTGATTTTGCTGATGTTCAAAAAGGTAGAAACTGGCCAGGTTGCCAGGATTGTAGTGGTGCGAGACTGGAAGAACCAAATCTGGCACCAAATCCTGGAGTGACTTGTGGTATGGTATTTTCCATTCATGCCTCACGGCAGGGAGCTCATCTGCTAGGGGCGCGGTTACGGCTTAAGGTGTATTCATTGTCAGCAAAGCCACACTATTGCGGGAGCCTATATAGCCGAAAAATGTTCCGTGGGTTTTTGTGGTATAAAGCAGGTAACTTTAATATATTTATTCCCCATGTTCATGTGAATCAGATAAAACTATGTTGACATTTTTTCTTGGCTAGACTAGTGCATTTACGTGGCTTCAAATTTTAGGATTATTGCAATGTCTAATTTACATAGGCAAATCTTGTGTATACACAAGTGACATCAATTTGAACTATCGTAATATAGTTATTTAACTCTAGGTTTAACTTAAGTATATTTTATCTACTATATATACAGGTGTAGAAATTCACATCAATACATGATGTTAATGTTAATTTGGTTAACACTTTTAATGCTGAAACACCAGTAACTCATTCTCAACGTAACCATACAGATACCGGGAACTGCTAAATCTATCTTTTAAATCTATGACTGGAACTTAACCTATAACAGCTGCAAATAACTTGACCAGACGCGGTTTCTCTCCTGGGTAGCAGGGACATATAGTTAAATCGATTGCTGACAGGGACCATTAGGGACCATTAACCACCACAAACCCATACAGTGAGGAACAGATGCAAACAATCACATAACGTGCATGTTAGGCACACCCTCTGGGAAAGACAGCGGGCCTACGCAAACGGCTTAGACTCAGCTCTCGAACCTCTCTTACAGGCCGAGTGTTTCAAGCAGTGAATGATCACAGGGAAACCAAGATCATCAACCCGAAGGGGCAGTCATGATAGGAGGATGTGGAAGCCACCTAGCGTTACATATTAACTAGGTATGAACAGGGATCATGCAGCAACATGCGATACACACATACATACACATACAAACATGTAAGACAACAGTAATGAAAAAGGTGGCATGCGAAGCGACATACAAGACACAGACAAGCAAAAACACAGCTGAAGAATGGTGTGCATTATGTTTTTATGTGATGCCGCTATGTAAGATTGAGGAGGGTTGCGGGCTTGTCCTACCTATCTGCCTAACCTTTTACTCAAGAGCCCACTTGCAAGTCGGGAAGATGGCGTGGGAGTGGAGGGAATCTACTCGATGCAGCTGGGTGTGGGTGAGTCTCCTATTAGTTAGTTAGGACCTAATTTCATTATGCAGGGTGAGGAATATTGGGAAATGTGTGTCTGGTCCTATTCGTAATAAAGCATACTAAGGGATTGTGCATGCGGCTGGGATGGGTGATGCGAGTTCTCATATGCCTTCCCACTCCTACTTATGTATGTGGTATAACGATATGGAAGAAAGTGTGCGGAGCTAGGTGGCAAATGGAGGAGGGTGGTATTATGGTGTCCTATCTATTGGGGGTGTTATGTGTAGGGCAAAAGTTAATTATCCAAGTGACATTCGGCTAGTGAGTAGGTTCCAAGTAGTGGATGGTGGTGCAAAACGGTCCATAAATGGTCTGAGGAAGAGGCGCCGGTGATCCAATCTAGGTTATAACAAAATTCAATACATATTACAATACCAATGGCTAAGTAGTTGGCATTACGAATAAACATATACAATATAATGGTAAAGTTACTCCACCTGTAGCTTTGGTAGCGGAGTTTTATTTCACAATTTGATAACGAATAGAACCGTATGGTAATTTTCTAGAGGTTTTACAAGAGTCAAAATATATACAAAGAGGGCTTGCGCAATTGGAAAAACAAAGAAGCTGCATACCATGAAAAGCTAATAGTTTAACATTTAATTGGCCACACATATAACAATCAACACTTAATATTTAACATGTAATGGTTTTACAGTTTATCAAGCAAATTCAGATTTAACACGTAATATTTAAGATGGTTCCAAGAACAGTTCAGGAAGCAGCAGAAACAAAACAAAACAGTTCACAGTCTATGTACATAAGAAGAGCGTGGTGATGACTATTTGCAGAGTTGCTGTGGATTGTTTGAAGCATATCTCGGTCACAATCGAAGCCTGCTCCCTGAATTCTTTTGTTTGTTTAACTTATTATCCTTCTTCTGGGAGAGTGGTCTTCGAGTTATGGTCTGGCAAGAAAGTGGCCTAAGGAGCAGCTTACAGTGCTAAAGACCTAAGTAACAGAGTTTTCCCATGGCTGTACCCATGACATGGAATACAGTTTCCTTCCCATTTCGTATGGCGACCCTGCTTATAAAGGAATACAGGAAGGGGAACGTGGCTCCTCTCTCACTCACTGAGCAAATCGGTTCTTAGATTTTGTTTACAGGACGCACCTCTGGTGGGGCTGGCTTGATGCCCAGATGTCCAGTCTCTGTAGCTGGGAGGAAACTCTCAAATGTTTCCTTACAACTTCGTGACTATATAAGGTTGCGAATTTATGAAACTGGTTTCAGAAACTAGACGAAGGGACGATTCCAGAGATATCACAATATCTTAAGTAGGTCACAAATTTAGAAGTTGGGCCTTTAATATTCTTATTGGCGTCTCTTTTGAAAATGTGTGCACTCAAAATGTTAACCTAGCCACTCCACTAAAATTGAATACGCGCTGCTACGCATGATGCTGACTCTTGACTAAGGTTTCTAACACGTCCGATAGCGTAGTAAATATAGCAACATACCGTACTAGTGCATATATGGTGGCATCAAACGTCAAGTTATGGCTTATACTGACATGTGATATCCGAATTCAATGACCCTCGTGGGCTACTTCTATCGTACTGGGAAAACTAGCTAGAACCCCACGCAATCCGACTAGACTATTCTTAGCTCATGCTCCTTGATTGTGATTGAACATCCCATGAATAGATAGCTGAAATGATCGACACTACACACGATCTGTTAGTGGACCTCATTTCTAGAAAGAGGTGTGCCAGACCACAATCACTGCTCTATTGCATGTAGTCTTAATACTTCCAGATGGCTCGAGAAATATTGTCAAAGCAGCAACTAATGACAAATCCTGTTAAATACTGCTATGGATTCTAGGGATAAGCATGTAATTAATGCTATGATGTGATATCACCGCAACTCTTGGTCACAGCATACTCACCATAAATGAAAGCATAGAGCAACGATTATATTACTCTAGTCTATTAATGAATAACAATAGAATCATCATATATGCTGTTGTGTAATTTGTTGGTTTAGTCAAAACACTTATCAATGATGGTCAATTCCTAAGCATGGTATATATGTATGCTTTAAATCAATCAAGAATATGGTATGACGTGTGATCGTAAAGTTAAAGCAAAAGCTCGTTTCCCATTTGTCACGTGTAGAATCCATGAGACTTAATTGTCGAAAATGACCTAAACAGATATTTTCCAAACAGACACGAGGCAAAACATGGCAGTTAGAAAGAATGCTCAAGATTTTGACAAAGATGGACATGCCGATACCTGGCGGTTCAGTGATTCTTTTATGGCAGTAAACACATTCCAAAACATTTATACATTATTCTGCATTGGATACTGTAGTGTCCTGCAAATTCCTCTAATACCATAATCATCAACTATCCAGGAATCCGTTAATATTCAGACAGTGGATTCAGAGCTATCTGCGAGAGACAGACCAGCATAAGTTCGAGAAGATACAAGCGTCCCTTATGCAACTACACAACTCAAGAACCATATTTTAACATCGTCAGCATATAATTCTCTGTTTGACACAGAACATCATTGACTGAAGTGGGATCATCTCAATTATTACCACACGCAGCTCGTAAATTTAAGACTTTGGTGACTGTCCTCAAACATGCCTGTGACATTAATTGAGAAATTCATAGGATAAAATGGAAATGATGGTATATGGTTTGAAGCAGATGGATGTTTGACGTTGTAACCAGCAAATACGTTCTCGAACATGAAGCGAGCTCTAAGAGTACACACAATAGCAATGCACTCCCTATTTGCTCTATGCCAGAAAGAATTATTCAAGGTACGTCCTTCAGAAACACTGACTCTGATTCAGTTGCAGTAAAGCAGGTAAACATTAACCTGATGGCGCTATCGTCATGCCTACTTGGCCACTTAGTTAAGTATGATAAGGTACAAGAAGGCAAATATCCCGTCTTTAAATTCTTTCACAAGTCCATAACAATGCTTCTCACAATTATATTGATGTGTATTTGTGATACACGGAGTGGACTGCATCTTTTTTCACTTGATGAGATCTGTAGATTTGCCAATGACAAGCAGAAATATATGGAAATGTGCAGAAATAGTGCCAGCTTACCTAACTAACAAGAAAAGGTTTCAGTATAATGATCCAGAAGTTAGAGAAGTTTGCTAATTTATTATTGCGGAATTCAATGTAGATGACACTGGCCATGCACTTGAATACTCAATCCAATCAATGGAAGTTCTTTGTGGCCTCGTCAACATAGGTCTATGGCGGGTCTGACTAACACTAGTTCTGGTCAACATCATGCACTATAACTTACCACGATCAGCAACAAATGCCAGACGATGTTTATCAGGATATATGCAAACATAATGAAATTGGTCTTGAGAAGTACAATCTGCTTGTGAATGAGCGCATCAATACTGATGGAGTGCGCATTTGGGCACGTATGACAAAAATCAAAATGAGGATGTGGAAATCAATTTGCCGAACCATGAAATGCAATTTACGTAACCAGATTGTGTAACTGCGGGATGGCAGGTCCTTATTTGTAGATCTTATAACTATTGCCCGCTCTCTTCCAGATTCTATTACAAATTTTGAATTTACTGCTTTACCACATTCCCGCCATTCAAATTAGTTCCAAAGTGTTCAACATGTAAGCTGTATATGAAATTGGGATTCTGGGAACCCAGTATTAAAAGCATATATATATATCCCAACACGTGAACAGCATTGGCGGAGCTTAGCTATAGATGGGCGAGGTGTAGCTAAAGTAGATTTATTTATTGATGCAACGCAACGAAGAGCAACAAGTATCCATATCCCTTTTTCAGACACTGATGTCTCAGTTCTTGCACTGAATTTGTACACATAGAGCTCTGAGAATACATCATTCATAAGGAGGTTCTGGTTTTAATAAGAGGATTATTCCACGGAAGCAACTCTATCAAACCGACAAGAGTAACATGCTTTCGTGGATGGCATGCATTCTCTGGTGCAGATCAGACTGGTAAATTTGGTGGGAAATTAAAAGTGCCATGCTGCGTAGTTTTCAGCTCTTTTTCAGATGATATTCTCTAAACATTTGCTGCTATAGAGGAACAGAATGAGATCTCTGAAAACCCCCATAAAATACTCTGTTTGTATACCAGCTCCGTGATTAGCATGCTGGGAAAGACAGAGTAGGAGAGCTTCAATGTACATGTTAGGCAAAAGACAGTTAGTTGACCACCAGTTTTAAAGAACGATCACCATGTGGTCCACAAATGCAGGTGTTCATAATAGACAAGTTTGGCTCAATTATGTGTGATGACCTCTAAGATACAATCAGGAGAAACATATTAGACACATAAATGTATCATTTGTAAAGCACATTTTTATGAAAGTATCGTGGTACTTGATCCGTTACCATGGCCTTTGTAAAGCTGGTATCATTTGACACGTGCATGGTACGTCGGTCTTCAATCCCTTGATATAATGGAGCGTTCAAGTTTTAGCTGTGCCCCGCCCATCACTAGCTAAGCTCCACCCACACCTCGCCGTGTTGGGATTGATCGATCCCCAAATGCCCTAGCTATCAATTTCCTGAAAACTATACAGGGAAGCTGTTGAATATTTTGTAACTAATTTGACTGGGTGTTGTTGCTGCCTATGGCACCAACAGCGCCCAGTCAAATTAGTTTCAAAATATTCAACAGAATATTGATTAAATAGTAACAGCAAACAATTTGTACAACAACGCATAGACCGTCTTCAAATATGCGTTCGTGACGTACTTATCGACGTCATTCATGACGTCATTCATTATGATGTCATTGTACACACCAGGCCGTTCATTATGACGTCATATGATGGGTGGGTACTCTGGAAAGGTGAATTCTATATGAGATGGGCACATTGTTTCGAACCTCTTTAGAAAACAACCAGTGGTAGGATCGCTCTCACTAGAAGACCTGAAACTTCACTTGATGTTGGTTACGGCCTAGAGATATACGTCTACCCTTTATGTGAAGGAGATGGTTAAGGACTCAGAGACATCCGTTCACCTAGTCATTTGAAATTGTTTTCGCGGATCAGAGGTCGGTGATTCTCGTCTATTTACAAGATAAAAGAGTGTTTGTTTACCATACTCCTAGTTAATACTTAAGCAGGACCGAAACTTTCAGGGCACCGTCTAAAATAAAATTATTTATAAGTACTGTCACACCGTGCAAAGAACTATCGAGAGACATAACTGTAGACCTCGGGCTGTTTCAAATTCTGCTGCGATTAGGACAGGAGTAGCCTAGACACCAAGAAGGTGTTGGACACTCTTGGCTGGGTTAGGGAAAAGAGATTTGAAAATTTTTACTTGAAGCCAATAGACCTTTCCACTTTATCCATCCATCGCATGACGTCATAATCAACTACGTGACGTGCAGAATGACATCACAATCAATGGCGTCATTATGACGGCGTGAATGGCGTAAGTAGGTACGTCACGAACGCATAATTGAAGACGGGCTATGCGTTGTTGTACGAACTGTATGTCTTTACGATTTAATAAAGATTATGTTGAATATCCTGAAACTAATTTGACTGGGCGCTGTTGGTGCCATAGGCAGCAACAGCACCCAATCAAATTAATTTCAAAATATTTAATAGCTTATCTGTACAGTTTTCTGTAAATTGATAGTTTTTTAGTTTAGGGATGGGTGGTGCTTAGATAAAGATGGGCGGGCCATAGCTAAAACTGGAAAGGTCCATTGAGGTCAAGCCACCACCATCCGTTGCGGACAAGAACGGGGTGGCTATGGTCTACAATCTCTGATTATTATTATTATTATTATTATTATTATTATTATTATTATTATTATTATTATTATTATTATTATTATTATTATTATTATTATTATTATTCTTTAATGGCCGCTCACAACTAGGTGGATTTGAGCCATGACTCACTCTGAAAAGTGCTTCCCCGAAGGGTTGTTAAAAATAAGTCAAAACCGTAAAAAATAAAAAATGAAGATGTTGCTAGGGTGTCTTACCTGTTGCTGCCTAATGAGCTGTTGTTGGCAGGTATCAATGCTGTATGGTGTGTACACGATGGGTGGGATGGGGGAATTACTTTATTGCTCTCGAAAGTGGGCTGGGGGTGCTCAGTCTGTAAAATAAAGTCTCAAAACGGAAATCAGGAAGAAAATTTTGAAATAAAAAATATTAAGAGACGAAACTGAATGATAATACTATCAAATAAACGTAAATTACTTAAATTATGGCATGTGATTAAATAAACAAGCAACGGGAAAACTGAAATTAAATTCTGCTGTTTGTAAACGAAAGATCCAAATTTAAACTTAAAATTATCACCTGTTGCTGTTAGAAATATTAAGGTGAATGCCTTTGCCGCTATTTGGGAATTAAAAAGGTCTACTAGTCACGCCGTCGAGTCGTATTATTATTATTATTATTATTATTATTATTATTATTATTATTATTATTATTATTATTATTATTATTATTATTATTATTGTGGTGCTGGTGGTGTGGAGTATGCCAACATTAGGAAATGGAGTATGCCAACATTAGGAAATGGAGTATGCCAACATTAGGAAATGCTTAATTCAGGTGAGTTTTAACTGAAGGAATCAGTTTGCAATGAAGCAAAGACACGGTTATGAGAACAGAATCAGTAATATTTTACACAGGTATTGGGAAGGATGGTGGCGTGGGGGTGTCTACGGTTATACGAATAAACTGCGTAACTAGCGATTTTCTCTTTGTAGCCAATTTAATTCTCGCCTTTCTCTCGGTCTTGAGTATGCTGGTAGCTCACACCTGATCGCTGTAATTTTTCTTCAGCTCACAGAACTGCGTCGAAAAGCTGTTTGTTCAGCTGACTACGCTAAAGTAAATCTGTTTAGAAGGTATTTGTAATTTTCAACACCGTAACGCCGTCTCACTCATCCACAGCTTTGTAGAGATTATGTCTTAAATCGTTTGCAAACTGCGTGCATTTATCATAGTTTCCGAAGCAAACTAAAAATAAATAGTGTAGTGGTATGCAGGCGGTATGCAAACCTAGCATGAATTGCTCGGGCCTGTACCGCATGTCCTCCCGCGTCAGTTCTGTCGGAACGTGTTGATATTTCTTGTAGTTTTCTGCTGGAAGGGTGGCGTTGACAACAGTTTGGATTGATCTATAATCATCTAGTTGGTTGAGAGTAAGGTGATGATGATGATGATGATGATGATGGTTGTTGTTGTTGTTGTTGTTGTTGTTGTTGAGGATTATGATGATGATGTTGTTGTTGTTGTTGGTGGTGGGTGGGTGGTGGGTGGGTGGGTGGTGGTGGTGGTGGTGGTGGTGGTGCTTCCGTTGTGGCGGTGGTGGTGGTGTTTGTGATGGTGGTGGTGCTGGTGGTGGCAGCGACGGAGGCAGCGACGGTAGTGATGGCGCTGAGCTTGCAACGAAAAGCCCAATGCAAGGGAGGTAAGTCAGGTGACTCTATGGTTCGTTCCGCGATTATGTACGAGTAACTCCCCTCGTTGTATACTCTTCTGAATCCCAATGGCAATGGATCTCGTATCAGTAATATTATTTTCACGAGATAGCCAAGCTAAACAAAGAACATTTGCTATATCACAAGGTAAGATAGGTAGGGGCCTAATTAAGCATGTGCTTACTCTTTTAAAATGAATGAATGAATCTGTATTCACATTAGGCCGTTGGCCCTTGAGTGAAAACAATGCCCACTAATAATTATAATATGTATGCCCGATAGACATTTCAACTATACAATACACATATACACCTAAAAAAAGTAAGTTCCCCCCTAAATACGAGATAATATTTTTGGTGATATGTATTGGCTGCAATAAAACGTGGCACACAGCACTACCCAGAGTAGAACATTGACGTCATTACGCCGGGGTTTCCATAAATCAATGCCCAGAATACAACTGCTGGCTGGTACCCCGCCAACAAGCAGCTGACCCAAATTGAGTTAGTATTGCACACAATTACCTCGCAATTTAAACCATTCATATGATAAACTAAAATCACTAAGTCATACATCATTGGAAATCAATTGCCTAAACATTAATACATTATTTTTTTTACAATTGTACACACTTTTCACTGAGCTATGTGCGTATGTAAAATACACCATTATACATAGATTCAGTAAATTAAGTGGACAATAGGGGATATTTTAAAATTACAATCAACTGTATTACATTTTACAAAACTATTAAAGCTAATACGGACATGTATATAAAATTGGCTTAGCGTTCAAATGATGTGTGACTTCAATAATATTATGAAATTAGTTCTTCATATAAAATGCTTAAAGTGGGTTGTATCTGATTCTAATAGTAAACTAATGCTCTTTTGCGCGTCCACGTTTACCAGCCAGAAGCGGTATACGCAATGCATGCTGGGAAGGTATTTTCCCGAAAACGCTAATGTGGGAAAGGTCTATTTCCAACGATGCACCATAAAAGATTGTAGTACATCACAGTAGATACTCGGCGCTCTAAGACACGCTTCTTATTGGCCGAGAGGGGGTCACCTGACCTGTGACGTCATCTCATTTGCACATTAAACCACGCCCCCTTTCCCACCAGCAAAAAATACTCAATTATGATTGGTCGAGAGCTGATAACGAGGCGGGGGGGGGGGGGGGGGGGCTCATGATTTTGGCGGGAAAATGGGCGCATGACCTAATATGCAAAGGCAATGACGTCACAAGTCACGTGACCCCCCTCTCAGCCTATCAAATACAATTCTAACTAAAAACAATGTCACATGTTGACACGCTTTCAAAATCACTTGAGCTAACTTCTATAGAGAAATTTTCTCAACTGTACAGTTTTATGAAGCCCGTCTGGCAAGCCTGTCAGATCTCATGCATGTCACACGTTCTTCATACCACTTCAACACATCCTTGACAATAACCCTGAATTGCCCCACTCTTCACAGCCACATCCTCAAAGAAAGGTAAATTTGTCATAAAATCTAAGATTGTCACCCATGATCAATAACAACTCTGAATAGAAGTTCTGGAGTGGTGCACCATAGGGTCCTTCTAGCCAAGCTTGGTTAAAATCCAACAAACAGCTAAGGAGGAAATGTATTTTAACAATCTCCGGTAAATTTTTCATAAAATCTAAGATTTTCACCCAAAAATTTACCAATCAAAATACTGAATAGAATTTCTGGAGCCTAGCACCATAGCATCCGTCAAGCCAAATGTGGCGGATATCGATCAGGCTTTTAAAGAGACGCGTTTTGACAATTTCCGGTAAATTGTTCAGAAAATCTAAAATTTTCACCAGAAAATTAACCAATCAAAATTCAAAATAGAATTTCTGATGCCCACCACCTTTTGGGCAAGGGGAGTTAAAAATCTGGCGTGAGATAGGGTGGGTAGCAGCCAAAACAGGTGTTTATATTTACACGGATGTCTGCCTATTATAAATGTCGGAATTGTATATCTTTGCCTATTTGGCGAGTTTACAATTTAATAAAGATTCTGTATGACAGCAACAGCTCCCAGTAAAACTTGTCTCAAAATATTCAACATAACATCTTGTATAATTACCTTGAAATTGAAATTCCAAGAATACCTTGTTCAAAGTGTTAATGTAACGCACCAATATCGAATTTGCACCATTGTCCAACTGCACAGGGACCAATATCGAATTTGCACCATTGTCCCACTGCACAGGGACCAATATCGAATTTGCACCATTGTCCAACTGCACAGGGACCAATATCGAATTTGCACCATTGTCCCACTGCACAGGGACCAATATCGAATTTGATATCGGTGGGCCAATTGGCCAACTGCGCAGGGATCGAGATGGAATTACACAGGTTTTTGACTGCCTGTTCTTCTGCCTAAAGGTGTTTACTCAGGTATTACACAATTTTGTATCGCAGTCGCGGTGGACGAAAGCTACAGACGGTTCCAGAGTGAATACGGACTTGGTTTCTTCTTCAATTGGCTTTATAAAACAATCGCCGACTTTGTGGAAATAAAAGTATATGTAGCGGCGACATCGATGTCCATTTTGCATACACCTTTGAAAATCATTGTTGCTTTTAGAATTAAGCATGGCGCCGCTAAATCTACTCAGTAAATTTTGACACGTACTGATGTCGGTCTGAAAATTATATTAATTATTCTCGTTCTAATACGATTTCATAATGGACGCTAGTCTTGTTCACATGGACCAATTTGTTTTAGATACGTTCAGAACATCATTGATACCAATTTATTTTCAAGCATTTTGGTGTGAGTATACACCTTTTAATATTATATAACATTGTGTGCCATTGCGATATTTGATGTCATGGTATACGAAATTGTGCTATTAAAGTATTCAAATTTCGTTTTATTTATTTAGTTAGAAACATAAATTGGTGTACTTTAATACAATTTCTTCTTCTTCTTCTTCTTCTTCTTCTTCTTCTTCTTCTTCTTCTTCTTCTATTTCTTCTTCTTCTTCTTCTTCTTCTTCTTCTATTTCTTCTTCTTCTTCTTCTTCTTCTTCTAGAGGAAGGACGTGTTTATTTCGCTGCGACTTTTTGCGGGATTTAACGTGTTTATTGAAGATAATCGTTGCTAATTTTTGTACTATGTATATTTAAATTGTTTTTGGAAATGTGTGTAATAATAATTTTGACTAATTATTTGATTAGTAATAAATTCGTTGTGTTTGTGATTGTGTATAGTTAGGTAGTAGGTTTGCGTATAGTAGCCATTACTATACCGGCCTTGTTGGCTGGTCAGTGTAGGACTCCTTGATTAACCTATTGTGTGAAGACAATGTGGTCGCAGCCGGTCAGTTTTGCCAGTAAGGTCAAGATGACCAGAAGCGTGACGAATGCGGGCTTGTCCTCGGAGTATGAGCCGTTCACAGGCATAGACAGAAAGAACTGTATAAGAATTGACTGTTTAGACGGTGTGGCTATAGAGGCATATGTTAAAGGGGCGGCTTCTGTAGTGTCACCAGCTAATATCATTGCTGCGTCGCGAAGCAAAGGAGCTATTATGATATATCTAAAATCTGACAACGATGTAACAAAGCTATGTGTTGAAGGCGTACAAGTTGGCGGTGCGTTTCACAACGTGTACTCCCTTGAAAACGAACCAACAAAATTCATAATTTCGAACGTCCCTCCATACATACCGAACTTCGTGATAAGCGCTCATTAGAGACATACGGGAAAGTGATTGGGAGTGCCAGGGCAATTCCACTGGGTTGTAAGTCGCCTGAACTGAGGCATGTGAAGAGTTTTCGTCACCAAGTCCAGATTTTGATTGACAAGACTGTCGTTCCAGACTACATAGACATTGCTTTCGCTGGAAAAACGCATCGTGTTTTCATAAGTACTGATGAAATAGTATGCTTTCGGTGTCACGAAAAAGGACATTTCCAACGTACATGCCCGCTTCGTGACGTCCTGGAACCAGTTCGAGACGTTAGTGAATCACACTTGTCTGATAATGCAAATGTGAATAATGACACTGAATTTCCGATGCTCGGCACAATAACGCAGACAAACAATTGCTCAAAAACTGTTACTCAATCAGTAAGTAACGGGCAGCGGTCGCCTAAAAGGAAAGCTCCTAAGATTAAGTCGGACAATCGCTTTGAAGTGCTGAACTCGCTCGACGATAACAGCGTTGAGGTAGTGGTTGACAGAGCGTCTACATCTGACGCTGGTGTTCCCAATAGCGTACAAGACATGACTGAGAATACGTCTCCCACAGAACGTAATACTATCGTTGCTACTGCAAAGGAACAATCTAGTGAACAAATGTCAATCAAATGAGGGCCTCTGCTAGATCAGGCCGTGTACTTGAAGTGCTACCCTCAATAAATAACGATTATTATTATTATTATTATTATTATTATTATTATTATTATTATTATTATTATTATTATTATTATTATTATTATTGTTGTACCATGCAGCGATTCTGACCACTCTATTGTTTGTTTCTCAGTTCAATTCAAAGCACCTAAGCGTATATCTATTATGTTTCCTTTAACACCGATTTTATTAGCTTGTACCACAGACAACCACTCACCACATAATTAAATGTTTTGGAAAAGTCTACAAATGTACAGAATAATGTTTTGCCTTTATTTAAGAGGTGAGAGATTAGACCATACATGTCAAATATAATAATCCTTCGTGCCTAGCCCTGTTCTGAAGCCAGCTTAGGCTTCGACGTATACGTACTTGCTTTCTGCCCACGCGTTTAGTCTATTGCTGAGTACCCTGATAAATAACGTGCCTAATGTACTTAAAGTCACGAGCCCCGACCAACAACCCACCTACCCCACCCATCCACCACACCTCAACCTCCCCAACTCACAACCCACCAACCCGCAGTAGAAAAATAAAAATGCACCCAGCAATTCGATGTTATGAGTACCTATTGAGGTCTACTGGTCTACGAATACTGATAAACTGTAATACAATTTTCTGACAGTTTAACTTTATAATCTCTTAACTAACGCTGTTGTAAGCCGATGTTACATAGACAATAACAGTTTTCAACAACATTGGCTGCAATATATGCAGCATACATTTCGACTCTGCAATAATTATTAAGATACAGTTTTTAAATGAGCGTGATAAGAGTTTGCTATCTATGTTTGCTTGATATCGTTGTGTACTTTTTCGTAACTGAATATGGATTTACCACTGGGATGACTGTCTGGGTTACCGAGTCAGTCATTCCGGTGGTAAATTTTCAAAAAATATCTTCCCTTGGTCTAGAAATACACATTCGATTTTGGCTGATTGGACCATTACAGAGTTAAGTTGACACAAGGGTGGTTTGGGAGTAGGGGTGAGGTTGAGTTGTGTGCGTGCGTGCGTGCGTGCGTGCGTGCGTGCGTGCGTGCGTGCGTGCGTGCGTGCGTGCGTGCGTGCGTGCGTGCGTGCGTGCGTGCGTGCGTGCGTGCGTGCGTGCGTGCGTGCGTGCGTGCGTGCGTGCGTGCGTGTTAACCCTGACACTGCACGTATTTTGTTGTATGACTCACGTGGCTAGGGTAAAACAGGTACTGACAATTACGTTCTTGGCCCAGAAAAATACAAACGTGTACATAAATTCCAGTGTAGCCTACATACTAATTATGCCAATTATGGTAGACACAGAATAACTCAGGAATACTTTAAAATGTCTCCAGAACAACGACCGAAGCAATTATCTGAAAGAGCCTCTTGGACAGTTTAAATTTATAATCTCTTAACTAAAGCGGTTGCAAGCCGTAGCTATATTGTAGCTATATTGACAGCAAAATTGGCTGCAATATATGAGGCAGACATTTTGACTCAGCAATAATGATTACGTTCTGAAGCCAGCGTGACAAGAGGTTGTCATGATTAATGCGGACATGTGTACAGTACTGACAGCGCTCCCATAGAAACAAGCTTTCTTGGGCCAGCAAGATGTTGTTAGCTTATTTGTCTGAAATCGATTGTTTATATTCGACCGTTATGCACGTAGTTTCGGCCCGATTTAGACCAAACTTTCGCCCCAATGTCCACAGCTTCTTCTTCTTTTCGATTGCTGGTATCACACTTGGAGAGCCGTTCTCAAGATGAAATCTGTGGTATTCTGCAGTTCTTCCACAGGTCCATACAGCTTTTCAAGAAAAGAGGTTAACAAAGGCCAGATCTCTTCTCTCAGCAGCTGATACGTACTGCAACATTGAAGTATGTGCTCTGTGGTCTGTTCTGCTTCTCCACAAGGACAAGCGGGCGATGTCGTAAGGTGGAACCGCCTGTACATGTGTTGGTTTAGTCTGTTATGTCCAGCTCTGAGACGAAAAATGGTCACTTGCTCTGGCCTCGAGAGATGATGGTAGGCATCTTCTGATTGAGGTGTTCTATAGAGTGACTTGATGATAGTCTTCATCTCTGTATGTGTAACCATGTTTTCTGTCTGATTCTCTTCTGCACCCACCTTTGCCATCTTGTCTGCTACCTCATTTCATTGGACTCCACACTGTGAGGGTATCCACTGCAATGCTATCCGAAAGCATTTGATGGTTTGTAGTGCTTCTTCAAGTTGTGGCAGCTTACCTTTGGTGATAGCTTCAAGGACGGAGCGGGCATCAGATAAAAAGACAATCTGTGCAATAGGGTCTGCCGTTCTGCTGATGGTATTAGCTGCATGGACCAGTGCTTCGACTTCAGCTCTATAGTTTGTGCAGTGTTTGCCTGTCGGTATTGCAGCTGACTCATGTTGTCCGTTTGGATACTGTATGTGCAGTCCGGCACCTCCGCTCCTAATTGCATCTTTGGCTGATCCATCTGTGTAGATCCTTATCCATGTCTCCTGAGGGTACATTTCTTCCACAGCTATATTGCCTATGTAATTTCGAATAAGTTTTGCTTGATCCCTATCGAAATCCTGGGTAGAACGCCCCCGCAACAAGGTGACCACGAACTGTTGCAAGTACAATAAATCCAAGATGGCCGCCGATCCCTCGACCGGACGTGGCGGGAAGTGGAAAATGTGAAATCGGCACACATTATTGCGTAATTGTGTGAAATTTCGCGGTTAAAATTGATCAAATAAAAAAAATCAAACCGGCTTCCCAAAATTATCGAAATTGATTGGTCGGGCACGGCCATACTTTTAATCCTTTCACCTTCGCTTGGACACACTGACATTACCCTTAGTCCCCAATGATACGTTCCGAATTTCAACCCAGTCCACTTGGTGGTTCTGGAGAAGAGGACGGTTTTGCGAAAACTAGGCCACCCAAGATAGCTGCCGGGGATCCTGACCGATAGGCCTGTATTTAGCAAACTAGGTTCAAGCCTAGCTGCATAATAGATTTCACAAATTTGAATTCAATCGGAGCGGTGGTGTTAGAGAAGTTGGTTACTGAATATCTAGAAAGATTGCCGAAAATGCAAGAAGCCCGCCGCGCTAATCGCCGAATAGGATTCAGTCATTGTCGAAACTAGCCCTTATTGGTCTTCCCGGTTTGACGATATTGAACTTTTTCGACTATTTGAGCCGGATAATAATTCCTCCATTTTTGCAGTTTACAAATTCATTAGAGTTCCAAGGAATAAAGTTCTTGTAACGCTAATAATAATATTAAGGACATATGTAAGATGGTATGGTCACCTACAACCTACCCAAGCTCATCAGCGGCACTGACACTCAAATGCACCCTCGGCGGGCATATATATCTAACATCGACGTCAGATCCGATCCAAACGAAGCCGTAACTACAATAATGAAATGTATGGAATCATCACCTACCAGCACCATAAGAGTTCTAAAAACAACCGAACTAGGTATACTGATGACCCTGTAGTAGTAGAACTGTCAACAGAGCAGAAAGCAATACCGCTGCGCATCTATCAATGTGGCCAAAGTGAAGACCACACCAAGCTAGGCATGTAACGCAATAACGTGCTGCTCCACACCAGTGATGATTAAAAGATCTTGCTATTATACATGCAAAATCCCTAGCAGCTGAACTTGCTGCCACGTATGACTGTCACAAAATGTTTCAGGTGGCCCGCACCCTTGGAGTTACTAACTACACACCTCTACTCACTGCGCACAACTCTGAATGACACTTTATTGGGACGGGCCACTGGAAAGCCGAGGTAATTCGGGAATGGTTCAAGAAACAGTTCACTGTCCACGATAATTGAGCCCTTGCACCCGTTCTCGGGAGACGCCAGGCCATTACTAACACCAATTAAAACAGAAGAAGTTGAGAAGGCACGGAACGCCCTGAAAAGTGGACATGCATCCGGACCTGATTGCAAGAGCAATGAACTATTCAAATATGCATGTGGCATTCATTATCTCAAACCCGACCACGATGCTGTGAGCCAACGCATCCTTATCAGGCTACCTAATCCCAAGAAGTGGACTGACAGCTAATTTGCGGCGGCCTTTTGTGCTCCTCTACAGCGTTCGGAAAATCCTATCCAATGTTACTCTATGCCGCATGCGAGACAAGATTACAGACTTCACCGGATCATGTTAAAGTGGCTTTAAACGTGGACGCAGCTGCGCAGACATTGATTATTTTCAACACATGCGTGTATCAGTAGTCGTGTCCAAGCACTAATTTTCATAAAATTGGCATTGCCATGTCAGGAGTCATCATCACAACTAAACGCTCAAAGATCTTACCTGTACTACGCCAGGCCAGTTGCATGCATGAGATCAGGTACAACCAGTGAGACTACTACCTGCAGGCACCAAGCTGAGAGTACGAGTCAAGTCTGTGAAGTCTGCCGCGTTTGAGACATCAATCGGCTCCCAACATGGAGATGGTCTATCCCCTGTGCTTGCCACCTGCTACCTTGCTGCTGCATTGAAATCCGTGCGGGAAACTTCCACAAGACCAAACAATATGCCGACGACATGAACTTCAGAGCTGATGAAAAGAAACAAACCTCTTGTCGAATTTCTCCCAATAGCTGTAAGCAAGCTAAGAAAATTGAGAATCTTCTTATGAATAAATCCAAAACAGAGTTCACCCGCATATACCTATCTACAAAGCATGAATCTCAAGAAAATGATGACCCACTTCGTATCGGCGAACCCTGGCGTAAAGTAAAATTCTAGGCTCACTGCCTTGTAATGCTGCTAGCATTGCTGCATGCTGCGTCATGCGGAATATAGCTTTCCAATCCTTCTGGAAGCTATGTATTCGTAGATCAAAGATGCCCTTGACAAAAAGACTACCTTTATAAAATGCAATCAGCGCATGATTGATGCTGTATAAATGTAACACCTGGGCAGCTCCAAATGCCACTGTAGACACACTCGATGCCTGCCACCGTAAACGCTTACGCACACTCACTAGACACCGATGGCGAGACAGCATAATTTCCAATAATGCACTTTGAGCTTCAGCAATGTAATGTCTAGATAGATAGATAGATGGATGGATGGATGGATGGATGGATGGAAGAAAGGTTGGGTGGGTGGGCGGGTTGGTGGTTGGGTGGCTGGCTGGCTGGCTGGGTTGCTGGGCGGCCGGGTGGGTGGGTGGATGGATGGGTGGATGGATGGACGGACGGCTAGATGGACGGACGGACGGACGGAGGGAGGGATGGAGGGAGTGAGTGAGGAGGGATAGATAGATAGATAGATAGATAGATAGATAGATAGATAGATAGATAGATAGATAGATAGATAGATAGATAGATAGATAGATAGATAGATAGATAGATAGATAGATAGATAGATAGATAGATAGATAGATAGATAGATAGATAGATAGATAGATAGATAGATAGATAGATAGATAGATAGATAGATAGATAGATAGATAGATAGATAGATAGATAGATAGATAGATAGATAGATAGATAGATAGATAGATAGATAGATAGATAGATAGATAGATAGATAGATAGATAGATAGATAGATAGATAGATAGATAGATAGATAGATAGATAGATAGATAGATAGATAGATAGATAGATAGATAGATAGATAGATAGATAGATAGATAGATAGATAGATAGATAGATAGATAGATAGATAGATAGATAGATAGATAGATAGATAGATAGATAGATAGATAGATAGATAGATAGATAGATAGATAGATAGATAGATAGATAGATAGATAGATAGATAGATAGATAGATAGATAGATAGATAGATAGATAGATAGATAGATAGATAGATAGATAGATAGATAGATAGATAGATAGAAAGATAGATAGATAGATAGAAAGATAGATAGATAGATAGATAGATAGATAGATAGATAGATAGATAGATAGATAGATAGATAGATATAGATAGATAGATAGATAGATAGATAGATAGATAGATAGATAGATAGATAGATAGATAGATAGATAGATAGATAGATAGATAGATAGATAGATAGATAGATAGATAGATAGATAGATAGATAGATAGATAGACAGCAAACAGGCAGACAGACCGACCGACCGACCGACCGACCGACCGACCGACCGACCGACCGACCGACCGACCGACCGACCGACCGACCGACCGACCGGCAGGCAGGCAGGCAGGCAGGCAGGCAGGCAGGCAGGCATATACGTAGGCAGGCATATACGTAGGCAGGCATATACGTAGGCATGCAGGCAGGCATGCGGCAGGCAGGCAGGCAGGCAGGCAGGTAGGCAGGCATATACGTAGGCAGGTAGGTAGGCAGGCAGGCATGCAGGCATGCGGCATGCAGCAGGCAGGCATGCATGCATACAGGCATGCAGCCATGCATGTATACAGGCAGGCAGGCAGGCAGGCAGGCAGACATGCAGGCAGGCAGGCAGGCAGGCAGGCAGGCAGGCAGGCAGGCAAGAAGGCGTACAAGAATGCGGACAGGAAGGCAGCCAGGCAGGCAAGCAAGCAGATAGGCATGCATGCCGGTAGACATGCGGGCTGGCAGGCATGCAGTCAGACAGGCAGGCATGCAGGCGGGCAGACAGACAGGTATGAAGGCAGGTAGGCATGCAGGCAAGCATGCAGGCACTACCCGCAATATTCATACCAACCTTTGACAGCGTAGGTAACAGTGGCTCATATCTAAGATTGAGGTCTTTGCGGATCCTTCAGAAATTGCTGCATTATATTGAATGGTAAAGCTAGAAATAGTGCCTTTCTATAGGGTCCAGTGAACATTCTCACCAAGTTCCATCTCTCCCCCATTTTTTCCAATGCTTAGCCGAAGAGTTCCCATTTTTCTGGGCAAGAAATACTATACAGAATGACATAACTTCGTAGGAAGCTGCAAACAGCATAGACATTCTCGGTTTCCGACCTTGTTCTAACTTTAACCTAATTCCTATGATGTGGATTCATACTCCTGCTGCAATGTTAATAGTCTAATAACTAAATAACAAAGCGGATAATACAGTACAATAATTAATACAATCAAATCCCCCCCACCCCCCAGATAACACCAGTCTCGAGGTTCAGAGTCTCTTTTTCCGGCACTCTAGATTCGTTCTCTTTTCTATGGCAGTTGATCTAAACCTTATCTATCATTAGTCACCATGTCTCAAGTCTGTACTTTATCCTCCTTAGTATCCGCTGGTAAAATCCTCCGGACTTTTAATTTATACACTCCTGGCTGCGATGGTAATCTACCATGCCTTTCTAATGAAGACCCGTATTACAGATATTGCGGTATTCTACTTTTAACATTCATGCAGCCATAGGCAGCAACAGCACCCAGGGAAATTAGTTTTAAAATAAATAGCTAAAAGTTGAAAGGTCCATTAATCATCTACTTGTTCTGATCTATGACTGGCTTCACCATGTTCCAAGGTCCCAAGTATAAACAGATTCTAAGTACTCCGTGACCTATCACCTTTTCTGTTCTACAAATGTCTACAGCAAACAATCAAACCTGCCATTAAGCAGTCTACAGATGCCAATGCGGAAAACCAAAAGAGTGCACAACAGCCACTCCAACCAAATATGTGCGAGAGATAAATTCAGCTTTATTTCCAATACGATACGGGCTTGAAACACACTATAACAGTATCTTCTAAACAGTTCAGAAAGCTCAACACATCTTACTACTAAATTTACAGAATTAATAAGAGGAAAATCACACATCTAACTTAACTCAATGACTACTGCGCAGCGAATGAATGCCCTCTGAACATGTCGCCATAACCAATCAGGACCAAGAGCAGGACCCTGTTTGCGTTTTACAGATAAGGCAACCTATCAATACCGTAGGAAACCTGCGATATCACAGACATCTCAATGGCGCCTAGTTTGCTTTGATCTCCGTTCCAGACCATCGAGCTTCACGCACCCATCCCCCCATCCCCACCAGTCAAATTCTGTTTATATCATAATAGATTAATCCAGTCCGCGTTCAATCAAATGACGTCATAATCAACTACGTCACATGTAGGTTGACGTTATCATCAATTACGTCATGAATGACGTACTTAAGTTCGCCATAAACGCCTATAGTTTGTCAACATGTTTGCTAAACAAAACAAAACAAAACAAAACTGATTACTGAATACATTCCGTCCAATTCAAATGGGGATTCCAGTTTGAGTCTCAATCATATGACGTCATAATCAACCACGTGACGTGTAGGATGACGTCATAATCAATTACGTCATGAATGACGTGGCTAACCAAGTACATCACGAACGCATACTTGATGACGGAATAAGCATTGATGTACGAATTGTATGGCTTTACTAATTTATTAAACATGTTGTTGGCAGCAACAGCACCCAGTCAAATTACTTTCAAAATATCCAACAGCTTACCTGTATAGCTTTCTGGAAATCGAGATTGAGGGAGTACATTGATCGATCGATCCCAAAACAGGCAAATGTAGGTGAAGCTGAGCTAGAGATGGGCGGGGCAGAGCTAAAACTAGATTCATCCATTGAATGCTACACACCAGAGAGAATGGCTGCTTCGAAGGAGACGATGGTCGCTGAATTTTTTCTAAATATTTCATTCTTGTCTTATCGTTTCATGATAACTTTAATTGCAACTCGCAGCTTAATGTGATTTTCTCACTCCTTGTTGATCATCGCAACAGAGATTGCAGATCAAACGCTGTTAATTCTGGCAACAAAGACGATTTTCAGATTTACTTTAACGATAGCCGATAGCCGTATCCACGAATGGATTTAATACATTATTACGTTAAATAGTTCACGTTCAATAAACCATGGTAACCGTATGTATACTGAATTCCCGGAATCTCGCTGTCAAATAAACTATTCATGTAAATTGTTAGTTTAACATTGATTTAGTTCCTAAGGAGCAAAAACTTCCAGTCAATTTAACTTCAAAATATCAAACAGAGTAACTCTTGCATTTTATTTGCTTTTTCGGGGTTAAATGGTTAGGCTCGCCACGTTAGCGACTTAGTGTATGTAGTACACATGTAAAATATTGTTTCAAGATTAGGTTATTTCGTGCATACAATTTAGTATTTCTACTTATCATATTAAGGATTTCCCACCCACACACATAAATGCATGCACGCACGAGCGGACGAACGCACACGTGCGCGCACACACACGCACGTGCACAGGTACATGCGCATGCATAAACAGATGCTTATGAACATACTATGATAAGTTCAAATACTAATTCGCGCCGACGAAATACTGAGATGTGCGCACACGATAATATAGTCGTACGCATGAAATAATCCCGAGAAATCCTTTACGTGACCCTGGCAGGGCTTTATAGCAGCGCACGCCAACTCTGTGATGATAATTCTTCTTCTTCCGTGAAATATCAACGGCTTTAAAATAAATTTAGCGCAGGTGACGCGATTTAGAGAATCCGAATGCGCTATTATGGTACAAATGGGTCTTTCTCAAACACAAAACGGCGGTGAAAGTAAATACATGTTGTCCGTTATCGGCGAAATAACGTCAAACCTGTTTATAACGGACGATGTATGGCCAATTATATGTTAATGCGATAGATGTAGATAGATCGATTTCAAAATGTTGAAAGCTGCAGTTCAAGTTCCATCGCGTGTGTAATGGATTGTTGCCACGCCATTTTGACTGAGACATCAGCTAATAAGTGACATTTGATTATGACGTCTGATAGAATCCCTCCATTACCTCGATGGTTAGCTGTTTCAGTCTACATGTCTAGCAGAATACATGGTTAGCTGTTTCACCGCACATGTACAACAGAATACATCGCTAGCTGTTTCAGCCTACATTTACAAAAGAATACATGGTTAGCTGTTTCAGCCTACATTTACAAAAGAATACATGGTTAGCTGTTTCAGCCTACATTTACAACATAACGCGTAGTTAGCTGTTTCAGCCTACATTTACAAAAGAATACATGGTTAGCTGTGTCAGCCTACATTTACAACAGAACACGTAGTTAGCTGTGGCAGCCTACATTTACAACAGAATACATGGTTAGCTGTTTCCGCGTGCATGGGTAACAGAATACATTGTTAGCTGTTTCAGCGTACATGTACAGCAGAATACATTTTGGGCTAACTAACGCAAAATGTGCTGATTTAATATTATATTATTGGGTCTAATAAGCAACCTTTGAAAATATTTTTTTTAAATACTTACTATTCTGCCAGCTAGTAGTAGTGGTAGTCCGGAGCAAAATTGGCTCCCATATGCATTTTGGAGATAGTCGCTGCAACGCCCATGAACACATTGGTTAGCCACCGAAGAATTCAAACTCAATTGGCAGTAACCCTTACTTTGCCGTAAGAATGGCCATATTGGATTTCAAAATGGCTGCCTTCTGAAATACGTTTACTGAATATTTTGTCTCCGTTGTCACTGGTCAGCTAGTTTCCTGATTTTTGTGAAATGTGTTTTAATAATGCATGATGATGATGATGATGATGATGATGATGATGGTGATGATGATGATGATGATGATGATGGGAAATTGTCGTCCATCGTTATCTTTCAAAAGTGATAGTAGATTAGTATTGAGATCTGCCACATAGCGTTTTGCACATGAAATGTGTCTCTTTTTCAAGGCCAAAATGCGGAAAGAATTAATGAGTATCTTATACGTCTGTCGAAGCGAGGATACTGGGACGTCTGGCAAAAAGATGGTAGATAAAAGCATCAATGCGTCCTAAAAGGCTCACTTCCCAGGCATACTAAAAGAGAGTGGTTTTCTCGCTAGGGGCATTATTTAACATATTAATTGCGAAACCAAATAATGGATAATTGATGTGCAAGATCCCAAAGGATAGTATTGAAGACATACCGCTTTCCATCGCTCGCAGAGGTCGAATCCTGAGATGCTGCGCAAAATAATAGAATCTGAAAAATATATAACGACGTCTCAGGCCGAAGAATTGTAACATAGTATTCTTTTAGATGTATTTAGGTGTGCTGAGTTCAGAGGTATATGCCGGACTGGATCATAACGTGTTGATCCTCTAATCGATGTTTCAAAATGGCCACCATTTTACGCAATTTATACCATTAATTGGCTATGAATGCATACCACACACCAGTACCATCCTCGCTGTTGTGTGTAGATGATCACAATCAACCTTACAACTTTAAATTCTATATGTATTATATAACACTAACAATAAAATTTAATTTAATATCGTCAAACCTGCTGTAATGAACACGTGTGTTAAGAAAACACCTGTATTCAGAGACCACCTCTATTATGAGACCATCATGTTCATTTCACAACTTTGAATCGCATACATGTCGGCTACATTGATCCTTTATACTAGAATATTGTCACAGCCATTGCACGATAAACAGGGTAACTAAACTTTACTTCCATATCGAAATAAATTATGAATATGTGATATGATTATATACTGTACACAACAACGTGTTATAGATATAACGCAATAAAAACTAAAGTTTACGCGAGTATCTAGAAAAGATTATGACTACGTAATACGATTTTTCTAACACGCATGTTCGATCCTGGCAGTCATCTCATTTAGAAATCCACTGTAGTGACCATCAATCCAATAATGTGACCGAGATCTTCATTATACCAGAATAGTGTCATAGATATAACACAATTGAAAGTGGAACTAAACTTTACTCATGCATCGGAACAAATTACCATTATGTCACTACTGCACACCATGTTCACTCAAATTGACCGCCTCGTTCATTCTGTAGTGACAACATAGTCAATACAACGACCGAAACAACACATAGCCACAAACGATCATTATATTTTTTAGAGTACAGCAGTGGGACACCGTGTTCATATAACCATGCGTGCTAAGAATGTACTATGATGGATTTATTGGCTTAGCTGATAATCTATTCCGTATCGTCAGAGTGTTCCCACATTGATCACAAGATTGCATGCAGTTGCACTCTCCTATGCATGGTAGGTGTGTTTTCCTGCAACTACAGAGCTTACTGAGACATCCCTTGGAACAACCGCTTGACATGATCTCAGAACAGGCTTTCGGGATAGGTGTCAGCGAGATTAACTGCGGAACTAACTAGCCATCGGTGTATGTTCATCCCATATCTGTTACAGAAGAAAGGTCTGGAAAAGGAGTGAGCTTTGTCCCAGACACTTGCCTGATAGTACAAATGCATAATATGGTATTTTAGCGCATCTGATATTGGTTGGAGAGCGTCCTGTGCACGTACAAAAAAGTTTACCCGTGCCTCGTCACATGTATCTACATCGGACATTCCATATATCATGCAGATGAATTTATCTACTGATCTGAGAATATCCTTTGTGAGCAGGCCTTTCCTAGATTACGCAACAGGGTGTGGCGTTGTTGGAAAACTTTCCAAGTTGTTTTCGTGCTGTGGTCACTGAGTTGAGATACACAGGCGTTCCCAGTGATGGCATGGAAGGGTAACATTAATTCAAATTGACCAATGTGTGTTAGCTTTCGAATCGCATGTATTAGCATGTATTTCAGATTTCTGGTTGTCTCAGCTTTCACGAACAGGTTTGAACATCCAATTGTGTCGCATTGGTAAAAGCACACGAACATCTGTGTCACGCACTGACGCAATACTTGTTTCCATATTGGCGTGAATGCAGTGAAGGAACTGGTGCGTGTCTTCTTCCGTATGAGTGACTTGAATTGTGGAGACATCTAGCGATAGGTCAGACAATTTCACTGCTGTAGCGTCTTCAAATCCTCCTGCAACAATAAGAGTTTTATCAATAGGCCCGTGTTCAATTAGTTGGGTGGAAAGCAGCAAAATCAGATCTGCATTGTTTTCTTCAAGTGCCATACAGTTGTGAGAGGAACTGAGGTATTTGCTATTTTACAGCATACTGGCGGGAAGTGCCTTCTAGCATTTGACCATTGTTGCTGCTTTGGTTGATTCCTATAACTGTCAAATGTAAAATTGATTCTGTCAAATGCTGTTCCCATCTTATATACCATTTTTGAACATGTGTTGGCATATGCACCAAATGTTTAATTAACATCTGTTGGCTTTCCAAGAGCTATCCCCAGTGCATAGCCATAATTCAGCAGCCAGCTTGGCTCGACAAGTGAAACAGTTGGTTGTGTCAGGGTTTTTCCGTTTAGTGTATTTGCTATCAATGACTTGTTGCTTAAATGTAGGCTGCCATTGTGGCGAGAGATAATTGTACAGACATAAGCTCATGCTGCAGGATTGCATCTAGGTTAATATCACGCCCTGCCTTGTACCTTGTTGCAAGCCATTGCAAGATGTTTCCTCCACTTTGATAGCGTTCTGCTTGCCTTTGATGTTCTGTACAACTGTGTAGAATTAAATAAATGTCAGAGCGTTATTCTTGTGGATGTGAGCTTTCGGGCCACGTGTTGGTCACTCTCAGGAACCTCAGATAGCGGTTTCTTAGCAAATCTGCAAAGTTGGTCCTAACCTAAACATTCAGCACCAAGCAATGATTCCTGGATATCAGGAGTGGTTAAATCCTTGGTCCCTATGTTATGTAGAGTTTTAGCATAATTATGAAAGGCACTATGCGGTTTTAGTAATCTGACCAACTTCTCTTCAGCATCATAATCTCTGACCATCCTTCCTTTAGTGGGCTCATTATGTGTGTACACGTCGTCTTCATCACCCATGGTTAACTTTAACATTGCCTTAGGTCGATATGCTATTACAGTCCTGAGATTATAGGATAGAGTCCATCTGTTTAGTGTAGAACATATCCTCGTGATGACTACTAACCCCCACACCCTCTTTCCCGTTGCATTCAGCCATTCAGTACCTTGATTTGGAGAAACTTGATTGAAGCGCCGATCAGCATCTTTGACCACAGGATTACGTTGCTGGAACTCATTTAGGACGTCTAGTTGGAGTCTCTTCATCTCAGACAGGTAGGCCATACCCGACTTGGCATAATTGGCATGTTCATATCGGAAGAAGTGTGGTAGCATGTGTCTAAATGCTCAATGTCAAATTGTTTGGCTTGTCAAGTTTGATCTCTGCTTACCGTTCCAGCCCAACACTACTAAGATGGGCATACATCTGTGGAAGAAATATAGCATGACATGCCAGTTTATGGACTCTCATAGGCCGTGGACAACCTTTTCCTGCTATTACATGTTGAGCGGTATTAACACACAACATGCCAAATTTCACACACAGCTGAGACAGGCCATATGCCGACCCAAAACACCATGGACGTTCATGTCAGTATGCAGACCACCAAGGCGAGGTATTAGTACATCCTTGTACTGATCAACTGGCCAGTCAACCCGTTAAATTTTGATAACGAACCCCATCCAAGGTTAGACCAACATGCTGCTGTTACAATGTGTGTGCAACCTAATTGAGTTCGTGAGTCTGTATTATAGGTAGATATCCTACTAAAGTTTGCTTTTGGATTGCCATTGGTTGTGCTAGCCCTTTCATTAAAGGATGTCCACATGGTCTTTAGTCCTTGAGATGTCCGAGCCATTGTAAATGTCATATCTGTTGCCTGAACTTGTATTGTTGATAGATGGTCCTCTAATAATTGTGTTAACCATTTAACTGCAATTTAATTTGTGAAATGGGTCTCTGTGATTCCCCTCCGCTGACATTATGTCATTCATCACATCCGGGATATACAATGTTCCTGTCTTGGAACGGTTGATACACGTAAGTAAAACAGCATAGCATTGGGTGGTTTAAGCTCCCTTATATCAACACAATTTTCACAGAAATTTTACAGATAACATGTTATTATTCTGTGATAATATAAGCTGATGAATGTCTTTTAACCAGGGTCGTGGGAAGCTGCTGCTGTCTAGCCAGCAATGGCACTGGCTCCCAGCCAGTAAAGTCCCAAGAGACTATGTGCTTACTATTTAAATTTAAATTTTCACTTTATTTCTATACAAGCCCAGGTCACATTGTGTCATGCCGTGGTTGTATCCTGCATGGGGGGTGCCCTACCACAATCTTTGAGATTTCTGAAGTATACTTTTAAAAATTCTCATTCTCCAAGAAGAAATATTGAAATAGAAATCAGAGGGTTCCATAGCCAGCTATAGGTGCATATTTACCTCTAGACCTGTATGCGAGTCTCTTTGAGAGCAATTAGAGTTCGAGATATAACACAATATTTGGGAAGGACCCCTCCCGTCGGGCCATTTGCTCTGACTGCTTGTCACCACGGCCACACCATGGCCCTGCATTTGGCAACATAGGTGTATCTGTGTAATGTCCATTAGCAAGCCACAAGAAGACTTGTATTGTAAATTTGCTAGTGAAATATGTAAGAAATAACTGTATATTGTTGTGCAAATATATATGTCTTGTGAGCTGCGTTGATTCCGTGTGGTCGGCTTGATCATTAGAGACACAATTGTCAGGAAAATTAAAACTTTCTTTAGTTCGTCAGTCGCAATTAACTCCATTTGAAAGCAAACTGAAGAATATCTTTTCATTTACCATATGAACAACTGGCTCATACTTATGTTTTATTTAATTAACCACCGATCAAGAAAATTCACATCTTTCTTCAATTAATGCCCATTTGGCGGTCTAGCGAAGGTTACTTCCGAAAATGTGCCACTGGAATAACTGGTTTGCTTACCGAGCCAGCCATTCCGGCGAGAAATTCTCAAAATCATATTCTTTTGGATTGCAAATGGCCATTCGTCAAAACCATAAAAGATGAGGTTTTTGGCCGGCTTGACTATGAAAGCCTTAAAGAGGTAGGGAGAGGAACAAAGCGAGAGAGAGAGAGAGAGAGAGAGAGAGAGAGAGAGAGAGAGAGAGAGAGAGAGAGAGAGAGAGATAGAGAGAGAGAGAGAGAGAGGTGGAGCTAGAGAGGGAAGCAGGGAGAAGGCGGAGGGAGAGACGGATGGAGAGGTAGGGAGAGGAACAAAGATAGAGAGGGCGATGGAGGGAGGGAGAGAGAGAGAGAGAGAGAGAGAGAGAGAGAGATAGAGAGAGAGAGAGAGGTGGAGCTAGAGAGGGAAGCAGGGAGAAGGCGGAGGGAGAGACGGATGGAGAGGTAGGGAGAGGAACAAAGATAGAGAGGGCGATGGAGGGAGAGAGAGAGAGAGAGAGAGAGAGAGAGAGAGAGAGAGAGATAGAGAGAGAGAGAGAGAGAGAGAGAGAGAGAGAGAGAGTGAGAGAGAGAGAGAGAGAGAGAGAGAGGTGGAGCTAGAGAGGGAAGCAGGGAGAAGGCGGAGGGAGAGACGGATGGAGAGGTAGGGAGAGGAACAAAGATAGAGAGGGCGATGGAGGGAGGGAGAGAGAGAGAGAGAGAGAGAGAGAGAGAGAGAGGTGGAGCTAGAGAGGGAAGCAGGGAGGAGGCGGAGGGAGAGACGGAGGGAGATAGATAGTTATATAAGCTATTTTAATTTATATTCAAGGCCTTTGATCATAAAGCCAATCAGTGAGTAAACACTGTTGACGGGTCAGACAAGAGGAAATGTCTTACTCACGCACACACACACGCACTCACTCAGGCACGCACACACACACGCACGCACGTACGCATGCGCACACACGCGCGCGCACACACACACACACACACACACACTATTGCCTGAATATTCCATGATATCTCAGCCATATCTGAACCGATTTTGAATCTGTAAACACTTTTGGAATCCTCGTTCGATTCTGGTAACGATTCTTATCAAGGAAAGCGAGGATGGCCTGCATTTAAGAAATTACGGTCACAGCCCAGTAATATTCATAAGCTGCCACTCTCCACACGCTTATGCCCGTATGTAGGCTATCTTTCAAGGCCGCGCATGCGCAACGGGCCATCTCACGAACTCCTCGTTCGATTCTGATAACGATTCTTACCAAGAAAAGCGAGGATGGCCTGTATTTAAGAAATTACAGTCACAGGCCAGGAATATTCATACGCTGCCACTCTCCACACGCAAATGCGCGTATGTATGCTAGCTCTCATGGCTACGCATGCGCAACGGGCCATCTCCCGGAGCCTCTCTTATATGGCTATACGCACTTATCATTCTCCTCAGGGGGTTGGGGCGAGTTTGGAACGTCCCAGATCCGGCCGTTCCATACTCAGACGATTCGTACCTGACCGGTCGATCCGCTCTACAACAATATTATTATAACACTATTGTTTATTTCAGATTTGTCTAGATTCCTTTAAAATTATATACCATTGCTTCACCAGTATATGAATGACATTAATTCGGCTGAACTTTTGACAGAGTCATGTTGTAGAATGATTTGATTAATGGCCAGCCAGCAAGGCCAGCAAATCTGCGTTTATGAATTTCACAACTTTAATCACTGATCACAGAGGATTCAAATAAGAGAAGGCCTATATTAGCATACACCGCATTGACATGAACAACTAAAATGGGTATAGTAGATTTGTACTGCGCCGACACTCACGATTAAAGCGCCAATGTTACCATTACAAAATGTTTGAAAAGTCTCCAGGTGAGCCACGCTGTCCACTGTCATGCCGAAAGAACTGCTCCAAAGGAAACGGAAACCAGAGATGGCTGCGGTCTGATCACACCACAGCGCCGGAGAACCGCAGTAACTGCAAATCTAGCGTAACCGTTTGTATGCTGAATTTTTTAAGACTACATTTTCCATGGGGTTTAACTCGGAATATGCTTAGTATTTTTAAAACAATTTGACTGAAAGTTAGTCGTGGCTAGGCCACAGTCAAATTGTATTCAAGTTATTCAGCAGGTCCTGAGTTATTGCTCATTGAAATTATTGTCTTGTGGCTTGGAGCAGACAGCCAATTAATTCGCCTTTCGTTGCAGGTAGATTACTGTCCGGGCGCGTCTTTACATATTACTCTCTGGGCGCGTCCTTGCATATCTCTGTTCTCTGTCCGCGCGCGTCTTTACATATTACTCTCTTGGCGCGTCCTTACATATCTCTGTTCTCTGTCCGGGCGCGTCTTTACATATTACTCTCTGGGCACGTCCTTACATATCTCTGTTCTCTGTCCGGGCGCGTCTTTACATATTACTCTCTGGGCGCGTCCTTACATATCTCTGTTCTCTGTCCGCGTGCGTCTTTACATATTACTCTCTTGGCTCGTCCTTACATATCTCTGTTCTCTGTCCGGGCGCGTCTTTACATATTACTCTCTGGGCGCGTCCTTACATATCTCTGTTCTCTGTCCGCGCGCGTCTTTACATGTTACTCTCTTGGCGCGTCCTTACATATCTCTGTTCTCTGTCCGGGCGCGTCTTTACATATTCCTCTCTGGGCGCGTCGTTACATATCTCTGTTCTCTGTCCACGCGCGTCTTTACATATTACTCTCTGGGCGCGTCCTTACATATCTCTGTTCTCTGTCCGCGCGCGTCTTTACATATTACTCTCTGGGCGTGTCCTTACATATCTCTGCCCTCTGTCCGGGCGCGTCTTTATATATTACTCTCTGGGCGCGTCCTTACATATCACCGTCCGGGCACGTCCTTACATATCTCTGTCTGGGTGCATCATTACATATCTCTGTTCTCTGTCCGGGCGCGTCTTTACATATTACTCTCTGGGCGTGTCCTTACATATCTCTGCCCTCTGTCCCGGCGCGTCTTTATATATTACTCTCTGGGCGCGTCCTTACATATCACCGTCCGGGCACGTCCTTACATATCTCTGTCTGGGTGCATCATTACATATCTCTGTCCTCTGTCCGGCGCGTCCTTACATATTTCTCTCTGGGTGCATCCTTACATATCTCTGTCCTCTGTCCGGCGCGTCCTTACATATTACTCTCTGGGCACGTCCTTACATATCTCTGCCCTCTGTCTGGGCGCGTCTTTACATATTACTCTCTGGGCGCGTCCTTACATATCACGGTCCGGGCACGTTCTTACATATCTCTGTCTGGGTGCATCATTACATATCTCTGTCCTCTGTCCGGCGCGTCCTTACATATTACTCTCTGGGCGCGTCCTTACATATCTCTGTCCTCTGTCCGGCGCGTCCTTACATATTACTCTCTTGGCATGTCCTTACATATCTCTGTCCTCTGTCCGGCGCGTCTTTACATATTACTCTCTTGGCGCGTCCTTACATATCACCGTCCTGGCGCGTCCTTACATAGCTCTGTCCGGGCGCATCATTACATATCACTGTCTGGGTGCATCTTTACATACCACTGTCTGGGCGCGTCATTACATATCACTGTCTGTGCATGCCCTTACATATCACTGTCTGGGCGTGTCCATACATATCACTGTCTGGGCACGTCCCTACATATCACTGCCTGGGCGCGACCTTACAGATCACTGTCTGGGCGCGTCATTACAGATCACTGTCGGGGCACGTCTTTACAGATCATTGTCTGAGCTTGACTCGAAGTGATTAGCATCCGTAATCGAGGATGACAGCTTAATACACGGATGCTCTCTCTGCAGTTTAATGCAACTAACATTTGGTGGCTCATAAAGCAAGCACCGAAAGGGTGTAGGGAAATATATGCAAATTAAGATTTCAGGCGAGCCGACTATGACGTAATCGAGTGTAATATTCTCGCTACTACTTTTCTCCCATGATTCATCAGCCGTTTTCTGCACGAAATCAGCAAATTTGAGATTTTAAGGAGCAATACGTCACATCATATGTTATAAAGCCTGTCGGGGTGGTCAATGCAGGAAACACTGCCTAATATGCAGGTTTATACTTCTACTATTATCGCCATCTGGTAATATGTAATGGACATTTCCACTGTATCCATGCATCGCATAACGCCATAATTAACTACGTGACGTATAGAAGACATCAAACCAATGACGTCATTATGACGTCATAAGTGGCGCTGATAAATAGGTCACGAACGCATATTTGAAGACAGACTATGCGTTGTTGTACGAATTGTATGTCTTAACTATTTGAAATTAATTTAACTGGGCGCCGTTGCTGTAGGCAGCAACAGCAATAGGCAGTAACAGGACCCAGTCAAATTAGTTTCAAAATATTTAATAGCTTATCTGTAGGTTTTCTGGAAATTGATAGTCAGGGAGTTCAGAGTTCGTTCGATCCCAACACGAGCGAGATGTGGGTGGAGCTTAGCTAGACATGGGCAGGGTTTAGCTAAAAGTGGAAAGGTCCATCGTCTTCATATTTCACTGCGTGACATGGGCGTAATAAAGATACTTGAAACTTGAAACTCTACCTTTCACTGGCGAGACAACCCGCGAGACGCACACTGCGTGACAATACAAATGGGATAATTTATAGACGAAATACATAATAAATAATCTAGCGAAATGCTTGAAAAATAACAAATCGGCGGGTGATGATAGAATCAACAGTGAGATCATAATCCATAGCTTACCGGTTACATCTATGGCCCTGTATAAACTGTTTATTCGTATATTTACGTCCGGATTTTTTCCGAAATCGTGGCCATCTGGGATTATAACGCCAATTCATAAAAAAGGTAGAAAAGATGGCCCAAGTTGCTACCGCGGCATTACAATAACAAGCTGTCTTGGAAAGTTATTTTGTCTAGTCCTCCGAGCCAGAATTATGAAATTTCTAGCCGATCACGACATTCTTGATAATCACCAGATGGGCGTTAAATCAGGCTCAAGAACTGCTGATGACGTATTAACTGTAAAAGCACTAATCGAAACCTATACACAGACGTCTAGTAAACGTAAGCGTAAGACAGGGGAATTATTTATACGCCTGCTTTGTCGACTTACGCAGATGACATTACTATTTTATCAACTTCAGCTCAGGGTCTACAAAATGCACTCGATCAGGTGCACAACTATTGCAATGGTTGGTCTTACGGTAAATCTAGTCAAGACTTCAGTAATGGTATTTAATAAAGGTGCCAAATTAATAACCAAACACAGATTCTTATACAATAAGCAATGCATATCGATTGTGAGGTCGTGTAAATATCTCGGCATAAAGCTACACGGTAACGGGAAATTAAAATCCGCTCAAGATGATCTAAAACAAAAGTCAATGAGGGATATCTTTAGCCTGAAAAGCGTAAACCAATTCCATCGTCCATCAGTCGATAATCAACTTAAATTGTATAATACATTAATACCACCCATTCTTACATATAACGCAGAAGTATAGGAGCCGCTAAATGTGTCACTAGCTTCGAAGGTGTATATCTTCATTTAAAATTCTGCAAAAACATACTAGGCGTTCAATCTAAAACACCAAACTTATGTGCCCTAGGTGACGTAGGCCATTACCCAATCTATTTCCAATCAACTGTATACGCTATAAAATATTGAATAGGCCTACACATCGTTTCCGTAATACCGAAAACATGAAGTATTTACAAAGCATATTTATAAATGTATAAGAACGACAATTCAGGAATAGGCGCCAATTTGGTCACAAGCATTAGAAAAATGTTGGAAAACTTCGGTTTCACAGAGCTTTGGAATAATCACGGATCAATGAATATTAACGCTACTTTTTAAAATATTAAACAATATTTGCAAAACAGGTTTATTTCCCACTGTTCGGCATCATTAAACGACACCAGCCATAGCAGATATGACTTTTATAAAAACCGTTAAATGTGCGTTTGCTATGGAAAACTATTTACTAGATGATAGGTATAACCAAATGTGTAGAGTAGCGCTGACAAAACTGCGAATGAGTGTACATATACTCAGATTGAAAAGTGTAGACACCTCAAATTGGAGAGGCAAGGTAGAATATATTATTCTTGCGATCTAGGCTGCGTTGAAGATGAGCACCACTACCTTTTTACATGTCCTAAATACCAAGACCTCAGAGTAAAATACTTAATTACACGCCTCGCGTTTGAAAATTGGGACTTATTAACTAGAAATGTATTGCAGAATTTTGCTAAATATAGATACTACGCGTTTGAATACAGAAACGAAACTGTACATGTCTGATGCTGATAATTGTCGTAAGCGACAACCCTACGGACCACAGGAACAGAGGGATCCATACGCGTTTGAATGCAGGACCGCAGCTGTGCACATCTAATGCTGCTCCATCCAAGTTTTGCATGTGTTGGGATGAATTTATATACTTTGAACCTGGAATTCCCAGAATCTCAGTTTCAGAGTAACTATAGATGCAGCTACACTGTTGGATATATTGTGGCTCATTTGCCTGGGGAAGTGGCTGTCTACGGCAGCAAGGGGTCACGGTCAGGTTAGTTTCAAACTACTCAACATAATGTTTATTAACTTGTAGATCGATCAAAGACATACAATTCGTACACGTCAAACGGACTTGATACGTTAAACCTGTTAATGACTGTGACGTCAGCTCCATAGTGACGTAATTCACCTTTCCAGAGTACCCGCCAATCATATGACGTCATAATGACCTGCGTGATGTGTACAATAACATCATAATGTATGACGTCGATAAGTACGTCACGAACGCATATTTGAAGACGGCCTATGCGTTGTTGTACAAATTGTTTGCTTTTACTATTTAATAAATATTCTGTTGAATTTTTTGAAACTAATTTGACTGGGCCAGTCAAATTAGTTACAAAATATTCAACAGCTTCCCTGTATAGTTTTCAGGAAATTGATAGCTAGGGCATTCGGGGGATCCATCAATCCCAACACGGCGAGGTGTGGGTGGAGCTTAGCTAGTGATGGGCGGGGCATAGCTAAAAATGGAACGGTCCATTGTCTATGCCGTCTTCTAACTAAGCTCCACATAATTTTTGCACAAGTTGGGATGGATTTATATACCTCGCACCCTGAACTCCAATAATCTCAATTTCAGAGTAGCTGTACAGTTGGATATTTTGAAGGTAATTGACCTAGGGACAGTGGCTGCTTATGCCAGCAACGGCTCCCGGTCAGGTTAAGTTCAAACTTTTTTTTTTAAATGGTTATTAAATTATAAATCGATCAAACGCATGCAATTGTTACTCTTCATTCAATTTTTCCCGACTGTGTTAAACCTATTAATGATTATGATATTAGCCATCTAATAATGTAATTTAATATGACGTCAAGTACTTGAGTGATAGACCGGATCCCTCCATTAGCAGCTGTGCGTATTTTTAGACAGGTAGTATTCTGACCACCTGTCTTGGAGAAGCGCCATCCTCTTGCTACAAAAGCTATGTGGCTCATCGCGCGGGGCTGACTGTATATATTATGTAATTTCATGTTCGAATTATGCTTTTGTTTCTGTTTATAAATTCCAGTTAAACTGTTATAGTATGCCAACTTTCTATGTTACATTGTAGATCTCTGTATGGTCAAAACGTGTACCAATAAATTTCATTTCAAATTCCATTACAGCTAAACCAACCGTATTAGCCTTTCAATACAGAAACACTCAACACAATAATAGGTTTCTGTAAACATATTGACATCATTATTAATACGTTTAAAAAGAAGGATTGAAGGCCTTGTCCCCGACGTGTAAAGCTTGCAGATCTAGCCATACCTATTGCTGCCACAAATGTAAGTACATATCAGCGGGTGGCGGTGGCAGTAGTAGTAATTGTAACTATAGAGTACTAAATACTACTCGCCATCATCATCATCATCGTCATCATCACCCCACCCCCACCACCACCACCATCATCATCCTCATCATCATCATCATCATCATCTTTACGACCACTATTATCATAACTACTTATTTATGTAAGTGTTATATGTCTCTGAAAAACTAACCATGTTTTATTATTTATTCATTGATAGCAACAACTATCACGCAAATTATTGCGAAAGTATACAAAAGTGTTTTCATATTGTATCCTAGAAACTGACACACTTGTGCTGAACAGCATTGAAATACAGCTTGTCGAATGTACTGCCGTGAATACGTCCAACGTGCATGCGTACGTTTCCAGAGCTGGCTGACAAATGACTATTTGCAACAAATGACTATTTTCTCGTGCAGACGATTTCGTTTTGTTTGAGAAATCCTGAGCTATACAGACAATAGATTAAAACTAATATGGCGTCCAAAAATTACAACTATTATGTAGACATCGGTTGAATTCGGTTTCATTATTGGAGTACTACAATCGGAAGTATCACGTAGTTGCATTACCTAATTACGCATGCGCACACTGTTAATCTCGCTTGAAGCAGGAGTAATCGAGTAGAATTTGTACCACGTGATACGAATTTGTATCACGTGATACATTTATCCGATTATACCCTCGGATTTCGGTATATCCAATCGGGCTAATTGGAGGTGGGGTGGCGATCGGGTTGGGGTGGGGGTGGGGGTGGTAATCGGAGTAAGTAACCGAGCCTTAGGTTTGACTAGTGTTATCTCCGGTACGGAGAGAGACATGCCTGTGAGTCTAATGGAGACAGGGTAGTATTGAACGCCGGGTAGCATTGAATGCTGGGTAAATTGAGCAGAAATCAACAGACATCTCATATGTCGTGCAGATGTGTCTCTATTTAATGGGATTCGCGATTATTTACCGATGTTTACTGACATTTATTCGGCTGTGATTTTGACAGGGTGATATTGTAGAATGACTAGGTTATAGGTCAACCAGCAAGGTCAACAAATCCGTGTTTATGAATTTCACAATGAAGACACACTTTACCATACAACGCAATGGACCTTCCATGTTATCCATCCATCATATGACGGCATATGACGTCATAATCAACTATGTGACGTGTAGGATGGCGCCATAATCATGACGTCATGAATGACTCAATTTAGTCCGTCTTACAGACTTAATAGTCCGACGCGTTGTACGAATTGAATGTCTTTGCTATTTAATAAACATTCTGCCATGGGCAGCAACAGCACCCAGTCAAATTAGTTTCAAAATATCCAACAGCTGACCTGTATAGTTTTCTGGAAATTGATAGTCAGAGAGTTCAGAGATCGATCGATCCCATCACGAGCGGTGTGTGGGTGGAGTTTAGTTAGAGTTGGGGTTTGGGTGCATAGCAGCATAGCTAAAACTGGAAAGGTCCATTGACATACGCAATTAAAATGGACATTGCACATTTTTACCGCGCCAACACTCACGATTAAAGCACCAATGTTACCATTATAAAACGTTTGAAAAGTACACCGGCGTGTCGTGCTGTCGACTGTCATGTGGAAAGCCCTGCCGGAAATGAAACGGAAATCAGACATGGCTGCGACCTGACGACACCTCGGCGCCGCAGAACCGCAGTAACTGCAAATCCAGCGTAACTGTCTGCCTGCTGAATTCCTACAGACTACATCTTCCAGGGGGTTTAACTCTGGATGTGCTAAATGTTTTGAAAACAATTTGGCTGAAAGTTGTTGGTGGCTAGGCCACCAACAACTGTCAGTCAAATTGTATTCAAGTTATTCAGCAGGTCCAGAGTTATTGCTCATTGAAATTATTGTCTGGTGGCATGGAGCAGTCAGACAGTTACATCGCCTTCTCTTGCAGGTAGATTACTGTCCTGGCGCGTCATTACATATCACTGTCCTGGCGCATCATTACATATCACTGTCTGGGTGCGTCCTTACATATCACTGTCTGGGCGCGTCATTACATATCACTTTTGGACGCGTACTTACATATCTCTGCCGGGCGAGACCTTACAGATCACTGTCTGGGCCCCTTCTTACATATCTCTGTCCGGGCGCGTAATTACATATCACTAACTGCACGAGTCCTTACAGACCACTACCTGGGCGCGTCCTTACATATTATTGCATGGGAGAGTCCTTACATATCACTGTCTTTGTGCGTCCTTACATATCATTGCCTGGGAGAGTCCTCACATATCACTGTCTGGACGCGTCATTACATATCTCTGTACGGGCACGTCATTACATATCACTGTCTGGGCGCGTCTTTATATATCACTGTCTGGGCGCTTCTTTACATGCCACTGCCTGGGCGAGTCCTTACATATCACTGTCGTGACGAGTCCTTACATACCACTGTCTGAGCGCGTCCTGACAGATCACTGTCTGGACGAGTCCTTACACATCACTGTCTGAACGCGTCATTACAGATCACTGTCTGGGCGTGGGCTTACATATCACTGTCTGGGCGCGTCCTTACAGATCACTGTCTGAGCTTGACTCAAAGCGATTACTATCCGTAATCGAGGATGTCAGCTTAATATACGGATGCTCTCTCTGCAGTAAACACTCCAACTTTGAACTCAGCTGCTCAAATCTTGGACGTAAATTTGGATCCGGGTGCCAACAGGAGAGCATCAGCTTGTACCTAAAATGAGATAAATATGGTAAGACATTCAGTGCTATTCCATCTATTATGGGTGACATTGTTCAAGAACCTCGTTCTAAACGTGCCACAGCTACAAGAACAAGAACAACGACGACGACGACGACGACGACGACGACGATAATAGCTGCCTCCACCGCCGCCGGAACTACTACTACTGCTGCTACTACTACTACTACTACTACCACTACTACTACTACTACTACTACTACTACTACTACTACTACTACTACTACTACTACTACTACTACTACTTTTTTTCTTTTTTTTCTTTTTTTTTTTCAATCCGACGCTGACGCAGTCGGACAAACTTCACGGAGGAACTCCTTTAAAAAGGCGTGTAACCACACACACCCCTTCCCCCACCCCCTCCATAAAAATGGTGAACTAGTAAGGCTGATTAATATTACACCCAAACAAAAAATAAATAACATATCTAACAAAAGAACATTAATACAATCTATAAATACATACGGCTTAAACGGTATAGATATAAAATAATAAGATGATAAAAATCTGATAGCAAAACAAAACTTAACAAAGGCATTACAATTAAATCAAGGTGTGGTAGTAGGCCCATGTAGCGAGTGCAACTGTCCAATAATTGAAAAGTGACTCTTTAATCAATGACAAAGAAGTCATTCATTGACGCCAGTGGGCTGATTCTTTAAAGATCAGCGGGCGTAGTAGCATTTTGGTAGTATAACACATATAGTCGGCAGAAAAATTACAGAACCATAGATGGCGCTTTTGTTTACATTTTCGATTTACTTCATTGTAAGGTTTTGTAAATTACTCGGGAACAAATAAGCCTATAAAACCCGGTGCAAATTTCGCAAATTAGCCGGGACTATTTTATAACTCAATGGCAACTTACTTTATCGATTGATTATTAAATTACCCCAGTCTGTGTATTTGTTGACATGAAGTATTAAACATAACAATATCAAAATGCGGACTAAAATGAATTACAAGACACAGATTAATTAAAAACACAGATAAAACAGTTGAATTAAAAAAAACAGTAATTGAATGATTTACGCTAGTGCAGGCTCATTTATTTTTACAGGTCCTAACTTTATTGAAACTATGTTTGTTTTGCACCATATGTACCTGAATAGTTTTTCTTTACAGTGCTCTTTTAAATCTAAAGTTTTCGCGCAAGGAATATGATTCAGCAGCAATGAACGAACTATTGCCTTTATTGCTTTATTGTGATTGTCCATAGATGGATTTTTCTTTTGCGCACACCGATGTTTCCAAATGGCCCAAAAACATATGGTTAGCATTGTTGTTAAAATAGTCTTATCAGACTTTGCGATATGTACACCGTTTGATCCAAATTCTCTAAATAAAATTACATGTGTTTCTAGAACAATTGGCTCAGCTCCAAATTGTGCCAAGATTTGGCTGATATACTCCCAAAATAGTGACGATATTGGACATTCTGCAAATAAATGCTCGATTGTTTCCTCGTCTGTTTGACATAAGTAACGGCTATCAGAAGTCGTTATATTGCACTTGTATGTCAAGTGTCCCACCTATAGCCGTCGATGTAGTAATCGCCACAATAAATCACGAGCCATATTTGGTATGTATGGAGAATATAAGATTTTCCATACATTTTTCCAACTGGATGGTTTATAGCTTGAGTCATCCCATCTCCTAATTGCTATGGGAGGTGTTACTTGTTTTCGTCTCGTAACATGGTACCATTCCTTGGATCTCATTTCGTATTTTAACATCTCATCATCAAGAACTAGTGCAGGTTGTGGAGTCAAACTATTATGATTTACATTTGGCAGACGAACCCATTCAACTGGTACAGCGTGTTTTATTTTATTTAGTAACCGCTGGACATCTATATTACTCTATACCTTTTTCTAGCTACTTCTGCATTGAAATCCATATACGTGTTTGGGGGTGTATCATATCAGACAGACGTTATGCCTCATATGTGTTTTTCTAGCTACTTCTTGCATTGAAATCCATCTACGTGTTTGAGGGTGTATCATATCAGATAAATGTTGAGTGCCATATTTTGCAAAGGACGGTAGATAAAGTACTGCATTGTTATAACATATATTACTATTGGCCCACACTTGCTGTTCTAGTACTTCCTTCCAGCACGTAGGTGGAGGCATGTATTTGTCATATATTTCTAACTCATTAACTTGATCTTTAAATACATCTGGTATCATTTGGCTATTCGGAGGTGGCTTCTTTGAGGTAAAAACACACTCCGCCAGAAATGGTTCTACAATTCTTTCCACGAGAGCTCGTGAAACACATGCCCACGTCGCACCTAATGTAATAAGATCATTAAAAAAGTGTAGCCTTAAGGAAACACATTTCACTTTAATATCAATTAAATCAAGTCCTCCTTCTAACTTAGAATTATTGAGAACACGATGGGAAACTAAATGACTCTTTTCTTCCCATATGAATGACAATATCAACTCCTTAACCGCTCTTTCTACATGTTTTGGCATGTGTACAGCATATGCTGTATACCATAGCCCAGATAATACCAAGTTGTTGACAACAAACACTCTACCAAAAATTGAAAGACGACGACGTTTCCAATTTGCTAATATTAACTTAAGCTTAGACACTCGTTCATCCCAATTTTGTGTTGTATTAGGTTTCCTGCTAAAATAGATGACTAAAATCTTAATGGTATCATTAGACCAATTGATTTCAAGTGGCTGGTCATTCTGCTCTTTCCGTGGCCACAAAAATAATCCTTTGGATTTTCCGTTATTGATTTTCAAACCAGACGCATTTTGGAACTTTTCTAGTACTTGGTTTAAAATTGTAAAATCATTGTTTGAACTAGCAAACACAGTTGTGTCATCAGCATATTGTGACAGCTTAAGCGACAGCTTTAGTGGTCTTTCTATGCGACGAATACATATGCCTTGAAAGTTATTATTTTTCCTCAATGCTATGGCAAGGGATTCCATCACAATAACACATAATGATGGCGATAGGGAATAACCCTGTCTAACAGCACGTTCTAAGAAAATCTCTCTGGATAATTGATTGTTCACTAAATAGCTACTCTTGATATCCGTATATAAACTCTTAACCCATTTAATAAAGTGTGTGCCTAACCCAAATGATTGCAAAGAATTAAAAAGAAGTAGTAGTGTCGGGGTCAAAATGATACCATCTAAAGGGACCACCTCCTTCAGAGCATGTTCGAAAATTTCCATTTGGACAAATGGAAATGGCCGAGGTCCGTGAGGACCAGATTGACATCTTCTTCCACCGGTAACACTTCATGCATAACAGGGCCTACCTGGCCACCTATGACAGACAGACGCCGTTCGGCGATCCGTGGCCCCCCACTGACCTCTCAATCCCTGGGGCATAGGTTGCGGGGGATACCACGGACCACTGAACGGCCGCCAGGGAGGTGGTATCCCACTACTACTACTACCTGGGTCTGGACGCCAATTTAGAGACAGTCGCCATCAACCACACGCATCGGGCACTACCTTGTGATCAAGCCCACACACATCTGAATGCCCATTTAGAGACAAACATCCACTATCACATCGACACGACGGACCCCCCACAGGTACTGATCGCCAGCACCACACATAATAGGGTCTGAACGCTCATTTAGAGACAGGCACCCACAGGGATATACACCCCCCGCAGGTACTGATCGCCACACATAATAAGGTCTGAACACCTATTTAGAGACAGGCATCCACAGGGATATACACCACCCACAGGTACTGATCGCCACACATAATAGGGTCTGAACGCCCATTTAGAGACAGGCCTCCACAGGGATATACATCACCCACAGGTACTGATCGCCACACATAATAGGGTCTGAACACCCATTTAGAGACAGGCATCCACAGGGATATACACCATGATTACTGTTGCACAGCTTCGCACTATTGCAAAGCAATTCCGCATTAGAGGCTACTCTAAGGCCAAGAAAGCCGACCTGCCCCAGATGGTCGGACAGGTCCGTGCCGAGGAGTGGCAGGGGTGACTCTCCGGAGCAATGACGACGGGAAGGTTGCCAGCGCTTACAAAAGATGATCCTTGGAATCCCCACAAGAAAACGCAGTGGATACGTGAGCTTCGTCAGTTGGATGAGGAGGTGACTGCTAGTTTGCGAGCCAAGACCGTAGCGAGGCAGATGGCGGACCATCCATTTGAGCGCTTACCTCTTTAACGCAGGATCACTAAGCGAGTGATGAGGGGGCCGAGGTCTGAACTCTTAGCACGGAGCATATGGCGAGAAGGCAAACACATTCTCGACCAGTGTCTCGGCGAAAGGGAGACAGAGGATAGAGGACGCCGGTCAGTATGCTGGACATTCTTCAGAGGTCTAGAAGGAGACCTCACAGGCCAGATCATGCAAAAGACCCAACACACTGTCCAAAACGGTAGGGTGATGCTCTTCCACAAGAATGCTCCAGGGAGCCCGTGGCTGAACACAATAGGAGCAGCTCAGGACTGGGTGGCAGCAAGAGAGTAAGCCCGCCTCGACACAGACAATATCGATCGACCCAACACCAAGTGGGCTTTCATTCGATCAATCAACGTTGAGGTCAGGGCTGTCATCGTACGTCAACCTCGGCTTGGGACAGGCCCCCCTCCCAGACTGCCTATGACAGAAAAAGAGTTTGACTGCCCTCCACACCTACAGGGACAACATGTGTCTCTGGAGATGTCTAGCAGTCCACCGAGGAGCGAGAGCTGATAGAAGTACAGCTCCTGCACGAGAGCTTGCCACACAGTTCTACGGCAAGACAGTGACAGTACCTGATGTCCACAAGACCTCGCTGGATCAGCTGGACAAGGTAGAGTTCTTCACCAAGATCGGGATTCGCGTGTATGAACCAACCAAAGAGGGCACCTGGCACATGATCAGGCAAGCGGCTCAGTACCGTGACACCATGACCATCGGAGTGTGGGACCACCACGCCTTCTACATCAAGAACATCTCAAATCTGGCACATACACTAGTCTGAAGTCACTGTCAGCAGAGGTATACAAAGGCAAGCCATCTTCAATGTCACGTTTATCACTGTACAGGCGGCACCACAAAAATCGTGTGTCCTGGCGAGAAGGTTGAGGCACAACAGTCTGCGTATGAGAAAGCCTTCTATCCGCCCCAACCATCCAGTTCAGTGGCTACTCGTTGGATGGAGTATGAGTCGAGAATAGAGGCGTACACATACACCATGTAGAGTGTGGGCACGGTGGTGAGCGTTGGATCGAGGGCACTCCCGTAGATGGTTATGATCCGACCTCTTACACTGGTTACCAGTTCCATGGCTGTCACTGGCACGGGTGTCCACAACAGCGGCGAGGTGAGGATGCCGAACAAAAATACTGCAAGACAGTCCTGAGAGAGGAGAAGCTGAGAGCCTCTGGATGCACGCTTGTGGTACAGTGGGAGTGCTGTATAAAACACTACCCAAGCATCCCTAAACGAGATCGGACGGTCCCATACCCACACTTCATAGTTTACGACTTCGAAGCACTCCTAGATGGTATCAAGTCTCATTCTACTCACATACCTATCTCTCTGGCAGTTGGTTGCTCACCTCACTCACCTCTGCAATCCTGACCCCTAAGAACTGAGCAGAGAGTTCATGCTGGAGATCCAATGGCGAGCATCTCTAATCCGGACAGGTGTTAGGGTACAGTACATACTGCAGACCTGGACAAGCTCCCAAAAGCGACAACAGCGACTGATCAATGAGTGGTGTGACCAAGTGCCTGTACTGGGGTTCAACTCTGGGCAGTATGACCTTAACCTCATCAAGAAGTACTTTGTCGATGAGCTGGCTGACAGTACAGGTACAGTGACAGTCGCCAAAAAGGCTAGTCTGACCATGTTCCTCAGAACACGTGAGCTACGGTTTCTCGATGTGCTGAGCTACCTCGGCCCAGGAGTCTCGTACGAGGGATGGATCAAAGCTTACGGGTGTACACAGCAGAAGACCTGGCTCCCATATGAATGGTTTGACACACATGAGAAGCTCAACTATCCAGGGCTTCCTGACTACTCAACACGGACATCTAAGCTCAAGGGTGGCTTCCTCTTGAGGCAAACAGAGTAGGAACAGTGTAACCAGACATTCAGAGAGCATGGAATGCGGACATTCGCCGACTGGCTGTGATACTATTCATCGAAGCCCTAGAGTGGATGCGGGAGTTCTAAACAGAACGAGAAATAGACATCCTCAATGACACGGTGTCTCTCCCAGGTGTGTCACTGCAGCACCTCCTATGTGGAACCGCTCTGCACATGCGGAATATTAGCCTCTATTCGCCGGACAAAGAAGCCTACGAGATGCTGAAGGGTGCTGTTGTTGGTGGTCCGAGCAGCATCCGCCAGAGTGAGCGTGTCTGCCAACGTCTACTCGGCTACGACGCAAATGCTCTGTACCTGGCAGCGATGGCCAAAGAGATGCCATGTGGTAAGGAGAAAGTGGGCCATTGGTCCAGTGCCAGTCGGGTAGCTAGCTTTAAGGAGGCTCTCCTAGCAGACAGCCGGTTTAGGTTTGCTGAGGTGTTTAGAGTGGTTCCCAAGGCTCTGTGGGCAAAGTTGAGGAAATGCCTCCTCTCTTCTATCACTGCAAGATCTCGTCTGAGATGCTGGCATATCTAGGGCGAACAGGAGGAAGCAGCCCACCACCCAAAAGCTGGTCGGTGCCCTCTCTGGCAAGAAGCGGCTGCTGTACGCCCTGACCCTCAAGTGGTATATAACCTATGGCCTGGAGATCACTGCTGTATACCGCACCATAGACTATGAGGCCAAGCGCCCATTCGAGTGGTTCGTGGAGAATGTTATGGAGGCCCGCCACTCGGAAGATGTAGATAAAAGCAAAGCGCTCTTGGTAGATCTCTTCAAACTCCTCGGCAACAGTACTTACAGGAAGCTCATCGAGGCCCTAGAACATCATAGCAACACCAGCTTCACGAAGGATGAACGCGTGGTAGACAAGGCACTGCGCAGTGCATGGTTCGAATATCTCGAGGAGATTAGTGAGTCATACGAGCTCCAGAGTCACAAGCCGAGAATCACAATTCTAAGGCCCTTCCAGGTGGGGATAGCCATTTATGAGCTCGCGAGGCTGCGAATGCTGGAGTTCTACTACGACTTCCTCGATCGCTACATAGCTCGTGCCAGCTTTGAGTACCTGTAGATGGACACTGACTCCGCGTATATCGCTATAGCAGGCTCAAACCTCGACGACGTCATTCGCCCTGAGATGCGAGCAGCGTACCAAGCTCGTAAGCGGGACTGGCTAGCTTGGGACAAATGGTCTGGATGGACTCCGGGACTGTTCAAGCTCGAGTTCGAAAGCTCTCGTGGCATCGCTCTCTGCTCCAAATGCTACTATGTGGAGAGCGCAGCTGCAAGGAAGTGCTCGGCTACGGGAATGTCAAAGCGGTTGAATGAGGTCTCTTGGCAGAGGTTCTACAGCGCCCTACATGGTGCGCTGGACAGAGCTACTAACCTAGGCGTACGCATGCGCAACCAGGGCATGGTGACGTATGCACAGGAAAAACTCGGACTCTCAGCGTACTATGATAAGCACCATGTGTTGCCAGATGGTGTCCATAACGAGCCCATTGAGTATTATGTTAGCACCCTAGCGGGTGGTAGCTGTGTGTCTTCAGGGACTAGCTGAAGCTTCTCTACGACAAATGGTCGCCTAAGCACTCCGTGCTGGCGTGCCAGGTAGCATGGTGTAGGCCGCCCCTCCGCCTCCACATACCTGTCACGCCTGTGAACATCTATCGACCAGTTAGGATCTGTTGCACGCCGTCGACCACCTTCCAGCTCACCAGGCTCATACAGGTACTGAACCAGGTGGTAGGCACTCCTCTCCCTTGTTCGCTCTTCTAGAGCTGTGACAAGCAGAGTGTCTGATAGCCTCTACCGGCTTCTTCCTGATTAGCCTAGTAACCTCGGCATTGGATCTCTCCACCACAGCAAGCCGCCCTCTCACCCATACCCTAGAACGTTCACTCGGCGCAGCCATTTCCTGGGCATATTGGTGTGGGAACAGTCTCTCTGCCAGTGTCCGATGCCACAGCTCTACGATAGCCTGGGCATGGTGATGCCCTACCTCGCCTCGCCTAACTGCCATACCGTGTTTCCGCATGAGGGCTGAACTCATTACCCTCATCCACCTGCAACAATTCTAGCCACTGGAAGGGATTTTCCGAATCCTCGTAAACACCCTAGAATGCCTGGGCCACCTGGCCAGGTGACTTGTCTCTGAGCAGTACTGCTGCCTTGTACCTGCTGGTGAACTCTGTTCGGGACAGTTTCCTCGAAATGGGCATGCCTGATGTACCGTGGACGAGGTCTGTATATCTGCCACATCGCCTGGTGGCTGAGCCACTGGCTAACTGTCTCCAATTTGAGGCTGTGGCCTTTGCGACGTGCAGCCTCGAGTAGTTGAGGGGGGCTCATGGTAATATCGACCAGGCTGAAAGTAGAGTTCCTCAAGAAATATGGTTGATTTCATCACTGACGTCCATTCCCGTCCTGTCACGCCCTGCCTGGGTGAACTCTAAACAGATGAACAGATGGCATTCATTCATTCGACCATCATTGAAGACCTTCTCAAACACCTCCGTACACTGGTGTCCAATCTCTGCTGGATCCTCACTGAACAGTAGTTTATTGACCAACCCTCAGAAATTAAGGGGCTTGACCAGGTCGTACAGAGACGCCATCCTTATATAGTATGGCTTAAATGTTCAGCGGCCCAGATGGCTGCGAGCGCTATGGCAACGTATGGTAGCCAAGGGCCTGCAACTCCGAAGAATGTACCTACTCCTGAGGCGATGATTGGTATGGCTTCAGAAATCTTCTCCATCCCATGGAGAGCATTGTTGGCGATATTGCAGACCGTCTCGCCAGCCTTCATTGTGAACAGAGCGATCAGACCCCCATCTGCTGCCAGCGGACTGATAGAACCTGTTACGTAAGTGCGATAGATTCCTTTCGCGCTGTGTACTAGTTTGCAGGATTCAGGTTCTACATCGTCATACTCACCCATGGTATCCGCTACATCATAGTCGTCTGCATCATAATCATCCTCCTCATCATAGTCCTCCTCATAGTCCTCGTCATCTATATCCTCGACTGGATCAGCCTCTGGTTCATACATCACTCTGGGGATCCGTCGCTGGGGCAGCTATATAGTAGCTTTAAACTGTAGTCTATAGCATGGCCGCCGCAATCTTGAATGCGGGCGTATTTGGCCTTAGCGAACTGGGGCCTCAGCTTCGCCGACACGAAGGCAGCAGAGGTCGAGCGTGAGCATCATAACCAGGTGATGGAGAAGCTGTCTAAGGAGACGTTTGAGCACAGCAAAGCATATGTGCCAGAGGGAGGCACGCCGACGACAACTCCGAGCTCAGGCCAACCAGAGCCTCAAAGCGGCAGATGAGAGTCTCGATGAGTACTACAAGGCTGTATCTTAGCCAATGCTCGAGTATGAAGCATCGACAGGTCAAAAGACAGCAGAGCTTATAGTAGTGGTGGCAGCTGCAGCGGTGACGGCAGGAGTCGTGCTCTATGTACGCCGGTTGCCCTGATTAGGTGGGATGTCCCTGCCCCCGAGGTAGTGACGGCCCTCGAGTGCCGACTCGAGGTCGTCGCTTCCACTGGTTAGGCACAGAAGTGCATATGACTTAGTTTGCTCTCTGTAGAGTTGGCAATCAGCCAGTTTGCGTACCTCACCAAGAACATTGGTCCCAGCAACCACGAGCTTGAAGTCGTCTAGCGTATCCACCTGCTGAAAGGCTCCTCCCTTCTGAACCATGACCGCAACAGTGACACAGTCCAATGCACCACGATGCACCACGATGCAATGCCAGCCCTATCCGTTGGTTAGCTGTGGCTTGGACCTGCTGGTGTTCTCGCTCCACATGCCCGATCTGCTGTTTGGAACCCATTTGCTTCAGCTCCTATTCATTCTAGTCATGCCAGACATGAAGTCTTGGAGCATTCATCATCGCATCTGCGAGCTGCTCAGTGTACACCCGGAGGAACAGCCTATCCTGCATGGCAGCCGGATTCATGTGTGTGTTCTCAAGGAGGGTTAAGTGTGGGACTGTCACAGGCTTCTCGACACCTGCCCATAGTTCGAATTCTGTGAACCCCTCATTGCACCCCACAGCGGAGTACCCCTTTCCCTTCGCATAGAAGGTTGGGCCACGAGCCACCGGACCTAGGACTCTGTACTCATCGTTCACGTAGGTGGTGCCCACGGTGCTGTTGCTCTGCATGATCTCCCACCTGTTCAGAACCTGCGGGAGCTCTACCCTCTGTTCTATTGTGCTCTGAAGCTTGAACTCGAGTGTCATGCTCTTGATCTCGTGGATCTGTGCCAAGATTGCAAAGTCAATGCACATTTGGAGCACATGACTACCTCAGGGATGCGATCAGTGATGCTGTAGCAGAAGGTACTCGGGAGGGGGAGGCTGTTGGCCGCATGGAGGCTGTTGAAAACATCTTCAATGCAAAAGGGCACTGGAGAGTGGCCAGTGATCTGGATGCATTTGTGACATTCCCAGAAAAGGACTGGAAGGACTTCCTCATCAACACCCCTAGCAGGAAGGGAAATGCAAAGGCCTCATGGGGAAAATGGGTCTACCGTCAGATACACCTCAGTGGGAAGAGTTTCAGTGAAAGTCTCATATTAAGAAGAAGCCACAGGCTTCTGCCAAAACTGCCAAAGTAGCCGTGGAGACTGCGGATGAAGTAGCTTCTGCCAAAACTACCGAAGTAGCAGCGGAGACCACAGACGAAGTAGCTTCTGCCAAAACTGTCGAAGTAGCAGCAAAGACTGCAGATGACGGTCCTCAAGCAGCGGAGACCATGGACGAATTAGCGGAGACTGCAGACGAATCTTCTGATGAATGAAAAAAGTTGCAGCGGAGACCGCCGCGGTCTCCGCTCAGTCTGTCAGCGATGACGTGTAGAGCAGGCTAGTTTCTTGGCTGGATTCTGCTTGTAGGTGAAGGTCCGTACCTTTTCCAGCGATGGCTTGAAGTGTGACAGCTCACCTGTCTCCTTGTTGCTGAAGATGAAGTGGTACAGCTCAGCTGCCCTCTGTACACCTGTGATAAAGTCCCCTTTGGTCTCCTTGAGGGTTAGGCTGTCGCATATTGTCTCGAGCAGGGCACGTCCACACTCGGAGCTGAAGTATGGCAACCAGGCATTGTGGCGGATGTCCGGTGAGATATCGCAGGTGTACTTCTGAAAGGGGACGAAGACAGTTATCTCTGCGCCGGATGCACCTGGCGATGTTGCTGAGGTAGGAGACTGTCTTCTGGTCCATTGCAGGGTCATCGATAACTAGAACAAGTGGTTCTGTCAGTTGGGCTGCCAGCAGCTTCTCCATCAGTGCTTGCAGGTTCTGCGTCTTGGTAAGTGGGCTATTGTACCATTGATCATTACTGTCAACTGCCTCAGCGGCGGAGTCAGACACCAGAAGGATGTATTGAGAGTGTAGATGTTCGGCCAGGAGAGCCCGCAGCAAGATGTTTTTCCCATGTCCTGACGGGGCAATGATCAGCACCACCTGGCCAGCATTGGCCGGCCTACTGTCGAATGGTACAGACATGCATGCGGAGAATGGTTAGCACTTGGTCGGGGGTAGCCTCGTCTATATCTGGGAGGCTAAACGGCAGTACTTCCTGCACCAGCTCTTTCGCCTGCAGAGTGGGGAATCCTGCACCACCGGCGGATACGAAGGATGCGATGGAGGGATCAAGCATGAAATCCCAGCAGCAAGTGAGAAGATCGCGTAGAGGGCCCGTGTCAGCACCCACAGTGTCTAGTACATCCAGTATCTGGATGATACATGCATGGAACGCCATGACTATCCTGTGGTCTCAAATGACAAATTAAAGAGCCTTGTCCCCTTCACCTCTGGTAGCCGGAGGCTGGCAGTAGCACCTGTTTGGCCGTCGACAGTGATACTGCTCAGACCGAGGGTGCCTATCTTGAGATTCTCTCAATCCTGGATGAATGTGCTCCGTGGTTTCAGGAGATCCTTATCCAGATCCTGTGCAAAGGACTCTGTCATAACCTTGATGGCGCCAGCTTCATCGAATCCGAGCTTACCGAGCATCGTCGCCCTCTCCTTGATGCCCATCCCCTTGTATACAGTCTTGGCCTTGTCAATGGCAAATTGTCCTACCGTATCAGTGTTCCCGATGAGATCTCGGGCTGGGATGGTACCTCAGATCTCCCACGGGTGTCCTCCTCATCAAAGTCTAGTAAGGAGATAGGGGCAACAGTGTCCTCTGAACCGAGGCATGCCTCGCACAAGTGAGCAAGATCGCCTAGCTCTTTAGTTTCTAGGTCTGTGAGTGACAGAGTCATAGTCATATACAGACGGCTTAAACCTACTAGTCATACCCTCAGTGAAATAGTTGAGCATAGGAGGACAACGCAGTCGGCCAAGGGAATAGGTAGCAGTGCTCAGGGTCCTGGCCCCCTCTGCAGGGGCACGCCTTGTGGGCGGTCCACCATTCCTGGGCATTGGCGATCCTCAGTCCATGTGCTCGACTATGGGCTACACACCGCCCTCTGGCACGCCATGCTTCATATGCTGCATGGGTCTCGTGATCCATCTCTCACTATTCAGAGTGGTTAAACATAGGCGACGATGATCTCAGCCATTGCACTCGTTGCTAGCCCTAGAACCACGGCCTCTATTCGTGTAACTCGTTCACCCATGATCTTGGCGGCAACAGTGTAGGAGGCACCACTGAGGGCGATCTTTGGGATGGGATGAGTTATTCCGAGACAGTGCCCGGCCACTCTCCACTCACCACTGTAGTGAGGACAGCCTCAGTGGCGGCAGGAAGAACCTCATTTCTCCCTGTCATCTTCACCACGGCCACATTCGCTGCCACGTTACTGGCGACATGGACTGCCAGAGGTTTTGCTTTGGTCAGTAACTTCTGTGTCTTGGTTCGCAGCAGGTTCTCCACCTTCTGAAGACTCGCCTGGCTCTCGGGCAGTTGCTTCACGATCTGTACCGTTGACGTCATTGTTTAAGCACTGAGTATACGACGAGGTTAAACGTCTGCATCCCCTGTCGAGAGAGCTAATAAGATCTTCCCAGTCTGCGTCTGCCAGGTGGCCGGGTTGGTACTCAGGAATATTCATCTCTCTATTGAAACATCTTAAACATGTCCGGGCTCACGCTATGCGAGAAGTACTATGATGTCTTCCAGAGGGAGTTCAAGGACTACAAGAAGAAGACACCAGATGAGCTCGCTCATCTCTCTGGTGCTGAGCTGACAGAGGGGCTGACAGCTGTGAAGCTCTATCTAGGATTTGGAAAGGGACAGATCTGCTTCCTCGAATATCTTACCATGGGCGGGAGTATCATCGAGCAGCACCTGCGAGCTAAAGGTTTCTTCAAGGATCGGGAGTATCTGCCAGATGTGTTCCAGCAGTTGCAGACTGCCATGGCCTCACTGGACTCAGAGCTGAACAAGGCTCTGCGATACTACAAGCTGGAAAAAGGATGCACTTCCAAACCATCCAGCCCTTGGATGTGCATTTTGGCAGCGGGTATAGGGGCTGTAGGGCATGCCAAGCTGGTTCAGTGTCTCACCGTGGTCCCCCACTGCTACTGTAGCGAGTCAGGATAGTCTTATAGCTGATTTGCTAGCGGCGGAGTAGGCTGATCCCGAGCACCACGATAGCTAGGCCTGACACCACATATAGAGCTAACATGGACAGCGGTATCATGTCGACTGCTTGCAGTGTCAGGGTGCCTGGAACTGCCATGTCGACTGGCTGCAGTGTCAGGGTCGGAACGACTGTATGGCTCATACTATGCGTAGGTGCGTTGATGGCAGTGTTGAAGCCTCGACTATCATGTTGTTATAGCTCCCGACTTAGAGATCTTTGATGTTCACGAGTATGTTGCTCGGAATCAACCGTAGGTGTGACGAAATAGCAAAGTCAAGTTTGCGATGGGCCTTCTGCAACCCCTGCTGGAACATAGCAATAAGACTACTGGAGTCCGCCACGATGATCATATCCTCAACGAGACTGATGAACATGGCCTGGAACTCTGCTCGGCTGACACCATCTATGGAATGCTGCTCCGAATGATCCCTGGTGGTGTGAGGCCTGAGGTGGTGTGTGGGACAAAGTACTCCCACACATCTGGATAGTCCTGCCGCAAGCCAGTGATGTGAATATTTTGAAGGGGCAACCCTGTAGCAGGCTCTTTATCATCTCGGCAAAGGTCAGATATTCCTGGTGTGATATCATGTTGTCGTCAGGTCAATGAGTAATAAGAGTGTAAACTCCAAATGGGCCTCTGATACCCCATTTGTGCTGACATATATGTTAATGGAGGGGCTGTCAAACAGGTGATTTACAGGTGTGAACAGGCTAGGACTGATAGCTTTGCATAGGTTGCTGTTGGCACCTGGGAGATACTCTATCACGTCCCGGCTGACTTCTACCAGTGTGCTGCTGTGTGCACTGCCCGGAGGTTGATGTAGCACATCAGCGTGTATGTATGTTGTGCCCCGCTTGGGCACCTCGAAGATGACCCATTCTACACAGTACTGTACCACCCGTCTCCACTCTAGAGAGGGTGAGATTAGGTTCTCACCACCGGAGAGCAGCAGTCGGACAATCGGCATGGTTATATGTCTTGTTTAAACCCCTCTTATAGCATGCTATGGAACACATGTTTGCTCACTCGACTGGTCTTGCTGACTTGGAAGATATGTACGCAGTTGATGCTGCCAAGGTAGAAGAGAGCGATGGCAAGTCATTCGCCCTACAGTACGAAGCAAGCTCAAAGGCATTCTCCCTCCACCCCATTGGTGGTGATGGGGTGGCGCTGCTCACAGACCTCAAGGATGTGATGAAGGAGCGCCTGGGTCGCAACATAGATGGCCACAAGATCGTGTTTCGGTACGATTTCCCGAAAAGGAAGTACATCCTCGAGCCGTTGATTGAGCTCTCGGATACAGAGGTGGCAGACATCAATACCCTAAAGAACGACCTCAGCTTTCATCTTGTCAAACCCTATTCGAGCAGTGCCCCGCCAATGGCCCATGATGGCCTGCTATTGACCCCGGCAAAAAACCTGCAGTTCATATTTGAGAAGAATGAGGTGTGGTACCGTGCTGGAGCTGGGGGTGACTGGCAAACATGGTTGCCCCTATATAGGCCTCCCGCAGTCATTTACATAGAGGTTACTCCCCTCTCCACTGTTGTGAAAAAGGATGGAACAGTTCGAAAGCGCTACAATCGGGGATCATCCTTCCTCACCTACATAGGTGAAGGTGTCTCCCTGATGAGGATGGTCACCGGATCGGGGTTACAGGTAAAAAAGCTCCTGCTGCGTCGTCCATTCGATGGCCCAGAAGAGGCTGTTAACCTCCAAGAGGGCGCCCTAGGGGTAGATGGTGTGTCACATGTCTCCAAAGTCAAAGGTGCTTTTAAACTGCTTCAACCTGTCGGACTCGCTAGCCCGCAAACGACTCATATAGTCCTAGAGCTACGTTTCTTAGCCGCCGGCAGAGTGAAGCAGCTATCCCAAGACCCAGAGGGGATGAAGATCACTATCGATCCGAATAGAACAGGGCTCGATCTGGCACAGCTATTTCTCGAGGGGTTCACTCTGTTCAGTTTAACTCTTCATATATAGCCATGATTCTCTTCATACTGCTCGTGCTGGAGTCTACAGCAGTGGTACAGGGCATTGAGACGACCATGCTATTGGATGCCAAGTGGGCCCACTTCCGGGATGAGCCCCAGTACAATCCTTGGGTCGACCCCTTGCGGAGAAGCGACCGCTTTCACACACGTAAAGAGATTACGTCTGGCTGCCACTTCTATGTCTGCTGGAGACCCCTGCTCAGCACCAGATTCTCTGCGTAATATGTGAACATGCCAGAGTTTGCCGTCGTTTAAATGCTAATCACTTTACCCTCCTCCCAGGTGAGCGTTGTCAAGGTAGATGGAAGGCCGTATGGGTGGTCCCATCATGCCGATGCGACTCTGTCAGAGACTACATGTGTGTCCGAGCCTACACAGAAGAGGGAGAGAGAGAGAGAGATGGAGATGTCAGCCCTGTGGTTGGTGGCGATCAGTGGTGTATATCACTGTGGAGGCGTGTCTCTAAATGGGCGTTCAGACCCTGTTAGTAGTAGTGTGGTGGCCCCCGCAACCTATGCCCCAGGGATTGAGAGGGCAGTGGGGGCCACGGATCGCTGAATGGCGTCTGTCCATCGTAGGTGGCCCCGTAGGCCCTGTTATGCATGAAGTGTTCCAGGTGGCAAAAGATGTCAATCTGGTCCCCACAGACCTCAGCCGTTTCCATTTGTCTAAATGGAATTTTTTTAGCATGCTCTGAGGGAGGTGGGCCATTTCCATTTGTCTAAATGGAAATTTTCGAGCATGCTCTGAGGTAGGTGGTATAATTTTGACCCCGACACTACTACTAAAGAAAATCCCATTGCTCTTGCTCTCATTTCTGCACCCATAACCTCATGTTGTTCTATGTCTCTTATTTTACTTTAATTTTAACCAGTAATTCGTAATAATTATCTTCACCATTATTTACTTTAGCATTAATTTTCATCAGTGATCGATGAAGTGTCTTCTTGCGATTGCGTATTTCCCGTGCTTTTCTAATAGCATATTGTCTGGAAACATACTTTAAATCTAGTTTTACTTCCTCCCACCATTGTAATATTCTCTTACATGATGCATGCTTTCCTATTAACCCAATGCTGCCAACAACTCTCTATATTATTCTTATAAATTTCTTCTCCCAACAGTGCTGCGTTTAATTTCCAAAACCTGACCCCTTTTGTTACCCAGTCAGCATTGACATAGGTTACACAAACCATGTTGTGATCTGAGAATGTGACTGGCTTAATATTAACATCTCTCCAGGACCCTGGCAGCAAACTATTCACATAAATTCTGTCGATCCTTGAACCAACTTTACCATCTGCCGAAAAACATGTAAGATCTTTCCCATGAGGTTTTGATATTCTATAGGTGTCAACTAAATTTTCATTATCACATATTTGTTTTAAGAGTCTATGTGATGTATCAGTATAAGTTGAAGTTGCATTCCTGTCATTTTCTTTATCTAGACACAATTAAAGTCACCACCCATTACTAAGTTCTCAGTGATGTTATCTAGTGCTGTTGTGGCCATCTCATTAAAAAAATTATGACGTAGTTGATGAGATACAGGTGCATACATACACAGCAACGTGAAACGTGTTTGCTGTATATCTATTGTGACTCTCACCCAGCGACCATTTGCATCTGATACTGAAGAGATTATATTTCCATAGGCAGAACAACGAGGGAGTATAAGAAATGCTACACCAGTACTATTATCTTGCGATAACGAATAGAATATTCTGGATCCAGAAATCTTTTCTAAATTATCGTAAAATTCTGACTTCTGAATCTTTGTTTCCTGTATCAAAGCTATGTTAATCTGCTCATTTTTAGAGTCTCGTGACGCTGCCTTATGTCACTATTTAAGCCTCTACAATTGAGTGTACACATCAGCATAAAAAGTAATACAATGATGTGTACAACCGTCATTATTAAGCTAACTAGATTTTGTTTTTTTCGACCCACGATTAGACCATTTACCTACTTAGTTCAACTTTTACAAATGCTTATATTTTAATATATCTGAATCACGACACAGATGCCTATATTTAATCCTGTTTGCCGTCACATACGTTCGTCTTTCTGTCGCTTTGTTCCACTCAATCGATCCGAGACACAAATTACTTTCTCTAAATTATTTAAACCGTCTAGATTAAGTGTACTCAGTGGAAAATCAGGGTTAGTTTCAGTATCTTGCGACATGAATTTTACTTGTCCTAAATTACTTTCTTCCAGAGGGTATTGATCATCATCTTCACCTTGTGTGGAATTAACCTCTCTGACATCAGACTTGAATTGACTTGTTACTGGAGTAAGCCCATCATCTAGAACCTCTATTTCATCGCCTGCAACTACAGTGATTGGATTCTTAGTTTTGTCACCATGCTTCTCATTAACATGGACTTCAGCTACAATCTCAGCAGCTACCGGTTCTATGACATTTATTTTAGAAACATGCTTCTCATTAACATGGACTTCAGCTACAATCTCAGCAGCTACCGGTTCTATGACATTTTCTTTAGACACAACTTGTTCTGCACTTTTATCAGCACCCTTTTCGACAGATTTGTTCTGCGGGAATCGCCACTTAAAATGATCAGATAACCCACAAATTAGACATATGTTTTTGTTAGGGTAACCTGTTGCAAGATGCTGTGTGCTTAAGCATATTCCACACCGTTGATTTGGCCCCTGTACCATAATGGCAAGATAAATCGACCATCCACCGCGACCTTACTTGGGAGAGGTTGTTCTACCTTTTCGAAACAAATTCTTATTGTTCCATTTTCTAAGGTTCGATAAAATGGATAGGTTTCGTGTTTTACTTTTTCTACTTTGCCATACTTGATCAATTCATTGATAACCCGTTCATCTGGGATCTCTAACGGAACCTTCATCTTAACTAATAGACGATCAGATTCTATTTCCTCCACATTACACACCGCGCCCTTCACGACAAGGACCTCGTTGAGCAACTTTTCCCTCACACTTTCATTAACCACAGTGACATTTCATACAGATTTGGAAACGTTAATGGGACCTTGAAGGACCTATGGACCTGCCCCAGCTACCTCCTTCAACCCATGATACACCTCAATTGCAGAAACACCCCAAGCCTTTGTCGTGATTTTAAGACTCAGTGTACGCTTGTAGGAGGTTGCCATGGTGTTTTTAACAAAAGAGGAAAACATACTACTTCAATATATAATGGGGAATAATACAAATATATAATACCAAGACGTCAGGGAAAGAGCTAAACACTAAATAAATACTGTCCCCTTTTGAAACCCTGACGCCTACCAATAAATATACGAATAGATAGTACAGTCGTATATTTGTTAGTTTGAACCATTTATTAAGTGGTTCACTAACACCTAACCGATTAAAGTATACTAACAAATATATGAATAGATAGTACAGTCATATATTTGTTAGCCTGTTCGAGTTGACCTGGGACATCCAACTGACTATACAGAGTTATATAATCAAAGAACTAGGCTTGTGCTTACAAATGACAAAGGAATTAAATCTACTCACTCAAGCGATCTTGCCAAATATAAAGAGCTAGTCAATGAACTACAGAAATAGCATGCTGGCGCGGGGAGAAATGTATTGCATTGACCACAGGAAGAGGAGCCCTATTAAATGGCGGAAACTGCCAGCTAAGAGGAGCGCCTTTGGAAAGTGGGGACACAAAATCCGCTCCAACCAAGACAAGAATTTACAATTCAAACATAAAGTTTGAAAGGAAATACTAATACGAAATATATATATAAAATTTATCTACAAAATCGCGTTAGAAACTAGCACATTCGGGCAGCAATTGCAGAGCTAAATAGGCACGTGCGTTTACTACTACTACTACTACTACTACTACTACTACTACTACTACTACTACTACTACTACTACTACTACTACTACTACTACTACTACTACTACTACTACTACTACTACTACTACTACTACTACTACTACTACTACTACTACTACTACTACTACTACTAACAATACGCACACTTCTGGATGGCAGTTTTCCGGCCTTTCCATTCGGTATCCAGTTTTGAGCAATGGGAAGAGGTCTTTACTGGGAATGCCGGGATATGGACAACCTCCTAGCGTGGATATTTCCCAGAGCAGTACACCAAATGACCATCTGAGAACAATAAGATCGACGCTCTGAGTGAATATTGATGAATCAAGTTTCTCAGTCAATAATATGACATCATAATCTACTTCGTGACGTGTAAGATGACGTCATAATCAGTTACGCCATGAATGACTCGATTTAGTCCATCGTCAACGCCTAATAGTCGCTATGGTCGTACGAATTGTATGTCTTTACTATTTAATAAACATGTTGTTGAATATTTTGAAACGAATTTGACTGCCCGCTGCTGCTGCTTATAGTTTTCTAGAAATTGATAGTCGAGGAGCGATCCATCCCAACACGGACGAATTGTGGGTGGAGCTTAACTAAAGATATGCGGGACTTAGCTAAAACTTGATTCAACCATTACAAATGCAAACTTGCTGATAACGCAGGTTAGTGGGCCGGTACTACACGGTATTTGTCCAGGACTGGCACAGTAACCCGCGTTAGGGGTGGATCTTAAACGAGTTATCATTTCGCATCAATTATGTGACACGTGTTCTACTTATTAACTCTTTGGCAGATCAATTCTTATTCTCATTTTCAATGCTGTCATAGAGGGAAACTGTTCAATATTTTGAAATTAATTTGACTGGAAGCTTTGGCTGCCTAACGACTGCCTTAGGCAGCAAGGGTTTCCAGTCAAATCAATTTCAAAAATTTAACTTAATAGGACTAGGTTTTATAGAGTAAAGAATTAACTTATTCAGGTATTTGTCGGTGAAGGGGGTACGGTCTCATTTGCAATGATTTTTAATGGCAAACGAAACGGCAACTGGTTTGAGACTATTTTCCCCATATCTTACATTACAGTCGGTCTTCCGTACTAGTCTGGGGAAAAATAGAAATGAGCCTAAAATTCTACGCTGCATATGGTGTTGACTGATAATTCAGTTGTCACCCTTACTTTTAGATGCTTAGATTGTGTAGCGCAATGTAATGAAGCGAAATAAATCTTAACATATGATGATTTCATTCCGTATAAATTAATATAAATTTTTCGTTGTGAAGTTGAATTACGGACTCATGTCTCTAATTCAATTTCACAACTTAAAAATATTTCATTAAATTATGCTTAATGAAATCAACATATGCTAAGATCTATTTCGTTTCATTACATCTAGTCGCACAATCAAAGCCTCTAAAAGTATGCAATTTGAACAATTTTAAATTCGAGTAGTCTGGTGTGAACGTGTACCTTTAAATATTTCTTTTTCGATTAAGCCTTGGTCTATATATTTTTCATGTAACAGAGCTACATAACATAACACACGTATCTTGTATAGTGCATCATTGGAAACTATGCACTCTGGTCATCTGTGTCCAGTGATGGTGTGTAGGTGTTTGTGGTGGCAGGCATCGAGTTTGTCTAGAGCTGCCGTTAGAGCTGCCCAGCTGTTACAGCTATATAGCACCAAGGATACGCAGGTTGCATTGTATAAACATAGCCATTTTATCAAGGGTATCTTTGATCCACGAATTCATAGCTTCCAAAAGGACTATGTTCCACATGACGCAGCATGCAGCAATGCCAGCAGTACTGCCACATACTCGAGTGACATATACGATCCCTCCGTTGTTTAACCATTTAATGTCTAAATTTGTTCAAGAATATCAAAATATTTGCCTATGGAATGTCCATTTGCAGGCCAAGACAAGACTATTTTGAAAATTTACCACTAGAATGACTGGCTCGGTTACCGAGTCAGGCATCTCAGTTGTAAATTTTCAAAAATAGTCGTCTCTGAAGATGGACATTCCATAAGACCACGGCGGGTTAACCGTGTTTTAGTTGCAGAGATGTAGTGTCGTAGAATCTAACGGCTAAAACGCTAATGGCCGAGTCATTTGTCCAAATAGTTGTAGACTAGCTGCCGACTAAATGCTGACCAGTTGACGACTGACCTCCGTCAAGTTGTATATCGGCTCACATATAACAATAGCACAGGTAAGCCATTATATTTTGGATCTAATTTGATTGGAACTCTTTTGCCGCCATAACAACATCGCTCAGTCAAATTGGCTCAAAAATGTTCAATAGAGGATAATAGACTAAATTTTTAATAATTTTTCGTATTTTGTAATTCGTGTTCAACGGGGTAAAAATTATGGATTGGTGTGGGGGAAACGTGTTGGATACCCTGGATATGTAACAGAGAAAAATTGATTAGATAATCGTATCATAATATAGTTTGTGAATAAACATATATAATCCTATAGTAGTCTGTCAACACATTGATTGATATCGCTTGCGCTACCCAGTACCCTGATAATGGCTGCATGGTGCTGCTAATAACGTTTACAAAATAATATTTCTTTTGGATTCCAGCATCCTGTTTAAAAAAAGCACGTGACTCACGTATTTTTGGTAATTGGCTAATCAATAAACAACATAAAACTTACACCTGGCCAAATCACATATAAAGACGGTTTGAAAAAAATAAATTAAACACGTTTAAAGTGTAACAACACCGAAGATGGCGTCATAATCAATGACATCATGAATGATGTAGATACGTACCTCATGAACACATAACTGGCGTTCAAAATATTCACAGCTTACCTGTATAGTTTTCTGGAAATTGATAGTCAGGGAGTTAAGCGATCGATCGATCCGAGAACAAGCGAGGTGTGGGTGGAGCTTAACTAGGGATGGGTGGTGAATAGCTCAAACTGGAAACGTCCATTTTAGGGAACCGTTATGTTGGTGCAAATAACACATCATATGATCCGTAACTACCGTTTTGGTGGGTCATTTTAATTTACCTGAAAAGTATATTTCCCAAGCGATAATATTTTTTCATGAAATTAGCTACTTTGAGTCATGAATACTGACATTATTCAAGCAAAAATATGCCGAATAATCGAAATGTCCCGAACCATGTCAAGTTATTCTGACCTATGAATATGATGGAACGGGTTTTCGCATTATGATATTGAGCGCGTGAGTGGTCATCTGACGGCAGACGCAACGAATATAGACCGAGTAGTTCGTGCAAACATCGGGATGTTCTTAGCTATTTTATCGTATCATTAGGCAGTTGTAGGGCTACATCAATTCATGTAACATGGTGTCGGGTGGGCGTGGGGTGAGATGTGGATCATAGTAACCTTCTTATAATCGATGAATGCGTGAATTTGTCAAGTAATGATGAATAAATGAGACAGAAAACAAGTCTCACTTACATATCGCCTTTTGTTGTAAAGATTCGATCAAAAATCGCTTCTAGAGCCATCCATTTATATGGTAGCCGCCTCGATCCTGATGGCTGATATATATTATTCTGGTACACGTCACGTGCCAAACCGAAATCCGAGATTTTGACGAGATGTGGTGTACTGAGGAGGACGTTTCTCGCGGCTAGGTCTCGGTGCACAAATCTCTGCTGTGACATGTACGTCTGATAAAATAACAACAATTAGGATAATCAGAACAAAAACATCAGTATGTCTACGACAGTATGTCTACGACATCAAGAAGTCCAAGCATTTGAATAGACACAACTTTCACTTCAGCAGCAACAAGACATAATATACAAAATTGGAATTCCGTATGCACGTGATTTAATAGGACATTATTGATGGGCGCCGACCACACAATCAAATCGATCAAATAAAATATCCAAACTGGAAAGGTAAAATTTCGATTGGTCCATGACATCCATGCTTTATCATTGATCAAGTTATCTTGAACAAACGTTAATCGGTCTTAGTTGTCGATGGGATCGAATGAGTTTCAGGCTGATTCGTACTGCTGTTTACGAGATGTTATTTTTGGGCACAAGATGGCCACTGGTAAATGGACCAATTAAAAATCTGAATGGATATTTTGTAGCCAATACTCATATTGTTCATCTACTCAACTGTCGGTGAAAGCCACCATAAGGTTCTTGGAAAGAAGCCATTTAAAGCTAATCCTATATATTTCCTATAGAATTTAAGTTATGAAAATCCAAGATGGCCACGGGAAAAATCGGCAAATCAAAATTCGGGAAAGGTAGGTAACGTCAAAATGATTGACTAAAATTAAGTAATGATTAAGCCTTTGAACACCGAATTCTAATAATCCCAATTTCAAGGTCACTTTACAGGTAAGCGTTCGAAGGATGCGCTATTCAAGATGTGCAATACAACGCTGCTACCTGTAACGATCGCCCTGGAAAAGATGCTCCATGGTTACCCATGTGCTAAGGATGCTAGAAATTACACCCGTAGAGAGAGAGAGAGAGAGAGAGAGAGAGAGAGAGAGAGAGCGAGAGAGAGAGAGAGAGAGAGAGAGAGAGAGACTTGGAATTCGGTCTAATTGGAACCAGCAAAAATAAAGCCAGGGGAGGATGTCATTGCCTAAATCTGTTGCGCTGCTGCGAAGCAGTCTGAAGAAAACAGGACTTTGTACACTGGGATCAAGAATGAACTTGAGGAATCTAAAGATTTTGTCCGAGGACAAAGCACAGTGCTGCTACTATAGACACTACAGCCATCTCAGTCACAATACACAGACTTACCATTCCTTCAGCAATCTGCCATGCGTACGACAAGAGCTTTTTTGAGGAGAGTGAACTGGCCACGCAGTCTTCTTCACGTATTTGTTCTAGTATACACGTGTCTTGGAGACTTATATCATGGTCGACTAAGGTATACGTGGTACCTGATGAAAAGGAGAGGATCTGATATGTTCAAGCATGTCAAGTTTTCTCTTGTTTTGCATTGACAGGGAATCGAACCCACAACCGACGAGCGTTCCAAGCATCATAGCCCTCAAACACTTTCACTGCAACAACGCAGCAAGGCATCTTGCGGCGTTGGTGTGGTGGAAGTGTTTGTGGGCTATGACGCTTGGTGCTTTCATCGGTTGTGGTTTCGATTCCCTGTCAATGTCAATATACAGTAATGCCACGATTAGTTGTATAATTCTTATTTTGCAGGAAAGGCAGGAAAGGCGAATAGCATGTTAGACAAGTTTGCATGGAATGACTCTTTTGGCTATATAGCCGAGACAGAGGTTCCAGTGGTATGTTTTGGCAGCAGTGGCCGATCAAGTAACATTTCTTACGATCGCCGCAGAAGCCATTTGTCAGCCTTGTTTATTAATCATTTAATGACCAAATTGTTTCAAGGATATGACGTCATAATCAGCTAAGCAGCGTGTAGTATGACGTCATAATCATTACGTCATAAATTATTTTATTTGGCCCTTCTTTAAATCTTAATAGTCCGGGAGGTTGTACGAATTGCATATTTAATAAACATTATGTTGAATATTCTGAAACTAATTTGATTGGAGGCTCGTGCTGCCATATAGGCAGCAACAGCGTCCAGGAAAATTAGTTCCAAAATATTCAATAGTTTAACTGTATAGTTTTCTGGAAATTGACAGTCAGGGATTTCAGAGATCGATCGATCCCAACACGAGCGACGTGTGGGCGGAGATTAACTAGGGATGGGCGGGACATAGCTGAAACCGGAAAGGACCATTTCAAGCCAAGGGGACGAATATTTCTTAGAACTTATCATTGGAATGACTGGCTCGATTATCAGGCCAGTCATTCCATTGGCAAAATTTCAAAAATAGCCTTCTCTTGTTGTGCAAATGGACATTTCTCATAACTACGGTAGAGGGCAGTTTGACCGGTTTGCCATGAAACGGTTAATATGTTCAGCAAATTGGAACAGAATGCGACCCTGTCACATGATTCATAATGTTTGGTTGATCAATATTTCTTCAGATTATACGGTTAGACATTGAATTCCAGAGTTACAATACAATAAGTGCAACGTGTGGTATAATATTTGTGACTTAGGCAACTCTGTCAATAATTTGACAGACCGACCGACAGACTTTCTTATACTCATAGCGAGTAGGAACTAATGCAATTTCAAAGTTAGATAATACTAATAATTCAGTGGACAAGAGGCAACATACCATGTTTGGCGGCTATTTGTAATGCTAAGAAAAGTCATATATGGCCATATACTTGTGTCGTATTGCGCTAAATACCAAAAAATGTTTTACCAATAAATCTAAATGACACACCGTGGATGACAAATGAAATTATGCATGAAACGAGGATCAGAGAAAAACGTTTTACGAAGTTAAGGAAAACAAACCAAGAGCACGAGGTAATGAAATTCATGAAGCAGAGGAATTCACCTTTCCAGAGAACCATCCATCTTTCTGACCTCGTATGACATCATAATTAGCTCATCACGTGAATGATGACGTCACAATCATTACTTCATAAAATGTTCCATATAGACCGTCATCAAATCTCAAATAGTCCGACACGTTGTGTGAATTGTATGTCTTTGTAATTATTTTTATATCATTGTCGACTAAGGTATACGTGGTACCTGATGAAAAGGAGAGGATCTGATATGTTCAAGCATGCCAAGTTTTCTCTTATTTTGCATTGACAGGGAATCGAACACACAGCCGACGAGCGCACCAAGCATCATAGCCCTCAAACACTTTCACTGCAACAACGCAGCAAGGCATCTTGCGGCGTTGGTGTGGTGGAAGTGTTTGTGGGCTATGACGCTTGGTGCTTTCATCGGCTGTGGTTTCGATTCCCTGTCAATGTCAATATACAGTAATGCCATTGCCTTAGGCAGCAACTGCACGCAGACAAATTAGTTTCAAAATATTCAACAGCTTACCTGTGTAGTTTTTTGGAAATTGACAGTCAGGGATTTCAGAGATCGATCGATCCCAACACGAGCGACGTGTGGGCGGAGATTAACTAGGGATGGGCGGGACATAGCTGCAACCGGAAAGGACCATTTCAAGCCAAGGGGACGAATATTTCTTAGAACTTATCATTGGAATGACTGGCTCGATTATCAGGCCAGTCATTCCACTGGCAAAATTTCAAAAATAGCCTTCTCTTGTTGTGCAAATGGACATTTCTCATAACTACGGTAGAGGGCAGTTTGACCGGTTTGCCATGAAACGGTTAATATGTTCAGCAAATTGGAACAGAATGCGATCCTGTCACATGATTCATAATGTTTGGTTGATCAATATTTCTTCAGATTATACGGTTAGACATTGAATTCCAGAGTTACAATACAATAAGTGCAACGTGTGGTATAATATTTGTGACTTAGGCAACTCTGTCAATAATTTGACAGACCGACCGACAGACTTTCTTATACTCATAGCGAGTAGGAACTAATGCAATTTCAAAGTTAGATAATCCTAATAATTTAGTGGACAAGAGGCAACATACCATGTTTGGCGGCTAATTGTAATGCTAAGAAAAGTCATATATGGCCATATGCTTGTGTCGTATTGCGCTAAATACCAAAAAATGTTTTACCAATAAATCTAAATGACACACCGTGGATGACAAATGAAATTATGCATGAAACGAGGATCAGAGAAAAACGTTTTACGAAGTTAAGGAAAACAAACCAAGAGCACGAGGTAATTAAATTCATGAAGCAGAGGAATTCACCTTTCCAGAGAACCATCCATCTTTCTGACCTCGTATGACATCATAATTAGCTCATCACGTGAATGATGACGTCACAATCATTACTTCATAAAATGTTCCATATAGACCGTCATCAAATCTCAAATAGTCCGACACGTTGTGTGAATTGTATGTCTTTGTAATTATTTTTATATCATTGTCGACTAAGGTATACGTGGTACCTGATGAAAAGGAGAGGATCTGATATGTTCAAGCATGCCAAGTTTTCTCTTATTTTGCATTTACAGGGAATCGAACCCACAACCGACGAGCGCACCAAGCATCATATCCCTCAAACACTTTCACTGCAACAACGCAGCAAGGCATCTTGCGGCGTTGGTGTGGTGGAAGTGTTTGTGGGCTATGACGCTTGGTGCTTTTATCGGTTGTGGTTTCGATTCCCTGTCAATGTCAATATACAGTAATGCCATTGCCTTAGGCAGCAACTGCACGCAGACAAATTAGTTTCAAAATATTCAACAGCTTACCTGTGTAGTTTTTTGGAAATTGAAAGTCAGGGTGTTCAGAGATCGATCGATCCCAACACGAGCGAGGTGTGGGTGGAGCTTAACTAGAGATGGGCGAGGCATAGATAAAACCGGAAAGGTCCATTATGTAAATACTCTAGATCAGAAAGCCAAACAGGAATTTAAAGACATGACGGCCGGGAAAATAAGACACGGAGGCACAAACTCCAAAGAGTGGTCGAAACTGAGCAACTAATTCCTATCTGATACTAGTCCAAACGGTAATGAAAACCCATCTTCAAGCGCGTCGCACAATGGCTCGCTCGCGTTTGATCTTCCTGAGAAGGCTAATGTCCCTAACAATTAGTTCTCCAGTATTGATCCAATTGACGACTCCCAAGCCCAGTTAACAGGTCTGCCAGTATATGCATACACGTCGCTAAACTCTATAACCCTAACAACCACTGACATTTTAGATGCACTATCCAACGCGGTGAATGCAATTAGTCCTGCTAAGTTCAAAACTACTCGTAGTGGCTAAACAGGTTTGGCAAAAATCTTGTTGCAATATTTTAGAAAATCGAATTTTTGAATGTATTGGACAGTAGCTAAGGTAGCATCAATCGCTAAAACGGGTGATAAGAACTCATGTTCAAATTATCAACCAACAGCATTACTGGGCTGTTTAAGTAAGGACATGGAAAGCACTGTCTTGAAATATGTTTATAATGTTATTAGAGATGGCGTAGCACATCATCAGACGGGCGTCCTCCCTAAACATTCGACCGTCGATTAGTTATTAAATATGTATACAGCAAGTGTCTGTCGATACCTTGAACATCAAAGTAATGCAGTTAAAGAAGCATTGAAGCGAGACTAGCACTGCTGTCTGCTGTATAAATTGGAACAAGTTGACGTTACTGGAACGCTATTTGCATGGTTTGGAAGTGATCTCGAGAATCTTCACCAGCGAGTAATCATTAATGGGAGCGGGTCTAGGCTACTAACGTTGTATTCTGGTGTTCCACAAGGCGCAGTTCTCCGGACCGCTACTTGCATTTATACACCATTAGCTCCGTGCTACCCTAAACAATATTAAGCTGTTTGCTGATGATATGCCCCTTTATATAGCTGATAATTTACTGACACAAAGTCTTTCAATGGACCATGACCTACATGTGAAAATCCAATGGGTGGACACCAGGCTGGTCGAATTTATTGTTTTAAAAACCACATCCTTATTGGTCTAATTGGGTAATAACCCTACATTATTTCCCATAAAGTTCGAGAATTTGGGGATAATTCAATCAAATTACAGGAAACACCTCGAAATCACGGTTAGTAGTAAAGGGCAATGGCTCAAGTACGTGGAAACACTAATATCAAAGACCCAGCACAAACTGTCACTACGAAAGGGTCTTAAATATATTCTGGACCGGAAATGCCGTGAAAAAAATGTTTAAAAGCTTCATCAGGCTAAGTCTAGAATACGCTGGCATTATTAGGGATAATCTACCGGAATGCCTTATATCACTAGACTAGAAAATGTTAACAAAGAAATACACACACGGTCGATCTATACATTGAAACTGTAATATAAACACTCTCTCATAAACGGGAAACTCACAGATTAGTTATGCTTTACACAGTTGTTAGCGTAATGATGTGCGAATCTCTGGCCAACCACATTACCGTAATATCGTAATCCTGGAAATCATATTATACGCAGCAATCCGATCTTATTACTCCTTACAGGTTTTCGTGCTATAAGATATGCAATGAATCATTTTCCCCAGAAACAATCTGTGCCTGGGACATACCACATGCGCCTGGGACGAGCGTCACAGGGTATACTACCTTATATGAATTTAAGGATAAACAAAAGGCAATGCATAGCATAAGGCAATTCCCACCCGGGTATAAAGTTGGGTCCAGACCAGCTCACATTAATTCAAACAGGCGTTGCAATGATTGCAGTAGTCTAAATAGCGATCTTTTTTGATAATCATCTGGCGGGCTCCGCGCGTTGGTCATGTGTTGATATCCTGATGAAATCGTTGAACATTTTATTTTCTATTGTTTCCTTTTGAGGGGACAAAGACTTGCTTTCCATAGCGCATTGGCGACTAATAAGATTCTCCTTACTCTCACGTTAAGCCAAATCCTGTATGAGGACACGAAGGTAAATATAGAAAGGAATATTAAGGTACCAGAAATTACATATCCAAATTTTAAGCAAATGTATTAGACACTCGAGACAAGATATATAAAACATAATATAAACCATTGGACCAACACTGTACATATATTGGTACATACAATTATTATACTCGAGCTGTGCAAACATGTGCGTAAACAGCACTCGGGGTTCCTTCTACTCCACCCCAACCCCCCCCCCCCCTCCCCCCCCCCCACACTCACTCTTCCCTTCTCAACTTATTCTTTCTCTCACTCTCTCTCGTTCTCTTGCTCTTTCCATGTTTATTACTATATTATAAATGTTAATGCTATATTGCACATTAGCCACTTGGTATTATACTACATGTTCCATACTAGTATTATGTAGGAGACACGGGCATAAGACGTATGTCTTATTGTGCTCCGACTTAGACTAAATAAAATGTGCTTATACCAAACCAGTTTAATATTCCATTGTCACCTAAATCTTATTTAAATTGACGTCACTATAACTCACGCTTAAACAATGGCAAACTGACGCTGTCAATTTTCTTCTCCAACATCCTGAATAAGCCTTTCAACACCAGGAGTAAGGGTGCGAGATAGACCAGCTTTTCCATTGGTCCACCCAAGTTACACAGTTTCTAGGGAGAGGGGGAGATGCATATTTGCTCATATATGGAGTGGCAAAAGGGTGTGTGTTCTGGTGCTCGTATTTGTACAAGGACACCAGCAGAAAACAAAATGTTGCCATTCCCTATATTAGCAATTAAGCCACGCCCCCTACGAAAGCCACGTGATTTGGGACGACCAATGAAACTGCACGTCTATCTCACACCCTTACTGCTAACACCGACTTTTCAATGCATGTTTTTATACATCACATAGATAAGCTGTTGAATAAATTCAACCTAATTTGACAGTAACGGGAAGGAAACAACAGCTTCCAGTTAAATTATTTCCAAATATCTCTCCAGAATATTAATCAAACTGCAAAATCAGCTTCGATATGTGGACGTTAACCAGGTCAGCATATGTTAATCAGCCAAGTATTAATCTTACCTGCACCACTGCTATTCGCAGTATTTGATGAACTCTTTGACATGGATGAGCTTTTGCTACACCCACCTTTCTGGCTACCACTGCTATCAATAGTTATCCCACTGGGCAGATTGTCTAGCACCAATTGTTTGTCAAATGTATACTGCCCTGTATCTCTGCCTAATACAGACTGCAATAAATTGTGAAATGTTATATACAATTGTGCATCTACTCTAATAGCAACTAATCTGCATACCATGAAATGGGTCTATAACTTAACCAGAAGTGTTGATGCACCATAGAGCATCACTGAGAGATAATATGTCATGTTGGCACCAAATAGAGTTTGAATAACCATTCCTCTCCCAACAACGCCTCAAAGAGCTCAAATTGTGACTTATAGTAATGGAGGAATCCAGTTTTAGCCATTCCCGGCTCATCTCTAGCTAATCCCCCCACACACTTCGCCCCTGTTGGGATTGATCGACCCATACAATTCCTGAATCTCAATTTCAGGAAATCTATAACAGCAAACGCGCCCAGTCTATTTAGTTTCAAAATATTCAACAACATATTTATTGAATAGTAAAGACACTAATTCGTACACCAATGCTTAGTCCATCATAAATTATGCGTTCGTGACAAAGTTAGCTACGCCATTCATGACGTAGTTGATTATGGCCTCAGCATACACATCGCGTAGTTGATTAGGGCATTATATGATTGACTCCATTAACCATCTAATGATTAAGATTTTCAAAGCTCGTTGATAAGTGAATGTACAATTGCAGGCCAAAATACGACTATTTCTTGCAATTTTGCCACGGGAATTTACAAAAATAGCTTTCTGCTTTCCAGAAAATGTATATCTCTTATGATAACTGCATGGGTAGTGATTAAGAAAATTCTTCTTTCCGTGTAATCAGTGTCCGGTTGTAGGCCAAGTGAAGACTATTATTGAGAATTTGCCAATAAAATGACTGGCTTGTTTCTGAGTCATTCCAAAAGGCGTCTTCTCATTGGCTTGTAAATGGCCATTCCCCAAAACCACTGTAAAGTCTGTTTGGCCGGCTTGACCATTATAAGTTAAAGTTGACATAAGAGACTTAAATGTCTAGGTGGTCTGAATGAACTAGCAATGGATCACTGGGTTCTATTGGATATAACAAGCCCTAAGGGAGTGCACACCCTCAGATTCCAATTTGCCGGTATCCATGATGTCCTCATTACACAGGTTGCAGTATATGCATACATACTTAATATGTAGGGATGATTAGTTGAAGGTTTGAGTCACAATACCGACTTGCTATAATCATGGGTACCAAAAGTGATGAAGATATCTCCAGTTAGCATATCAGTGCCCAATCATTGGACAAACAGTGCATATCGATTAACACAACATGTGTCAACATAATGTATTAATGGATTAATGGGTTAATCGATTTCTCTTGGCCTACAAATAAGCATTCACTGACGAAAGATTTCAAACTTCTTGCAAATTTTGAGCATTACGGGTGTAATCGATTTCAGTGGCCTTTTGAGCGTCTCTACATGCTATTGACACAAGAGGGGTAAGCGAATTAAATCAGACAATAATCTGCAACTAGAAGACATTTACTGAAATAACTGTAAATCTACGTTTTCTGCTCATTAACAATAGTATAAGATCTCCTCTTATGTGACCAGTGAAAATCTCAAGGCAAGGGGAGTTCATTCCTGTCAAGAATGAAAACTGGTAATCCTGGCACCATGTAGGGCGACCTTGACCCTAAATGGCGATCTTGACATTACAAGGTGACATTGAGTATCTTCTGCCATGCCCATTACCAGTTGATCCCTAATTAGGACCTTTGTCCTATGAACTTTGACCCGGAAATCATGAAACGTTTCAGAGATCCCAAGGGTATTATCCGACATAAATATGGTGGTGATTTGATAAACAATATGGGCACATCCTAGCCGTAATCGCAGTTCAAAGATCCATACTTGAAATTCGCAAAGGTTGCTAGGGGGTGGGGGTAGCTTGGGAATGGAAAATCGGATAGCTCGAATGCTATTGGATGGAGCTACTTCAAAATTGATAGAAAAGAAGTTGAGCAGTACATTGCCACCAGAGACCAGGACACCATGACATTCGATGAGATACATGTTCATATTGTTAAATATTTTGTTTCAGCTAATGAGATAGAACAGCTTAAATGTGAGTTGGGAAACTTGAAACAAAAGCCTGGTGAAACAATCAACACTTTTAATAGGCGACTTAAAATAATAGCCCATACGGCCTAACTGAATGTCAACAATGACAGCTGCCATATCGTCATTCGCACCTATGTACGAGCATTAACTAACACGGCATTGGCACAATGTGTCATCTTCAAGGGTAAGCACACATTAGATGATGTCATTAAGTACACCGAAGAGCAAGCTGAGATGTGTGACATGTTAGACAACATGAACCTCAATAATCATACAACATGCTATGAAGAACCATTGTAAATTGATACAGCGGGACCGAGACAGTATTACTGATTACCCAATATCTCCCAACAACTTAAGGATTTAGACGCCTGCATGATCACGAGACACGACATCTTATTCCAAGATATCTTCGCGATGGGAAAGGGTATGCAAACAGAAACCATCAAAGTAGTATCGCATGGGATAGCCCAATCAGCACCACCACTGAAGAAACAACAGAGGAAACAGTCCAATGATATGAGTGTGGATAATTCAGTCATATCCAACGTATGTGCCAAAAACTCAGCAACAATGATAATCATACTAGGAATCAGTCTAACAAAAATAATAAGTTTTTGAAAAACTGTTATAATTGTGGAAAACCATTGCAGGAAATTGTAGAAGTGGTAATCAACAGAATTTGCAAACAAAGAATTCGTATAATAAGAATTCGAATCAGCAGCTACAATGCCAACAGAACTGCTAGGTTAATTATGGTGGTCAAAACCGTTTGTGTGGTTAGAGTTAAAAAAACTCAATACTGAAAAATCTCAAGGAGTACTACTAGGTGACTGTGTTGATCGGGGTTGGGGGGGGGGTGGTAGGAGGCGATTGGTGGCAAATTTGTGAAGAATAAGTGGAAAGATCCCGAGTAATTATAATAATCTGCCCAGAATAATTAGCTGGACAGCGTCCGACAATTGGCATATAACAATTAGCCAGCCAGTGCTCAATGACACAGCTGACTAATATAAAGAGTATTTTCACAACGAATTTAATAATAGTTATCGCAGAATATCTGTATATAACTAACATGAATAAAATAGTCAAACAGTCTAATAGGTAACAGATACCAATCAAATTAATTAAAAAATATACAATAGAACGTGTCCTACATAATAAATGGTTTAAATCAATTACTAATCCAGTCTGCCACTGTGCGTGAATAGTCCTTTATAATTGTTTGTTGACATACGAATTAGCTCAAATAACCAGGCATAATCTTCACGAGATTTGGGTTGGTGTAGAATTAAGCACCAACATTACTTAAAAAGAGAGTTTGAGCTTTAGTGGTGAACAATTTCGTGTATAGATACGTACCAGTGTAAAAATTGGGGAAGTTACCTGTAATGGGGGAATAGACTGAAAAAACCCACAGTCTTAGATATTTGATGAACGGGACTTATAAATGGGTTTTCCAGTTTAGCCATCAATCATATGACGTCATAATCAACTATGTGACAGGTATGATGACATCATGATCATTACTGGATTTAGTCCATTTTAAACGCTTAATAGTCCGTCAGATTGTATGAATTGTATGTCTTTATTTGTTAATAAACGCCAATATGGCTGGGCACTGCTGCCATTGGCAGCAACACCGCTCACTCAAAGTAGTTTCAAAATATTCAACAGCTGACCTGTATAGTTTTCTGAAAATTGATGGTCAGGGGTGATGCGTGGGTGGAGATTAGCTAGAGATGGGCGGGGCATAACCAAAACTAAAAGGGTCCATTATGGACTCGACATAGGCCACTCATACTGATAACTGCTTGGCATCTAACCTGGTCTTAGCTTATTGGAAGGGAAGGGGTGTACACGGTTCTAGCATATCGACCACTGTATTATGCAGAATAACAGCACAATAGCGTGTTAACATTTTTTGCATTGCCGGGTATGTGTGTGCAGATGTCAACTTGGAACGCCACTGAGACCATCATAGGTTAAAATCAACTGACCAAACCTTTTAATCTTACACTGTGACCGTATGAATACCCGTCGCTATCGATCTCCTGTAAATAATTGCCATGCCACATATTAGCCTGACCATTGTTTCTAATATGTCTAAGTTAAGGTAGTATTTCGATTTCGTTAAACAATGACAACCCTATTCAAGGATGAGCATATTCAACGATGGGCAGCTACTAAGACGAACTTTATTTATTTTTTCTACAAGCTTCAGCAAATAAATATTCTTGACATCGTGACATTATTATCATGTTAAGATGTCAAGCTCAACATTTAGTCATTCGACAGCCTAGCTTCTCACCGATGTCCTGGAGTTCCTGAGATAGTTGCGCAGATCTCCTAATGCACAGTAGTCCATAACGAGGCAGATGCCAGACCCGCACGTGCAGCACCCTAACAGACTGACAATGTTCCGATGCGAGCCAAGTTCCTTGACTAGTGAAATCTCCAACAATAGGTTGCGCCGGTCTTCTTCGGTGCAATGATCTGACGAATAGGAGAAACTTATGATATACAAACGTGTATCATACATGAGTAGAACCGGACATAAGGCAGTGTAACATGTGCATATGGATAAGGCTCTAAAATTCGCTGGGCCTCTTAAAAGTGGCACAAACATTATTTTTGGCTTCACTCTTGGGCCCGTACATCGCTTCAAGTAACACACGTAGATGGCACAGCTATAGTACAGCTCATACATAAGTTAACATATTTACAAAAGAAAACAATTTTGAACACGATGTAAAAATGCTCTGTTTAATATTATGAACATATTTTGGATAGACAGACATTGCTGCTTTAGGCGGCAATGTCTTCCAGTCCAATTATATTTAAAATACTCGACATTTCTCGGGGTTATTTTGTGATTGAAGCAGTTATTTCGGAGCTGTACTGCATATGACTGATACGGCCAAATCCGACAGATCTATTCCCCCAGGGGCCCAACAGCACTGCGGTTGCTTCCTCGCTATCCTAACAACAGTTTCAAGGACACCGGGTAAAAACTACAGAACATTTTCACAGGGACCCTTACTCCTAGCTTCGGCCCTGTACATGAGCATAAGATTTGCAAAATGAGTATGTGCCTAATTAGTTGCTAAAAACCCTTGTGATGCGTGCCATTTACCGGCAGCCACCATCGTAGGTCAAGATGCCTTGCGATGCCTTGCTTTTAGAGTAAACCAGATTTGGAATATACAACTACAGTTTGGGACCATAATCAAATAACTCATCCAGACAAACGAGAAAATGTACACGAACATACAAGTAGATTTATCAGCTCAGACTATTGCTACGAACCAGGCAGTATAACAACAGAATAAGAGAAAATCCGTCTTATTCTGTTCTATCAAGGTCTACATCAGCAATCAAAGACACAATTAAATAGTTTGCAGACGCCAATCCGGAAAATCTCAAAAACATGCACCGCAGCTATTATGCTAGGGACAAGGTCAGCTTTATTCCCAGTGCGATACGGGATTGGAACAACCTATCAAAGGACCGTCTAAGCAGTCCATAAAACTCCACTAATCCTACTTGTGAATTTCCAGAAATAACCAAGGGAAACAACAGATCTAGCTTAGCTACTTTAAATGAAATATCAATGGTCTTATACTAACCATTTAAGTGATAGAATTTGTAACCCATAATCTATCCCTGACATTTTACCTGTGTATCATACCGAGAACGAAAGATATTCAGGCTTTTGTAGATAAACGTTGTTACATTTCTACAGCCTATGACGGCTGTCCTGATTTACTTTTCAACCAATCAGAAAAAGCCTAGCGTGTCTGCGTCCGGATATACGCTCAGTCATGCAGGTGTCAGCTATAGTTTGGCAACGTGGTATAAAACAGGAAGTTGTGGCTGCTATAGGCAGCAAGCCAGAAACACCATCCAGTTAAATTAGTTTCAAAATATTCAACGAGATGAGTATTACATGTAATACAAGAAGGTAATGTATTGGCATTTACATAACATCACACCCTATCGCTTGAGGAGATACCATGGTTGCGATCACTGTTCAATATTTACGCGATATTACAAAGCATATAATTGTGATACATAAACGGTAATGTGACACGATATGAATGATATGGAATATATAAAACCTAATCTATCAGTGCAATATAACATTTGAGATGAGATTAGCATCTCTTTAAGAATGCGTGATGAAAATAATGTCCTTTGTATATATCACCATAGCCAATGAAGATCAAGAGTACTTGCTAGCGCACGTTCCACGATGACACCTGACCGATGGTTTCCCATGAACATTGGTGCTACATACATTGTGGTGTCGTTCACAATACAGCATATATAAACATATTCTTATATGAACTTCCTTGTATAAAGACATACTCTTCTTTAGTAACTAATGCATTTAATTTGATAGTTGTATTTGAGTGGCAGGTTAAGACACCGCCCCCACCACAATCTACTTCCTTAGTAATTAGACATTAGTAAGGCCCTATATAAGATTCCAGGTAGCAAATCCACATGTCATGCGTTGGGTATCCCTCAACATCACACCCCACGTGACCCCTCCTCACACAGGCATTCCATTTTCCATTGCAAAAAACTATACATAAATTGAATTGACGATCTACTCAAATTTACTCATTGGATCATTACGAGTGTTAGTTTTGTAACATGCGGATCGATGTGGCATACTGATTGAATTGCTCTTTATCTTGGCCATCTAACGGCGGTTGGTAATACTGGGTTTAGTATGTTTTCATTACTTAAATTAAATCAGGCCTCGGACATTTTACTCACATCTACGCCCCGAACTAACCATTCAGGAAGTATTCAGAACAGATAGAGACACCGGCACATTTTACCTTTTAACATCTTGACCGCAACATCTTCTCCATCATGAATTCGATCAAAGTGTACTCCTGATTTCAGACGACCTTTCATGACCTTTCCGAAAGCTCCTTCCCCTAGTTCCTCACCCAGTACCAACCAATCTCGATCCAGCTCATATTCATCGCATCCATCTAATACGTTAGTTGTTGAAGTGATGCTTAAATATAACGGGTTCATTTCCTGTAAGAAAGCGTTGATCATGACGTGACTGGAGTGACCATACTGTCCAGCTGCATCTGTCCGACAGACTAGCTCACATTGGCGCCAAATACTGGTTATTCTTTAACCCTGTAATTCTCATATCAGCCAAAACGGCTTCTGCTGTGGTCTTGAGAAATATCCATTTGCAGACCAAAAGAAGACTATTTTTGACAGATTACCACTGGAATGACTCGCTCGATAACCTAGCCAGTCATTCCAGTGAGGAACTTTCACAAATAGTCTTCGCTTGGTCTGCAAATGGACATTTTCTATGAGAAAATTAAAATTGTCTTGACACATTTGAAGGATAAATGGTTAACCGCTCTTGCGTCCACAGCGCCTCAAAGCACTCACGATGTGACGTATGGGATGCTGTCATAATCAATTACATCATCAATGGCGTAGCTAAGTTCATTACGAACGCCAAAGATGAGCGGGGTATAACTAAAACGGGATTCCTCCATTTTAGGCTAAGATTAGTTCGTAAATTAACCACCGGAATTGGAAAAAGTAACGTTGTGTTGTCCTGAAATGAGATGGCGTTTTGGCAGCTTTGACCATTAAAGGGGCAAGAATCCAAGAAAACTAGGTGTTTTCTGATTGATTAAAAATTAAATCATGATAGCCATTATAGGTTGTAGAAATGCATCAACATTTAGCTATTAAAGTCTGAATATATTTCGTTGTTGGCATAATAAGCTAAAATGTCAAGGCTGGATTATGGTGTGCAAGTTCTATCACCTGAATGGTTAGTATAAGATAAGGTGAGATTTTGCTTAAGGTAAATAGTCGAAGGGAAATAAGAGAATAGGTGTATCTATCTGGGGAGAAAGATGACACCTTCACGCCGGTCTCCTCCGTAAGTACCAACTTTGTTGGGAAACTAAGTCATCAAGGATTGCGGGCTGACATCTGCATACAGAGGCAACTCTGATTATGTCTACCCTTCTTCAAACGACGCAATCTTCCCAGGCGCTTTCCATAGCTACGTGGAATGTACGTGGTCTGAGTGCAACATCAAAGAGGCAAACCTTAGGTGCAGACTGTGAACACTATAACATCGATATTGCATGCATTCAAGAGACTAAAGTAGCTAAATACTCAGAGCAGCAACTACAGGCCGGCCATAAGCTAGAGCTCATGGAGCAAAAACAGGCCACATACCGGGGCTTAGGCTTCGTAATCGGACCAAGGGTCTTGGATCATGTCATTAGTTTTGGATACATCGGTGATCGCGTTGCAGTCATCGACCTGGCTATACCTACGCAGAAACACACCACCACTAGGAGTCGAATTGTCGACGCATACGGCCCAACTACCGAAAAAGCCAAGGAGAATCCAGCAATATTAGATTCCTTCTATGCAGAACTGAGCTCCGCCATTACAATCCAAGCTAGATGGCAACTGTTCGTGTGTGGAGAGTTCAACTCCAAGCGGGGTAAACTCGGAATTGTGGACAAAAGTTCAGGACTTGGCATATGCATGGGATCCTATGGAGAGGGCACACGCAACAGCAATGGAGTTGCACTGGTGGCATTCCATAGTTTCAATGGCCTATTTGTCACAAATACGGCTTTCAAACACCCATGCCGTCACCGGACAACATGGACTGGACACATTACTGATCACAAAACCCCAAAAGGTACTAAGGCCACAACAGCTGTCTTCAACCAAATAGACTTCATATTCAGATGAACGATCTCTACCTAATATATAAACACCATACCAGGCAAGAGGGTAGAGTCACCTACAACCTACCCAAGCTCATCAGCGACACTGATACTTAAATGTCATACAAAAAAGCCCTCGGAGAGCAGTAAGCTAACATCGATGTCACCTCCGATCCAAACGAAGCCCTAACCAAAATCTTGAAATCTATGGAATCATCCGCTACCATCACCATAGGTGTTCTTAAAACAGCTAAACTAGGTATACTGACGACCCTCTAGTAGTAAAACTGTCAGCAGAGCAGAAAGCGTTATGGCTGCGCATCTATCAAAGTGGCCAAAGTAAAGACCGCACCAAACTACACCGGGAGCGCAATATTATTCCGCGTCACATTAGCGAACGATTAAAAGATCTTACAATTCAACAGACAGACTCCCTAGCAGATGAAATCGCTGTCACGGATGACTGTTACAAAATGTTTCTGGCAGCCCGAGCCCTGAAAGTTAACTACACACCACCACTCACTGTACCGAACTCTGAAGGGCACTTTATCGGGACTGACCAGGGAAAAGCCGAGGCGTTCCGAGAATGGTTCAAGGAACAGTTCACTAACAACGATGATGAGCACTTGCACCCGTTCTTAGGAGACCCCAAGCCATTACTAACACCAATTAAAACAGCAGAAGTTGAGAGGCCCTTAAAGCCCTGAAAAATGAACGTGCATCTGGACCTGATGGAATGAGCAATGAACTATTCATATATGCAAGTGACATTATCTCAAAACCGATCACGCACCTAATCAATTCAGCTTTTATGCACCACCTTCCCATCGACGCTGTAGGCCAAGGCACCCTTATCAAACTACCCAAGTCCAAGAAGCCACCCGGAACCCCCAGCCAATCTGCGGTCCATTGTGCCTCTGAACAGCATACGGAAAATCCCATCCAATGTTACTCTTCCTTCTGGAAGCTATGAATTCGTAGATCAAAGATGCTCTTGACAAAGAGGCTACGTTTATACAGTGCAATCTACGTATCCTTGATGCTGTATAACTGTAACAGCTGGGCAGCTCCAAAGGCAGCTCTAGACAAACTCGATGCCTGCCACCGCAAACACCTATGCACCATCACTGGACACCGATGACCAGAGTGCATAGTTTCCAATGATGCACTATACAAGTTGTGTAATACGTCGCCGCTGTCTGTAAAAATCGCCCAGTAAAGATGGTCCATGTTTGGCCATGTGCTAAGGATGCCAGAAGAGACACCGGCACAAAGAGCCTTGGAATCCGCCTTACTCGAAGCCAGCAAATACAAAACCAGGAGAGGACGTCATTGCATAAATCTGCTAAGCGTGCTACGAGGTGACCTCGAGAAAGCAGGACTGTATAGGGCCTACAGTAACCAAACTTAGTGTAGCATTGACTTTTAGCCTTACCCGTTTCTCATGTATTAAACGTATATACACAGGATTAGGTACACTCAAGTCAAGAATGGACCTGAGGAAGCTAAGGATTTCGGCTGAGGACAAGACACAGTGGCCAAAAGCGAAGAAGGACTGATTGCAGCTGTAGGATGTTTCTACTACTACAGCTGGAGAATACAGTAACCATACATACATACATGTAGCTATGCTCAGAAGGAAGAATGTGCCTCTCTGGTGAAATTAAATATACACTTGATGTAACAAATTATGGTTTTTAATATAATATTTGTATCCCGAAATCGCTTCTGACAGGATTTATTCTTGGCAGATTATTCTGTGGCAAAAAATGAAACACGATGAAGAATTGCAAGAATTAGCAACAGACCTGAAATGCGTCCTTGAATCGTCACATTACAATCCTCCATATATCATACCAGGAACAAATGAACAAATGACTACAATGATTTCGGATCTTCATATCAAATACAATTAGATTATGAAATATTTTGTGGGCGGTCATTAATCATCTTGCCAATATACAAGCATTTTTTTAGATAAAAAATAGCAGGATAGGACAATGGAGGAATCCAGTTTCCCAATCAATCATATGGCGTCACAATCAGCTGCATCACATGTAGGTTGACATCGCACTCACAATGGTGTATAACTCCATTATAAAGATGTAAACGCCATCGTGAAGTGTAGGAATTATATGTCATTGATGAATTTAGAATTTAGTAAGCATTATGGTGAATATTTTGAAATTAATTTAACTGGGAGCTGTTGTTGTCATAATTAGCAACAGCCAGTCCCTTCTCACACCCACACCAGTCAAATTAGTCTCAAAATATTCAACAGCTTGCGTGTATAATTACCTTGAATTTGGGATTCTGGGAATTCAGTATTCAAAGTGTATAAAACGAGCACACCACGTGTAAAAAGTGAGCGGAGGTTAGCCAGAAATGGGCGTGCTATAGCTAGGAATGGGAGGGGCATAGCTAGATATGGATATTTCGGCGATCTATGGTAGATAGCTCTTGGAGCCAATGGTGGTGCTTCATTACGATGGGTGGACATACGACCACCCTTCTTAAAGTGGCATCATCTTCTGGCCCCAAAATGAGTCGTGTCCGTTATGTACTAGTGAATACGCATCAATTATTTTCTGATTAACGTAAGTTGATTGTTATTAATAAGACTGCCTACATCACTCAGCCACGGTTAGTAACATGATTACTAACCCATCAATCAAGAAACAATATTTCGCGTTGAAAATGTGATGACTGCAAGCGATGATTTATTTAACTCACCGAAGCTTAAACGTCTACGCCAGAATTTGTCCTTTACCAATGAACCTGTCTATTTTTAGCTATGCCCCGCCCAACTCTAGCTAAGCTCTATCCGCACCTCGCTCGTGTTGGGACCGATCGATCGCTTAACTCCCTGATTATCAATTTCCAGAAAACTATGCAGGTAAGTTGTTGAATAGTTTGAAACTAATTTGACTTGGTGCTGCTGCTGCCTATAGCAGCAACAGCGCCCAGTCAAATTAGTTCCAAAATATTCAACAGCATGTTTATTAAATAGTACAGATATACAACCCTATACGCCGCGTAGCTGATTATGACATGGATACTCTGGAAATGTGAATTAAATTGATAAATAATACGATTAATTATATCGCCGCCCACAAAGCGGGTGCATATAGCAATCGCTTTGTCCGTCCGTGTGTAGGTGCGGTCGCCGGTCTGCGATTGTATTGTTCGATCCGTATTTTCAAGGGTTCTTCGCATATCGTCACTAAACTTAGTATATAGATGCATCATAGCCTAAAGGTGTGTCATGTATCAAAAGTAGGCCAGTGGAACCTACATTTCCCGGTGCACTGGCCATCATAGATGATTCTTGCCCGGGCTGTAGTTTCAAAAGAGTTTTGTATAGGGCCTACAGTAACCAAACTTAGTGTAGTATTGACTTTTAGCCTTACCCGTTTGTCATGTATTAAAAGTACCTACACAGGATTAGCTACACTCAAGTCACGAATGGACCTGAGGAAGCTAAGGATTTTGACTGTGGACAAGACACAGTGGGCAACAGCGAAGAAGGACTGTTTGCATCTGGAGGATGTTTCTACTGCTACAGCCGCAGAACACAGTAGTTATATGCACACATACACAATTATTGCATGAGCCTTGGTTTTAGGAGTCTTTTGCATACATTAACCAGTCTTGGTGTATGGATGTATTCTATTTGTAGTATTAACTCATGGTTTACCTAACTTGGAGATTAATTGCACGCGTCCAGCGAAAGGCGGGGTTCAGCGGAAGGTATCACTAACATTCTACTTCAACATAAGACTGGCATCTCAGCGAAACATCTCAAAGTGCTACGGTAGGTGGGGGGGGGGGTGTTACTGAATGCAGAGTATGGAAAATTCGTCGCTGTGCTGACGAAGGGGCGAATATTACATTTTGTAAATTTAGAGTTAACACCGCCTGTCGTTCACTGGTGAAATTAACTAAACATTACAGTACGCTGTGTAATAGCAAACACGCTGGTTAAGCGACAACTCACTGGTGGTGCGGGCGAATATTGCCTTGACACGTCAACATGTGTTTCACGAACAGGCGAACATGAAGTATTAATATCGCTAAGTAATGTTGGAATGAGAAATTGAAGAGGCGAAAACAACGAATTGTACATAACGAACAGGCGAATATTGGGCGAATATGCCAATCTCACCAGCATAAAAAAACGTTTAACGAAGAGGCAAATATGTATTTTAGTTAATTACTGCCGTATTAATTAGGTAAAAACATAATGCTAATATGTAGTCCGTAGAGGGGACCACGCGCTTTCTATTGGTATGTCACTTTGAGTAATACATGTCTTTAAGAGTAGCATTATTTGTGATGGTAAATACAGAAAAACCTGAATGCAATTTTCTCAAAGCTGTGATTTTCAATATTCGCCCCTTCGTCAGCATAGCGACGAATTGTCCTTAGCGCTTTATTATATATGTAGGGAAGACAATATGGAAACCAATTTTAACTGTAAATGGCTCAACGCTATTAAATCAATTTTACAAACGGTAGGACAAGAAGACCTTATCGGAGATGGCTATGTAAATAAAGAACTTATAGTTAAATTGCCCACAGAAACAATGCAGATGCAACCTATAGCCAATTCTAGGCATGAAAGTAACACGTTAAACCGACTCACATTCTACCAAGAAATCAAACAAAACCTACAATTTGAAAAAGTACATTGAGAGAAGTGATTTTACTTTTCCATTTTAGAATCATAAATAAAAAATCGGAAATGGGAGATGGGAAAATATCGCTAGAGAAGAACGACTTATATAATAAGTTAGAAGACGAAAGCCACTTTCTAATCTATACAGATGTAGTAATTACGATGATGTGCGATTTAAATATGTTCTCCAATAGTAGATCATAAGAAAGAACACACCTGAATGACACTAAATAACTACTATCAATGTGCAATGTACCAGTTTTTAAAACTGAAGTAAGTTTTTACTATTTGCTAAGAGCCTCTAATACTACGGATGCTGCTGCTACTGCTATTGCTACTGCTACTGCTACTACTACTACTACTACTACTACTACTACTACTACTACTACTACTACTACTACTACTACTACTACTACTACTAGTATTGCGGCTGTGTTCATACTGCTGCTGCCACCGTCGCCGCCAACCTAATTCAATGTACAGGAAATAATGTAATTACACCTATTATTGTATAATATTAGCTTTATATACTATAACTACTTTACACATATAACAGCTCCATTGCCATAATAATATTATTATACACTGTTACCCTATATGCCATTGCAATATCCTGGGAGAATAAGACGACGGAAACCCCGGGTATGTGGTTTCACAGACCAGCACATTACCGCGTGGGCCACCATTCTCTCTTCTTACACGCGTTACAAAACTAAGCATTATGCCATATCACGTATATCTCGGAGCGGTTAAACATGACCACTGGCTAAAGGTGTCACCATAAATCTAATATCGGAACGAACATACGATACACCACCAGAACGACGAAGATGAAACAAAGTTATTTCTGATGTACGCGCTCCCTGAGGAGGAGACCAAATATTCGGTGTTAACTATCTTAATTAACGTACTCAAGTACATGATAACGAAGACAAAGCCAAGAAGAATGGATCCCATAAATAATCGCCTACAGACATAGATGGGCTCAAACGGTTCACGAGTCGACCCTCGCACCGATAACATGGAATATTTGCCATATGATACATGTGATGAGCGCTCGAACGAGGATCGACAAATGAAATCGATCTGGGCTCCATTAGACACGCTACAGGATTTCATTCCAAATTCATGTTCACACTAGAAAGTAAATCCAAATCGTTACTGCGGATTAACCCTCTAGTGTTAACACGGCCTAGGTGTAAGGAACGAGGTTTCAGCATCTTTTTCTAATGTTTCCTGGAAAGGTCTTGGATCCGGTTTATAGATACACAGAATCAATGGCTCGCATAGCCGTGATAGGTTGCTGTTTCACGGACAGCTTACTTTTACCTCCTGATAGTTGTATCAATGGCGGGATCCGTACTGCCACTACATTGTATTTCGTCATAATCAACTAAGTCACATGTAAGCTGAAGTCGCAATCAAAATGGGCAATGAATGACGTATCTAACTTCGTCATGAACATTGAATAGTCTTTCAAGCTTACGACTTATATTTTTAATACGCATTCTGGTGTATAGGTTGAAACTCATTTTACTTGGCGCTGTTGCTGCCATATCGGCATTCATAGCCATCCCTACTGCAACTTCAAGTAACACACGTCAAAGAGTAACCGATAAATTATTGGGGAGTGCAGTGGCAAACTAGATCCCTATGCTTTACTAATTACAATTTTAGCCATAACTCAAGAGTGTTACACATGCATTTAAATTAAACGGAGGCGCCTGTATTTTCTGCATATATCACGTACCACTAAGCGACTGCTGCGTTTACGAGCCAACCGATACCGTATCTTGCGAACAAGCAGAAGGCTGAAAGCTAGAATGACAATCACGCTGACTGGAAGACCGATCAATAGACCCCCAGATTGCCAGCTGGGCATGGATGCTTCTGAAAGAAATATCAAGGCAACGCTTAATCAATCAAACTTATTCATGGGTCATAGCATTCGGCTGCTTTTATTTTTCCACCCGAGCACATCACTACAAATGCATTATTTTCGCAATTGTTAATTCAGGAAACATCGCATCGTTACTTTTAGCCGATTGGAATTTTGACTTCGAAGTTGAAGCTGAATATGGGCCTTAACCAAGGCACTGATAGGCGCTATAACCTCCGCCCCACCGAATAATGGACTGGAGTCAGGTGCTCATGTAACGCTCCAATAACGAATTTGGCTCACAAGAATATTCCGTTGGATACCTTGACAATGGTATGACAGCAACAGCGCCCAGTCAAATTAGTTGCAAAATACTTAACATAATATTTATTAAATAGCGAATACATACAATTCGTACAACAACGCATACCCCGTCTTCAATTATACGTTCGTGACGTACTTATGTACGTCATTCATGACGTCATTGATTATGATGTCATTCTAAACGTCACGTAGTTAATTATGACGTCATATGATGGAATGGTAAAGTGGAAAGGTTTATTACAGCCTGAGGCTGCATGATGATAATGTTCTATTTATTTCGCACAGTGATATCTAGTGAAGCGAAAGAGCTGATATTCTAGCAAAAGCGCGACAAAACAAAGGTCAAGACGGTGATCAATAAAACATTAAAGAAAACGCGCGGAGATGAGCATCCAGCACTGAATCAGCATCCATTCAAAGTCAGCTGACCAGAAGAGAGCAAGTGATAATTCAACGCCTTCTTCCGGGACACTGCAGATTGCATACTCACGTGTTCAATAAATTGAAGATTGACATTTCAGCAGCATGCCCATGCGACACCAGCCAAGAAACAGACAAATGTTATAGACACCCTGAATGGTGGTTCATGTTTCAATCATCACCGGCACAGCCACTGGCTATCAACAACATCCCGCAATGACAAGTTGCACGGGATAAAACCAATCTGACTAGCACAGCCAGCTTCATTCCCGTGTACGGCCTTCAATTGTAGTCAAATTGGTAGCGTAAAATTAGAGGAACTAGTTATCTGACGTCGCGAAAATCGAAAAGTCCGCTTTTAAGAATATTTTGAAGCCAATTTGACTAAAAGATGGTGATTATAAGGCAACAGCAGATACCGTTCCAAAATATCAATAGCCTCAAAATATTCAACAGCTCACCTGTAAAGTTACCTTGAAAGTTAGATTAAGGGAATTCAGGTTTCAAAGGTTCAAATCGATACCAACAAGCATGAGATGTGGACTTAGCAAGAAATGGGCCAGTGTGATATAAACTGACATATCATGTCCTTCTTTGTCTTTGACCTACTCTAGATGAAACGGTTTTACGACCACACCGTCCCTCTATTCCCACATACGCATATCGGCGTGTGCCATGATGTAATCACTAGAACCTACCCACTCTCACGAAATCTGACATACCCGTCTGTAGCACATATAATGTTGCATATGGACCAGCTCCGCCATAGGTGACGGCGTTTATCCGTATCACATAGGTACTCGCACTGTCCAGTGTAAGCAATGCTGAGGTCTCATTCTGAAACATGTGTCAAACAAAAATAAGTAAGATATGCGCCATTAACCATTTAAACCTAAGATTTGTTCAGGAAAATTAAAATTTTCTCAACGAAAATGTCCATTTGCAGAATAAGAGATTATTTATGATAATGTACCACTGGATGGTCTGGTGTTGTTATTGTGCCAATCATTTCAACGGTAAATTTTCAAAAAATAGTCTTCTCTTGGTCTTCAAATAGCCATTTCTCAAGACGACTGCAGAGGCCGTTTTGTCTGGCTTGGTCTTAAAGGGGTAATTATCCCCTTGTATTAATAATGTCGAGCTCTGCCTATTGCGCTCTGTGAATGGGCCATCACAGACCCGGTAGTATTGAAGTTTGAACACATTAGCATTATTGTTTTCTGTCGATAACCCCAAGTTTGTTATACTGTAGCTCGTGGGGGTAGTGTCGGGCCTTTCCGGTGTATCATGTGGACTCGCCGCGCCGCAAGTGCACGACGAATGATGACGCTGGTTAGCTTCGGGTCTCGAGGTGACGGATCCTGTACGAGACTGCCCTACGGGTAACAAAAACCGGGTCCTAAGGCCGGTTGAATTCAATCGTTCAGGTGGGACCGTGCGACCATTGTCGCGAACATTAAATACAATGGTCTCACCCCAACTTTTTGTGTCACCAGTATGCCTGTCCATAGCAATTTCGTGATCTATGGACTTACAAGATTTGATTTGGTGACCTAAAAATATAAGTCTATACAATGATTTTACCTAAACAGACTATCGAGTATGCTAGATTAAACTAAATAAGAGCATACGAAAATACAAGACATAGAGACAGCCAGATGAACTTTTGAACATGGGGCTCCCGGAGGTACCACTCAGACTCGTAGGTCCGCAGAGGTATCCCCGCAAGGGAGACTCCCGTACACGAGACTTAACTAATTAACTTAATATAAGTTATTATTCCTCTAAGCTGAAAGGAAGAAGATTATCTCGGACGAAAAGTGATGTGCCTCACGCGGGCACTACTCCTAGTGCTAACTTGGGTAAGGAGTATTATCCTCGCGTGGACCGTCGTCGCTGAATCCTTGTAAGAGGCAAGTGCCTCGCGCCGGCCTCTGTCTCGGGAAGGTGAGGCCACTGCTTAAAGCGGGAGAAGAGTAGTAGGCAAAAATGGGCCCACTCTAATATTTCATCCAAAAACGCTTGAAAAAGAAAAGACCATACCTAGTGAGATTATGACTATAGGGTAGCGTGCTGTTGTACGTGAAGATGGGGCGAACGACTCCCGAAGGAGTCCTACGTCACCGTCTTATGTGATTCTTAGTATGCTGAATTTGTAGTCACCGCTTTATTTATGCGGGCCTTCTGCTTTGCTTAATTAGCTTTTAGTTTTGAGAAACAAGAACTATTTTAGGCCACAAATGGCTGGTATCTACCTAGCTGTTAGACACGGCTGTCATTGAGAACAGATGCCCTAAGACATCAATACTGAAAACAGCACTCATACATGTTACTTAGTAAGATCTTCAAACTGGATACGAATCCGAACATCTCGCTCCGTAACCACATACAACGTTACAGGACACAGGTTATTTTCACGAAAGCATTATTAGACAATTGTCCTATCGTTATGGTGGGGGTAAGAGAGACGACTACTCACCGTAAATGTCCTTCCTGTGAGGGCGTGGCAGATCTAAATAGCATGCCCGACATTCTAATGGAATTCGGTGGGGATACGCATCTCGCCCGTCACCAGGGCCTATGGAACTAACCATTTAACCTGTCATTAAGTTTATATACAAGTTGCTCAGTTTTGCACTGCGGTGCGGTAGGATGATTCAACAAAATAAAATAATAATTAAGATATGTTTTCGCAGTGCTTTCCTACATTGGCTAAAGTGCTAACTACTAAGTATCCGAAGATATGGAGGGAATGTGTGTGATACCACACCATGGCCATCACCGCTCGGAAACCCCAACAGTTTCCCAGAGTCGGATCATCCCATGGTGCGGATAGGGACATCCAAACAATTAAGAAGCCTGAGTGGAGCATGAAGAGAGACAAAATCTTAGATTTATGAGTCTTACCGGAGTGCAGGGCAAGATTATCGCACTGCCGGAAGAGAAGAATATACTATAGATTTCTTAACGAAGAAAGTGTCTTTAATCATAGTAAACCTATCCTATCGAGCTGAATAGAAACGGGTTAGTCGGTAGCATGCCGGGCTAAACAAAGTTATAGCATGGACAGCGACCTCGGTGAAAAATTGTTGGTGGCGGGAGGAAGTCCTGCATATATAAGTGTTGCTGTATAGTGTTTCCTACGTGCACTGCAGTCCTATATTTTCTATAAATAAACAAAACATATGAACTGATGGCTACTGGCCATATATATATATATATATATATATATATATATATATATATATATATATATATATATATATATATATATATATATATATATATAAATAGTCCAGTCAATGTGGGCCAAAAATATTTTAACCCGGAACAAATTGCAACATAATTTTTTTACCTCGCCCAGTGTATAGGGGGCCATCATGTACAACATATCAAAAGTCCTCCAAAATTCCAATAGGGGAAAGGGTAAAATGTGCATAATTATTACCAGATTTGGGCCATTTCACCTGAAAAATCAAGTTTTCTTTATTTCTTTACCACCGGTATGTAATATATGTGTGACTGGGTATTTTTGGACTTTTTTAGTAATAAATGAATACGATTGACATATTCTCCACAAATTAAATGTATTGTGTTATGCCACTTGCATGAATTTACCTAATACCATCATTGATATTGATACAATACATATTATATTTTATTATGTCACGGTATTGTGTGTTTCTAAGCTAAGCTAAGATGAAATAGTATGGCATAGTTACCTGGTTTCTACTAATTTCATCTTGCATCAATTATCCAAGCCATCTTCCTCAATGAGCGTTATTGAATTCGAGCAACTGAGACCCTTACAGTCTTCGCAGGCGGATGTGCAGCTGAGCCCATGTTTTCTACAGGTGCATCTCTTTGATTCACAGCCAGTTTTGCAGCTGCATCTAAATGAATACAGTAAATCGTCAGGTGCTGCCAGCATGTCAGTCTTAACAGGCAGCATTTGGAGGTTGAGAACTTTCCAGCCCCATTCTGTTGGATCCATATCTCCAGCATCTCCTCTCCAAACTTGAATTTGGTAGTACACACGAAGACTGTGAAACTTTGCGGATGCGGGTGTTGGTGGTAAATCTCGTGCTTCAACATACTTGGAACTTTTTGCAACCTTCTCCCTGAATCGCTTGTAGGGCAAAGCAACTAGACTATCCATTGAAGTGCCATTGTATAGAATAAGCATTGCCTTCTCACCTGCTTTTATCACGTCATCTTTATTCGCATTACTCATTGTAAACACTTCAGCAATTTGAGAGAGTTCTTTGCAGCACTGGATTTTGCTAAGGGATGCAGATTTTCCAATTCCATAAAGCCTAGATGTTGAGTCACAGCCAAGGATAGCATGGATAAATAACAGCTGTGAGCACAAACAGAACCCGAGTTTTTCCTTTGCCATTTTGATATTCCACAGTCGGGGTTTCTTTGCATTTTGCTTTGGCTCTGGTCTGAAAAATAGCTGACAGCCAATCATATCAGTATGGTATAGAAGCAACACCAGTAGGTCGGTATCGTCTCCAACAAGAGCAGTATTTGTTGACTTTGAAGCCAAGATAGCCGTTTGCGTAATTAAGACATCAGCATCACCGCTTGCCTTTATCGTTAAGCATCCAGCCTGTTCGAGAGATGAACTTAAGATTGATATGAACCGATGTTTGTTCTGCTTGTTACTAAGAAAATCAGGCTTACTCAGAGTTATAACTGATTGCGGAGTCAGTACAACAGTTGCGCCTGATCCACGAGTTCGCCTCTTATGTGTTACATCTTTCATGTCTGGACCTTGGTCATAACCATCAAAAACTACTGTAGCCTTTCCATATTTGCTTATGCAATATTTTACATATCTTTGACAAACATTTGCAAATGTCTCTCCACGCTGCCATGGAACACGGTGTAATAGAGCTCCTCCATCAAGCACATAGTGGACAGAATCTGGAAGGACTGCATCTTCATTTTGAATTAATTTCCACAATGCATCAGCAAGTGCCGGCTTATTTGCTTCCCATGGAAGAGATGAATTATCAAAGAGTGCAGGCGGATGAGTGCACAACTCATACTCAAAATAAGATGATGGATTCCCTTTTGATCCATTTGTAGCAATTAAACTGAGTCTTTGAAATAGGAGTTGTGGATCAATTTGTACACATTCATCATCAATCTTGAGAGATGTTTTGGATGCTAAGGTAATAGCTTGTCTCTTTCTCTAGAACGAAATGCTTGATACACATTGGCCACACATCGAATTAATAATTGATTCTCCAATATCTTTAGCATCGTCAACATTGACTGATTCATGTGCAGACAATCCACTAACAAGTCCTCTAAGAGAAGGGTCTGGTCCAAATGGATTCAGTTCACTAAGGATTTTGAGAATTTTGTAAGTATCATCCATATCACGCTTTATTCGAGATTGTGTGGAATCTTTGTGTTGTTCACTTGAATCACAGTTTACCCCCGAGAGCTTTTGCATTGCATTACACACATCTGCACATGCGGGCATAGACAACAACCAAACAAGACGCTGAAGTTCTGTCATTCCACGACCTCGTGTTAGACCACCACTTGACTTTACACTTCTCATAAGGACCTGCTCAATAACTAGATCAGTAGATAACCCTGCCCAGTACCTATCACTTCGATGAATGACATGATGACCATTGAGGAAGCTGGTGTGTATATCTGGATGACTTTCAGGTATTTCTAACATCTTTTGTAAATATACATATGCAGACTTGGCGTACAGATTATGCCCAGCGGCTGCAAAATATGGAAGCATCTCACGAACGGTCTGCAGGTGCATGTTCCAATCACCAGTTCGTTCTGCCTTAATGAATTTGCGCAGAATGTCAACCAACTCCATATACAAAAGCCAGAGTCGTGCAGTCCTCTTCTATTTCATGACCACCTTCTCTGAGTCTAGTTTGTCCTTGACATCATGTAATGCATTTTCCGAGGACAATCTTGTAGCTACATACGGATTTTTGATAATGTCATCATAGAGCTCTCCAACTTTAACCAGACTTTTATTTAGGGAACTTTCAATCGTTTCATGTCTTGCAACATTATCATCATTGTCAAACAATTCTTTTGAATGCATTGCAGCGGAATATTCTACTGTGTCAACTTCAGCATCTGCAATTGTAGGTAGTGGTAGGTTGTATGCAATTGCTATCAAGATTGTACTGAGAGAAGCAAAAACCATGAGGTGTCCTCGAACTGCTCGAGAAATTGCCTTTCCACTAAGAATGTGTTTGACAGCATTCTCAGCGTAGACTACCTCTAGAATAGGCGCAAGACCGCTTCCTGCCATTAAGTGACCAATGCAGCCAAGGAAGCTCATCTCCATATGAAGACCTCCGAGTCTTAGAATAATTTGCTTTAATGGACTCCAGCTCGGTTCAATCTCTATGATAGTCATAGCTTTCCAAAATAAGGGCTGATCAAATGTAATCACGGGTGCAACATGGTATCGGTTTGCCTGTTCACAGACATAAGTCAAAGTGGAAAAGATGCAGGTCATGTTACTTGGCTCTAGATCTATCATCGGAAGGAAAATAACAGACGATTTACCTGGATAAACTCCTTGGTGAACAGTTTGCATCATGCCAGACCATGACTGTCTCCTTGAACGCAGAAACAAAGAGAAATCCCAGAGGATGTCAATGTCAGCTGTTGGGTCTGTTTGTTCCATCGCAGTTAACTCCTTAAAGGTCAATGGGAAGTTCCTGGTATGCTGAGACTCAAAGTTCCTGATACAGATCTTGCCAACTTGCTTGATATCTTCAGATGTTACATTTATCCTTGGAATAAGTTTGCACGAAAGGTTTCCTGGTGTAACAGATGCAATGATTCCCATTCCATGAAATGTATTATGCCCATCTATTGTGCAAATATTGTGATCCACATTGTCGGCAACAAACTGAATGAACTCGCCTGATAATGCCTGTGGTAGATCTCCACCATGAAGTGATGCACTGCGGTCAAACCTCTGTATCTCCGCCTATGAACATCCAAATCCATGCTTGTACAAGGTGTCAACAATAAATCTAGATCCAAATTTATGGTGCATCTCACATGACAGCCCGAACTGCAAAGGTGCCAAAATAACTCTAGGACGAGTTCCTTGCATAATAGCCTGTCCAACTGATGCCTGTTTCATTTCTGTGTCTTTTCCAGTAAACAAGATCCGCAATAATTCCCACAGTGTCTCTGGTAAATAATTCAATGCCTTTACTGGGTCGCTCATTTGCTCCCTTGATGGATAGCTTTCAGATGATGTGCATGAATCAATTAACTTAATATCGTGTCTAAGCAGTTTGGCAGCTGTCTGGATGATTAGCATGCTCTCTGATTTGGAATCGTTTCTCTTCTGTTCCTTATAGAAGTCAGTCAAAATAGTAGATGCTTTAGAACGAAAGGTAACAACGTTTGGCTTACCATTCACAGTGCTAATAAATATTACATCGCCATAATTATCTTTTATTTTATCCTGCATGTATTTTGTACTGTATGCTTTATTCTCTTTATCATCGAGATACTCTTGCATTTTATTAACGAGGTCGTGCAGGGTCAGCTGCTCATCATCATTATTTTCAAGAAATGCCATTCCCGCACTAAATGCTCTTACTCTGTCCAAGTCTTCTGGCCTTCCATGTTTTTGGGATGAGCAAGATGAGTGCAGCTGAGGGATATTTTTCATGGTTCGAAAATTTACGCTGCAGCTTTGATGGTATACTGCATTGACAACGCATAAATCCGGCGTGAAGGCAAGCCGCCCAGCTACAAGTTTGCCCCATTCGTCTTTTCTCTGCTCACAGGCCTCGGCGATACTACATTGAAAGTCATGAGTACTTACTGGATAAATATCATAGCCACGTTTCTTTCCATCTTGAATTTGTGCATGGTATCCGCATAGCAAACAATGTTCACTAAAATTGAATGTTGGACTTTCTGAACGGAGTGTTCGCATGGGTGGCGGAGATTGTTCAATTTTCTCTGCATCACGGGCAATCCGCTTGGGATCAATGAACTCCCGTCGACATTTTACATGAACCCTCTGTCCTACTTCAGCTATGACATCGCTTTCACGGGCTCTGCTAGCATTGTTAATACCGTCACAGCCTTTAACTCGAAGCGTAACAGTTTGTGAGCCATTTTCTAGGCTCTGGTTACAAATAACGCATGTATCTAAATCCATGTCCATATTCTGATTGAATTGTATAGAAATTTATTCAAATTGTGAGATAAAAGTGAAAATTAAAATGCAATTTATTTTAGATAAAATTTTAAAAGCGAAAAACAAAATTAAACTTACTTTAAATATAATTTTTTTAAATTACCCCGGCCCTGTGCATACAACCATATTTAATCTGTGGTTTGGAGGATTTGTACAAGTGGTTCAAGGCAATATTGCCAATTGCTTACTGTCTTCCGTGACCATGCAATTCAGAGCTTAGACAACATTTCTACTTCGTTTATTTGCGGAATGAAGCAGGTAAGGGAAGTTTCATTATTCGGATAATGGCGGTAGCTAAATATGCGAATTTACCCACTTTCCCATCGAGGAATTTTGGAGGACTTTTGATATGTGACACCTGGCAGTCCCGTGAATGCCGCAGAAAAGAAATAAATTCTGTTGCAATTTGTTCTAGGTTAATTTGTAGTTTTACTGGACTATTGGGACTGTTCTTACGGATACAATACAATTAGGAAAGTACATTTAACGTAATAATTAAAATGTGAAATATAGTTACTTGAATACTCGGTAGCCATTCTTAAGTTAGGCTATCGTGTTACTGAAATTGATGCGTCATTCCTTAGTTGACACGAGTTGATGCATTCTCTGGAAGATGGAAAGTTCCCGCAGGTTGGTTCCCGCAAGTTGGTTCCTGCAAACAGGATTCCCGCAAGAAACTCATGACGGGAGTACATCGCTCAGAACTCTGAGCACAATGGAATGTCTAACGAGTAGTCAGCAAGAGATACAATAGCATTACTGCTGTGAAGAAAGTTCCCATACACCGATGGCATGGATGGAAGTTGTCAACAACCCGATCACAAGCGGGGGTTGTTAGATGCAAATGAAGATACACAACAAAGCTTAGCAGTGCTGGGTACGTAAGCCAGCTCTGAAGATGCACCGAGCAAAGTCTATTTGCTGTGGTCGAAAGTTAGAAGAACCTACACGACATTAGTGCAGTGACAGTTGAAATACCACTTTTAGGCATGGCCGGCAGATCTGGCGAGTCATCCATCAAAGAACATCCTGCCTCTACATCTGTAGAATCACATATTCAGGCCATAAAGGCCTCACCGCAAGTTCGTGTTCCGAAGTAGGTATTGATACTCGTGAACGATAATTAGAAAGTTCCAAATTGCTCCCGCAAGTAGGGAGTTACAAAATTGAGATTGGTGCAGTGGGTTGGCTTACTGCTAGCTACGGGAGAGAAACCGACAGAAAGTGAAGTTATATGCGTAATATCTATCGCTCAATAGTAGCTGGTACAGGTCCAACCTATTCGGCCCCTGGCCGAGGATGCTCTCGATCTCTGGATCGCCTCTCCTTTTATACTCCCCGTGACGTAAAAGGCGAAAGCTCCAACCAATCATCGGCCGAGCAACAGCTAATCAGCGCGTAGCTAATAATAGCGCAGTCGAATGTTCAAGAACATTCTAGAAGTTCTGCGCCCACGTGGTTATGACGACACGGCACTATTTTGAAGATAATCAAGAAGGGTTTTCTGTGGATAACTCAGCCATTTCTTAACCGATTTTGAAATGGTTTACAGATTTAAAAAGGCCGTCGAATTCTGGTCTTGATACCTGCCAGATTCAGCGGGAACAGGTAATTAAAAAGGATTACAGGGTACCATCGCGGTACACTAAAAGCGTCATCCTATCTTGGTCGTAAACTACGTGCTCCATAAAAAATAACATCCAAGCGTGCGCATGCGTACTATGCGCTTTAACGAACTTAGTCGTTTTTACAACGCGATCTCTCCCATAGGCCTATATACACTTATGGCTCTACCCAGGGGGGCGTTTTCAGGGAACGAATCCAGGGCGGGCGGCGCATACCCAGCTTAGCTGGTACGGCCGGTACCCATCCGGTCGATCCGAACTATGGTCCTCCTAGTTTGACATCCGTGGCAAACGATCGCGCATGGCAGATCGACGCACGGACGTACGCTAGGCAGGAATTATAGACTTCCCGGGTAGGCGCGTAGCCGGAGAGGAGTAGTGACGCAATAGACGCGCATTTAAGAGACAGAGCACATAGAGGTGTCAAAGAGGAGAGGGGAGGCATACTTTTAGTTTTCAATTTTTGACCTGGAATTACTTTTCCAGGTGTTTTCTTTTTTTTGTTTTGTTTTATTAATACTACGGTGCGTGCTGTAACTTTATTTAGTAAATGATTCTAAACAATAGCTCGCATGTGTGTTCTCTCTGAGTGCGGATACTCATTATCTACGCAGAGAACACCCAAGCTCCAACGTACCACAATTTACATTTTTTAAATATAACATAGTAAAATAATATATATAAGTATACATATATGAACCATGTAACATATCCTCACAGGGTATTTATTGAATTACTCCCGAATTACTTGCGCACCCCGGGTAAATAAAGTGGCACGCAACACGTATCTCTTACTATTTATCAAAAATATATTTGCGGCCCGTTATAGAGGGTCCGCAACGGGTAGCTCTCACTCCGCTGTCCTCATTTCGTGTGGGACACAGCTGGGCACTAAAGTGCGTGGCTGTGTCGGATAACCGTAGTCATCCTAGGGACGGGATTCAATTGATCTAACATATATAATAAGAAGAAAAGTATTTCAAAAATAAAATAATAATTAATACACTTCCATAAATCGCACCATTGATGTTTCTGCTGTATCACAAATGATCGCACCTTTGCTGCGAAATTTCCCCATTGGGTCTGGGTCCCTCGACTGACGGTGGTGGGTCGCCGTTCATGCACTATCATTGCTGAGATGTGTTCACTATTACTGGTACTGTCGGAAATGTCTGAAGTGATGGTAGTGGAAATATGAGCGTCCATGATGTCTCTCACAGTTACTGCCGGTTTTAAAACATTGGTCCGTAAGGCAGCGGCGGTGCTAGTGGTTGCCAATGTCATTGATGCTGTAGTGGTGGTAGTCGTCGTGGTGGCTGCTGTAGCTGTCGTGGTGGTGGCGGTGAGCTGTATCGTAGGCTGAGGCAATGATGCGGGAGCTGATATGGCAGGAGATGACACCTTCCGATACTAAGCATATTTTAACAGACGATTTGCGGTGACGTTAGGCACTGGCTGAATGTCCTGCATGTGGGTGATACGTCTCTTTTCCATGTATGGTCGTTCCGGCGTGGTTCCCTTTCTGATGGCAGGGTCAGAAAGGCTAGGAAGCGGATGCTGGATAACACGGGTCAGAGTTATACTAATCGCCGCAGGCTGCAACAGTCCTGGTCCGTCATCTATGGTCAGGTCTGGCGGAGATGGTGACTGCGGGTAACTTGGAATGTCTTTTCCCGCAGGTGTCGTGATCACTACCGAAATTGGCTGACTGGCTAACACTGTCTTAGACACTACGGGTGTGGGTGTAGTGACTGTAGTTGGATGGCTAATTACTGATGCGGGTGCTGCCAGACTGGATTCTGCAGGAGACTTTTGCTTCTTACTCCGCGTCAGGACCGGTGTAGATGAAGTGACAGGTAGCGGCGTAACATTTCCCAATGTGGCTGCGGGCAGGATTTCACGTCTGGCTGTCGGTACGTTGTTTATGGTAGCCGCGGGAAGACGATGACTAACGGGATATCTACGAGTAGTGTTCTTTGTGCGGGCCATCTTCTCGGTCAGGAGAACTTTGACCGGAAACCGAGATTCGAAATGTGTGGCTAAAACGGCATGAGCCTCGTTCTCTTCCCCAGGAACTAATGTCACTTCTCACACATGGTGATGATAACGGAGCACGTGGGTCACCCCGTAGTGAATAGCGGTGTAGAGATACTGGCACGTCACGCAGAAGGCTGACTGGAAGAGATGATCCTTATTAACATGAAGGGTGCGGTCGGATTTTCTCGTAAAAGTTCTGGTACAGTGCTCTCCGCTAGCTAATAACGAGGTGCACGGGAACCGTTTTGGAACTGGCACCGATTCTTCTTCAGACGAATCCGATAATGCCAGATCTTCAAGGAGTGACATCTCGTTCCCGCATGGTAGTTGGCTGCGGGAACATTATTCAAAACCTAATACCCTATCTCTTCATTGTATTTAACTTTCCAGGCCAAGTATAATAATGAAATAATAAAACAGCAGAATTTGGTTTTCGACATGAAAGAAGTCTAATGCTATCTGTTTTTCCCTGGTGTCGAGTTTTGACGGGAAGACAAAGTTTCAGAGCGCGCTTCCTCCTTTTATACTATTAGGTGACGTCACAGACGGCGGATGACCAAACCTAAAAGTTTTAATAGGTGATTCGGTCAGCCCTATATGGAAAGTTTCCGCTTTTTCCGCTCAAGAAGTCTAGGGATTAATTATTCCCGTATAAAGGGAGTACTTTTAATTATAGGAAGAATGGCTAGTTAACTTTGTCCTAATTTCACGCATTTAACAGCCTTCGATCAACATGAACACGTGGTACTACTTTTTCTTTGCGGGGCCTCACCTTTGAATTAGCATGAGGCGGTTCTCCAGATTGGATGCTAATAAACTTGCCTGTTTTAATTCTAGGCTGGAGCACCCGATGGGGTGTGTGGGAGCCATGTGACGTCAGCGATTATTACCCCGTCTCACCCTCACCACTCCTCCATCACGCTGTGGTAGTCGCGTCTTTGGGCGGCTCTTGTGTTTAAAGCGTTTGATCCAATTTACTAGAAATAGCGGTAAATGTCACGTGGCTCTAAAAAGCATGTGGTTGATCGGAAACATATATGCTGTTTATGGCGATGGCCAAAATACTGTTGCTGAGGTGTAGTCTGCTGCAGAGGCGAGAGGTAGAAATATATATGTTACATCAAGAATCTTTATAATATAATGTCCCCTATGTGTGCGAGTTCTTTAACACGCATGCGTCTTGGTATAAGTCTGCAATAGATAGTTCTTAGCCTGTGTTGATTATAGACTGGAACGCAAGGAAGAGAATTTTTGAAATTCTCTCTGTAATTATACTGTCGGACTTTTTATGTCACTTTACCGGCCCGTGCGCTAATGATTTGTAGCACGGTAGAGCAGTTGTGTTCTTAATCGAAAATTTAACAGCAAAGTTGTAAGTAATTTGATGTGTGGTTTAAACAGATCTATTCAGGCGGTAGATCAACGTTACTGATCCAGGCAAGATAGCTGTGTTTTCCGAGCGGGCAGGCTGGCCAAGCATTCTCCTCAATGGGTAGAACTAGCTCCGTCCCAGCCTAGACCAGACACATTAATACCATTTGATAATGGTTAAGTTACAATACAACGTGAAAGTGGGTGCCACAGTTATTACAATTTTTACAGTGCCGTCGTCCGGAGATTGTGAATACAGTCAACCTGAGGGTCTGTGTTTCTGACATGTTGGTGATTTGAATCTGATATGCGTGGCTGGTTATCTGTGGATGATACTTGCGCTGTGGTGCAAGTGACGTGTTCATGGCCGCCAGGGGTACTACCACTGAGGGTATTTCACTCTGTAATGGCCGAGCCCGTGGGCGGGACAGAGTTTCTTTAGAGTGCAGATGACCTGTCGGATGCTGTCGTAACTTTGCTCAATCCATTGTCGAATTCAACTTTTCGGTAGTAAAATCCTACTCGTGACTGACGACAATGCGGGCATCTTGCTCTCTTAATAATATCGACTGTTATTACGTGTAGATGATGTATGTAGCTTTAGCTGTTTCCGTACGACGTTGGGAAAAGGGATAAAAGGGAGGGGCGTTGGACAAACATTCCTCCCATGACGCGTACTGTAGATCGCTGTAGTGCATTCCTTATATCCTTATGATCAGTTCTCCTGTAACTAGATAAGAAACTGTGCGCAGGAGATTTGTCGGCTGTTGTCTGTTGATGATAATGTTGTTGTCGGGATATCTGGGCTGCTGTATGATGCCAATGTTATAAGCGAAGTGGGCGCATTCCAGTTTTCCACCCTGGTGAACGCCAAGTCTGTTGTTATTGCGGGAGGTGGGGGTGTGCGGGAGATATTATTTCTCCCGTAATTTGTGCGGGAGGAATTGTTGTGGGAATTTTTATGTCTCTATCGGCAATTAATTAATACCAGTAGTTGCTGCTAAATGATGTTGTTGTCGATGTTGAATGTCTCTGTTATGCTGAGTATAACCGAGCAAGTATGTGATGTACGCGCAATGATGAATTGACGTATCCAGCCTTGAAGGCAGGTGTGCTTTGTATGTGATGACGTTCTGTCTGTTGTTTGATGTCCTGACTGCTCACGGGGAAGTATGGTATGCCAAAATGGAGAGGGTGGCCTTTGGAGAGGGGTGTGTGGTCATCTCCTATTACACGATGGTTGGTGTCCTGTCATAGTTTTTAGACACTGGGAAAATTCGACCCAAGAGTCTGCTGAACAGGCTGCTTCCCTGTCCACCGCGGGGGTTAGTGTTGGTCGGTGTGGTGCGGGATGCCACCTCATCTGTTACAGCAGTCTCTCTCATATCTGAAGATTGATGGTCAACAGACGATGAGTGGAGTGTGAAACGGACTGGGCCGCTGATGTCCGAACTTGGTGCGTAGATGAGGGATGCCAGGTGGATCTGGGGTGGGGTACGGCGACGGATATGGGTCCTGCTTGGGTGGGAATTGGTCTGGCGCTTTTGGAGTATGGTCGGGTACACCTCGTTGTCCGGTTTTGCGGTTCTAGACGTGCCAAGGCTTCATCCAGCCTCTTCACTCCCATACTATTCACCATATGTTCCACCTCACAGGAAGCATGGCTTGGGTCAGCCTCAGCTTCTGCTTGTGGTAAGTCTATGATGGGGGGGGGGGAGGCATAGCATGAAGTGGGTGGGAATGGGAAGAGATCATAGGAACAACTTTTCCATCCGGTCCCTTGGACAAAACAAACACAAAATTCTTCAGATACAACTTCCCAGATCGAGTATACCCGCGCTGAGGAGGGAGAGGGCGAGTACGTATCTCATCATCGTCGTCTGCGTTAGCTGCTTGTTCACCCACGTTCTGGCTTGGTAGAAGTGGGGTTGAACTGGCACTGCGGTGCTCTGTGCTAACCATGGGAATACTAATTCCCGTCAAAATATCTGTCTGGGTACCGGTGTCATGAAAAACGCACAGTCCAAGCTCTAGTGCTGGGTCATCACTGACACAAAGTTTAAGTCGATCGAAGTGGATGACTGAGGTCAGGCTATCCGAAGCATGGATATGGTAGGTCACGTCCGACGTCTTACCTACTACCACATAGGGGCCTTTCCACTGGTAACTCAGTTTACCTGTCACATTTGCAGACCATCGTGAATCGTGTACAGAGCACAGAGCAAATGCTTCCACCCACTTCGTAAAATAATCTTGTAATACGAGGATGTATTTATTTCCATCATCCGTCGTATTCTAGTCCAGTAAGAATTGACATGATTTTGGTCGAACCCGGACATTTTAAGTAACAAGGAAATTTATGTTTTAAAGTTGCCTATATATACCATGGTGTCTGCAAAAAAATTCCCCACGATTCCCACGTGGGGAAAGTAGGTTATTTCAAGGTCAAAGAGGTGACCTCTAAAAACAGATTTTTGTTGGTTCATAAGCTATTCTTTTAATAACTTGGTTCTACTTTAGTATCTTAACCACATTTGGGTGGAAGGTTAGCAGTTATGTTCCAAACATATGTGCCCAAATTTTTGTGAGAAGGTTAAAGGTCAAGGTCACAGCGACCTAAAATCTCTTTTTGAAGCATTTTCGGCAGCATTTTTCAAAATGTGCTTACTCACGTCTCACTGGGAATACCTCGATACATCATTGCTTGATTGTTGTCCACATAGTCCTATTCATGTCTCCCAAATTTGGAGTCAAACGGTCAAATGCCAAGGTCACAGTGGGTAACTTTCTGCACCCTTTTTAGCATATTGTTAAATACATATCGTTTGAGAAATATAGGTTCCGGGGTAATTTTAGAAATCGGCAATTTAAGTAAATTATATAAACCACATATTTTATAGGGTTGAATTTGTTTGTCGTCTGCTTGTTAGACATAGTAAAAGATGAATATATGCCATATGAACCCCAGGTTGCACCTGATTTAATATCCCTTTCCTTGTGTTTATATTGCATGTTTGATATATTTCGGTATTATTGTCTCTCGTTACGAGATGAAGTAAAACTCGGATTTTGCTCGGATCAAGCACAGATTGCACTTGTTCCTTTTTCATGCTTGTACTTTCTCCAATTTCATGATTTACACTGTATGACCTTTGATTTCTTTTCATTCTCGCATTGTTGATCTTATAGCCTGTGTGTTATTTTCTATTCACCCGTTTTGGCTTGCTAATTTGAATATGAAGCTTGTGCGGGCTAAACAGCGATGGGCAGGCTGAACAGGCCCTGTATCATTTGCGATGTAGATGTACACCAATACGACCAGGAAATGGCCGCGCTGAGTGAACGTTCTAGAGTATGGGTGAGAGGGCTGCCTGCTGTGGTGGAGAGATCCAATTCCGAGGATACTAGGCCAATCAGGAAGAAGCCGGTAGAGGCTATCAGACACTCTGCTGGTTACAGCTCTAGAGGAGCGAACAAGGGAGAGGAGTGCCTACCACCTGATGCTCTGGTTGGGTAACTGTATGAGCCTGGTGAGCTGGAAGGTGGTCGACGGCGTGCAACAGATCCTAACTGGTTGATAGATGTTCACGGGCTTGACAGGTATGTGAAGGCGGAGGGGCGGCCTACTCTGTACTACCTAGCATGCCAGCACGGAGTGCCTAGGTGACCATTTGTCGTAGAAGAGCTAAAGCTAGTCCCTGAAGACACACAGCTACCACCCCTAGGGTGCTAACATGATACTCAGTGGGCTCGGTATGGACCCCATCTATCAGCACATGGCGCTTATCATAGTAAGCGGAGAGTCTGAGTTTTTCCTGCGCATATGTCACCATACCATGGTCACGCATGCGTAGGCATCGGTTTTTAGCTCTGTCCACCCCGCCATGTAGGGCGCTGTAGAACCTCTGCCAAGAGACCTCATTCTGCCGCTTTGACATTCCCTTAGCCGAGCACTTACTAGCAGCTGCACTCCCCATGTAGTACCATTTGGAGCAGAGAGCGATGACATGAGAGCCTTCGAACTCGAGCTTGAACAGTCCCGGATTCCATCCAGACCATTTGTCTCAAGCTAGCCAGTCCCGCTTATGAGCCTGGTACTCTGCTCGCATCTCAGGGCGAATGACATCGTCGATGTTGGAGCCTGCTATAGCGATATACGCGGAGTCAGTGTCCATCTGCAGGTACTCAAAGCTGTCATGAGCTATGTAGCAATCAAGGAAGTCATAGTAGAACTCCAGCTTTCGCAGCTTCGCGAGCTCATAAATGGCTATCCCCACCTGGAAGGGCCTTCGAATTGTGATTCTCGGCTTGTGACTCTGGAGCTCGTATGACTCACCGATCTCCTCGAGATCTTCGAACCATGCACTACGCAGGGCCTTGTATACCATGCGTTCATCCTTTGTGAAGCTGGTGTTGCTATGCCATTCTAGGGCCTCGATGAGCTTCCCGTAGGCACTGTTGCTGAGGAGTTTGAAGAGATCTGCCAAGAGCACTTTGCTCTTATCCACATCTCCCGAGCGATGGGCCTCCGTAACATTCTCCACGAACCACTCGACTGGGCGCTGGGCCTCATAGTCTATGGTGCGTTATACAGCAGTTATCTCCAGGCCATGGGTTATATACCACTTGAGGGTCGGGGTGTGCCAGAGAGGGTACCGACCAGCTTCTGGGTGGTGGGCCGCTTCCTCCCTGTTCGGCCTAGATATGCCAGCATCTCAGACGAGATTGCCTCTACCGGGATCTCGCGGTTATAGAAGAGAGGAGGCATTTTGCCCACATAGCCTTGGGGACCTCTATATCCACCTCAGCAAACCCAAACCAGCTGTCTGCTAGGAGAGCCTCCTTAAAGCTAGCTACCCCACTGGCCCCGGACCAATTGCACACTTTCTCCTTACCACATGGCATTTCTTTGGCCATCGTTGACAGGTACAGAGCATTTGTGTCGTAGCCGAGTAGACGTTGGCAGACACGCTCACTCTGGCGGATTCGAGCCACACCCACCTCATGCTATCTGGTGAACATGATGGTGGGACCACCAACAACAGCACCCTTCAGCATCTCGTATGCTTCCTTGTCCGGTGAATAGAGGCCAACATCCGGCATTTGCTGAGTGGTTCCACGTAGGAGGTCCTGCAGTGATACACTTGGGCGTCTTTGAGGATGTCTATTTCTCGTTCTGTGTAGAACTCCCGCATCTGCTCTAGGGCTTCAATGATTGGACTGACGTCCAGGTTGTTGTAGTATCACAAGGATCTCACGCCTTAACTACCTCGGCCATGTATGCATTAGTAATTATAGCTGATAAGTTATGCATTGCTGTTACTGCATTATCTCGAAGTGACGTCAGACCGATAAGTGCAGTACTCACGCTCAGAGATAAGATTGTACTCACGCTCAGAGATAAGATTACTAAGAGGCGAGATTTTAGGAGTGTTGCGGTGGGTCAATCAATAGAGTATGGCATAGGATTCCCAGGCTGCAGACTAGGGTTAAAATCCCCTCAAAAGACCCCGCTAGAACTACCTGAAATTTTGAAACTAGTTAAGACGCTAGGCCGGGGTAGTATGACCAGGTTAGATAAAGACCCACCGCGACACTCCCCAGTGCAGGGTAAAAGCACCACAGACACACACACACCAGCCGGCTGGAATAGCAACAGAATGGGGTAGGCGATAGGTGGCGTAGGATAGGTAGGATCGGTAGGATAGGTAGAAAAGTGTCCCACAGATAGAAATACCTCCTCAGGTTACCGGCCAGAATAAGAAAGGCCGACCACTGGCCGGTATCCTGAGGAGGTTCTCCCGGACAGTGGGCTCCGCACGGGAGTTTTATATTCTTGGCCATGGCCATGGCCATTTGTCCAAATGGAAATTCGGTTGAAGGAGGTGGTATCATTTTAATTCCGACACTACTACTTATATCTATATTCTATATCTATTTGTCCTAGTATTTATAGTATATACCAGGTGGCGTCATCGAGTTGGGTGTTCTTGGGTCGAGAAATGCTGTGATAACACAACGAACACGTGAAAGCTGACCATCGTAACACCAGTGTTTCCGATAGCTGCAGAGACGGGGGGGGGGGGGGGGTTCTAGATGTTATTTAAAACATCAGGAACATCCCACTTGGGCAAGTTAAGAGGATGTGAGGACACAGGTCGTGCATGGTTGTGAATGTGTAGTATTGTTTTGATACATTTCCAGACTTAGCAGGATGACTTCGTCTAAGAAGATAATGACCAGCGGAATTAATAGGGTTCGTCACCCTTAATTAAAACTATTCAAGTTCATCCAGTGCAGTGGAAAACGTCGCTTCTGAACTCCTTTCTTCGTTCCCTCAATTATCCTTCATGGGCTTACGGGCGGGGTTGCAATCTGCACACCTAGGGAGCAATGCTGATTGCTTTCGCAAGGAGCGGATCATCCTATTATGGTTGTACAGAAAATCCTGGACTAGACCAATAATAATAATAATAATAATAATAATAATAATAATAATAATATTAATAATCGTTATTTATTGAGGGTAAATCTTTAAGTACACGGCCCTCATTAACATATATACAAATTTATACATCTATGTACACACAAAGAAATTCTGACAGACTATTAGTTTAAATTCCGATATGACAGTAATTATTATTGTTGGTTTTTTTTGTGTTTTTTTTTTTAACTCGCCCATACACTCTAAATCATAGACAGTTTCTCTCAACCACGTGGACAAACGTACACTCTACCTCACAAAACAGCACACTGGCACGTACGTAGGCACACACATTTACTTAAATTTTGGGACGCTTACTTAACCCATGTTTAGATGAGTGCATATGTTGGATTTGAAAGATGAAAGGGTTGTCGATTGTGTAATCTTTTAAGGTAGTGAGTTCCACATTTGTATTGCACAGTATGTATAGCTGTTCTTACCATAGTCTGTTCGTATTTTTGGAGGCTTTAAGTGCCCATAAGTTTTTGACCGCAGATTTAGTGTATGTGCTTCGTATATGGGTGTAAACATATTTTTAATGTATTTAGGTGTGAGGTTGTTTAGTTCTTTGTATGTCATTATATTTGTTTTTATAGCCATTCTCTCAGTTAACGACGTCTACTTTAGGGTGGCATATAATTGCTTTGATGGAGTTCTATATGGGATGTCTAAGATAATTCTTGCAGCACGGTTTTGTAATTTTTCTAATTTACTTAAGAAAGTCGGTGTACCTACATAATAAACAAGACAGCAATAATCTATATGTGATAGTATGTATGCTTTGTAAAATAAGTTGCCTTCCCCGATATTCATATACTGGGTTTTTTCCTTAGCATGTATATAAGGGAGGCTATTTTGCTGCATATTTTGTTTACGTGATGTTGCCAAGATAAATTCCCGTTTATATGTATGCCTAAAAGTGTTGCATTGTCTACAATACCTAATTCTCCATTATATACATGTATTTTAATTTCTGCATCATTAATCTGATTAAGTTTGTGTTTAGAGGATATCATTAATAATTTGGTTTTGTCAGAATTTATAATCATTTTATTATTTTCACACCAGTTTGGACAGACACCATATCCCCAGACAGTTGTTCAGTTATATTTCGTACATTGTCAAAGTTGCAATGCATAGTTGTATCATCGCAATACAAGTCTACATTGCTGTTAATGCCCATATGTAGGTCATTTACATAAAGGATAAATAGCAGAGGTCCTAGCACAGAACCCGGAGGGACGCCTACTGTTACCGGTTAAAGACCCAAAATCTTGTCAGAAATAGATACATATTGCTGTCTGTCTTCCAGATACGATGCGAACCTATTTAGCGTAAGTGAATCAAATGGTTAATTATAGATGGCTAATTTGTGTAGCAGAATATCATGATTTACAAGGTCAAAAGCTTTCCTGAAATCTATCATAATAGCTCCTACGATCTCGCCATTATCGACCACGAATCGCCATTTTTCTATTAATTTTAACAATGTGGTTTCGCAAGAATGCTTTGGCTTGAAGCCGGACAGAGATTCATATAGTAAATTATATGCACTTAGAAATTTATATAAATTATTATGGACATGTCTTTCAATCTTCTTCTTTCTTCTTTTCGATCGCTGGTATCACACTTGGAGAGCCGTTCTCAAGATTAAATCTGTGGTTTTCTGCAGTCCTTCCACAGGCCCATACAGCTTTTCAAGAAAAGAGGTTGACAAAGGCCATATCTCTTCTCTCAGCAGCTGATACATACTGCAACATTGAAGTATGTGCTCTGTGGTCTGTTCTGCTTCTCCACAAGGGCAGGCGGGCGATGTCGTAAGGTGGAACCACCTGTACATGTGTTGGTTTAGTCTGTTATGTCCAGTTCTGAGACGAAAAATGGTCACTTGCTCTGGCCTCGAGAGATGATGGTAGGCATCTTCTGATTGAGGTGTTCTATAGAGTGACTTGACGATAATCTCTGTATGGGTAACCATGTTTTCTGTCTGATTCTCTTCTGCACCCTCCTTTGCCATCTTGTCTGCTTCCTCGTTTTCTTGGTGTGAGGGGATCCACTGCAATGCTATCCGAAAGCATTTGATGGTTTGTAGTGCTTCTTCAAGTTGTGGCAGCTTACCTTTGGTGATAGCCTCAAGGACTGAGCGGGCATCAGATAAAAAGACAATCTGTACCATAGGGTCTGCTGTTCTGCTGATGGTATTAGCTGCATGAACCAGTGCTTCGACTTCAGCTCTATAGTTTGTGCAGTGTTTGCCTGTCGGTATTGCAGCTGACTCATGTTGTCCGTTTGGATACTGTATGTGCAGTCCGGCACCTCCACTCCTAATTGCATCTTTGACTGATCTATCTGTGTAGATCCTTATCCATGTCTCCTAAGGGTACATTTCTTCCAGCATGGCTAGGGTCTGGGCCTTCTTGCTCACATCACTGGGTTCATCTTTGGTTGTGAGATGAGATACTGTGGTGCGAATAGCTATGCTCTCTAGTTGGTTTTCCCATGGTGGAGGATCAAGGGTGTGGTTTTGGTTTGCTATTTGTGCTGGCAACATTTCTTGGTGTTTCCTTTGAAGTGCTTTTGTCTCTTTCACAAAACTTGATCTTTTAAGTCTTCCTGATGACAGCTGTGCTTGCCTGATCTTCATCGGGTGGTTGTTGAACGATTTGAACTTTGCAGCTTGGATCAGTGCTTTGCATTCCCTTTCTTTGCTAAGTGGGGGGATGCCTGCTGTCTGCTCTATTTTTTCTATTGGTGTTGATCTCATTCCACCAGTGATGATGCGCAGTGCCTGGTTTTGTACTCTGTCGAGGTTCTGTTGATGATATTTAGCTGCTGTCATCCATGAGCTGGATCCATACTCAAGATGTGGTCGTACGGCACCTAGGTAGATGGTCTTGAGGATCCTTTTATTGGCACCCTACTTTGTTCCTTCCAGCTTCCTCATGATGTTTAGCTTTCTTCTGGCCTTTGCCTCTGTGTTCTGGATGTGCTCCTTCCATGTTCATCCTCTGTCATAGGTGACTCCCAGGTATGTCTGCTGGTCCTCGTACTCGAGTGGAGTACCGCCCAGTGTCCGATTGCCAACCTTGGTTTTGGTGGACAGTGGGAATAGCATGGCTGATGATTTTTCTTTGTTGATGGTAATACACCAGCGATTGGCCCAAGCTGTAATTCTGTCCAAGGCGAGCTGCATTCTGTACGTGGCAGTCGTTGTGTACTCCTCGGTGCACCAGAGTACGAGGTCATCTGCATAGAGGGCTGCTTGGATCCCATTGGGCAGCTCTGCTACAATGTCATTAATGAAGAGTATGAACAGAGTTGGTGATAACACTCCGCCTTGTGGCACCCCTTGTCTCAGCAATACATTCTGTCCAGCTTGTTCATCCACCAGCACCCTAGCTGTACGATTGTGTAGGTATGGCTTGGTCCATCGGAACATGTTGCCACCGATGCCTGTGCTTCACGAGGAGGCCATCCTCCACACCTTGTCAAATGCCTTCTGCAGATCGATAAAGGCAGCTAGCATCACCTTTTTGGCTTGAAAAGTGTCCTCTATGACCTGTGCAATATGTGTAGTTTGATCTTCTGAGCTCCTGTATCTTCTGAAGCCGGCCTGCTCTGAAACCATAATGTTCTCCGACTCCAGGTACCACTGCAACGGCTGATTGACGATGCGCTCCATGGTCTTGCATATGCAGCTTGTAAGACTGATAGGACGGTAGCTCAGCACTTTCGTCTTGTTCTTCCCTTTTTTCAGAATAGGAACCTCTCCATTGGTCCAACTGAGATTAAAGATGGCTAGCAACTTGCGGAGAGATGCATTACCAAGGTGTTGGATCATTTCATTCGTAATGCCATCTGGCCCGGGAGATTTCTTCTTCTTCAATTGGCGGATAGCCTTCTTCAGTTCTGCTAAACTAATGTCAACTTTCATTGCATCGTGAGCGTTGGTGTCTGTTCTTTCCTTTTGCTCTTTTCTAACCTCTTTTTGAAGCATTCGTGTTATAGAAATGTTGCTTTCTTTTGCATATGCCTTCGCAAAGGCATCTGCAGGCATCTTTCCCGACAGTGTTTGTCCTCTTCTTCAAGAGTCATCTTCTCTCCCCAGACACCCTCATCATTCAGTGCTTTACTCAGTCTCCATAGCTTTGTGGTGTCTCTCTCTAAATTAAAGCCTGCCATCTTTTCCCTCCAGCTTCTTCTTTTGGCCTCCAGCTTGGTCTTTAGATACCTGGCTTTAGTTTGTTGTAGCGTGACGTGGTTTTCATGAATCTTCTCTGGCCTTGTCTAGTTTATCATGTGCTGCTTGCAGTTCTGTTATCCAGTAGGGGCGGTAGTTTTTCCTGAACCCTCGAGGAATCGCTTCGTTGGCAGCCTTGAGGATACTTGAATTAATTTCCTTGACCACATTGTTGATGTTTCTCCCTTCTACTGCTATATTTAGGGTAAGCTCATTGGAACGAATGCCGAACAGACTCCAATTTGCCTTTTTGTTGTTCCACCTTAGATGTTGAGGTGAACTTGTCGAAATACTTCCAGAAAGAGAGAGGAGGACCAAGCGGTGGTCGCTTCCTCCTAACTGCGATCCGACCACTCTACTGAGGTTTCTGTGAATGTCTTCTGTACACAATGCAATGTCCGGCGTTGTTGTCGAGTGCCACCGGCGCGAGTAGAAGGTAGGCTGATCTGCGGGATCGTTGACAAGTAAAAGGTGCTTTTCATCTTGCCATGTTTCAATGTCATCTCCTCGTTTATCAAGTGTTCTGTATCCCCAGCTCTGGGACTGGCTATTAAATTCTTTCAATGATTTTGGACACAATTGGTAGAATTGAAATTGGTCTGTAATTACTGATCTCGCTTTTATTACCCGACTTGTGTAAAGGTTTTACTTTAGCGCATTTCCACATGGTTGGAAATACACCTGCGTCTATACTTTTATTAATAATGGCTGTAACTGATGGCGCGATAACTGATGCAGATAATTTTGGAAAATGGGCGTTTAACTCGTCATATCCTGCAGATTTATTCGTTTTTAAATTTGTAAGTTCTTTGTAAACGTAATCTACTGTTATTAGAGATATTCTAAACTCGATTTCATTTAGCACTCTACTGTTAACATGCATTTTAAGATCATTCGATATCGCGTGATTTGGGCCGTTTATTAATTTTGCGAGATCTGCAGTGACTGTACTAAAATATTTATTGAACAACTCGCAATGTTTCGCTATGTCTCTAATGTCATTACCTTCGGAATTATAGAGCACTAATGGCATTTTACTAGATTTTGCGTTTATGTTTCTCATAATGGTCCATATATTAGAAGGATTATTTTTCCTTTCAGCAAGCTGTATACCGAAATAGTTTCGCTTAGCGCTTTCTATTAGGGACATTACTTTATTATTAAACTCTTTGTATTTGACCATATCTTTTACTTTTTTGGAAATAATCGCGATCTTTCATGGCTTTTAAAATACCCTCGTTAATCCATCCAGGTTGACAATACTTTTTTACTCTGCGCTCGATGATAGGGGCATGGTTATTGATATAGTGAGGAACGTTTCATGCCATATTTTAAGAGCTTCATTTGGGTCAGTTATTACATTAATCAGTTCCCAATTATATTGTGATAAATTTTGAAGGAATTTAATATTATCAAAGTTGTTCTTGCATCTGTATTTCATAGTATGGTGAGTGTGAGTTTTGTGAGTGACGCTTTTCCGCACAGCAAATACAGGAAGGTGGTCTGCTTGGGGCTAACTCGCCTACGCTTACTGAAGTGATTTTACTTTTGTCGGTGACATATACATGATCTATTATGGTGGCTGTCGTTTCTGTGGTTCTAGTGGGCGTGTTAATTAGTTGTTGTAGATGAAACGTATCCATTAATGATTGCCATTTTGCTGGTATAGTAACTTGAAACCAAATGTTGAAATCCCCTATTAACACAATATCCGTGTTATGTGAATAGGCCGCCTCAAGAAAATATTCGAATTCATCGATCCAGCTTGCTGGTATATCTGGTGGCCTATAAATATAACCAAGCAAGAAAGGTTTTGTTTTGTAGGGTGTGACCTCGAGCCATAATGCCTCCAAGTCATCTGTTTCTAATTCTAGCCTTCTACAATAGGACTGATTTTCTTCAATATAAACTACGATGCCGCCACCGCCGCCGCGATTTGGCCGATCCTTTCTCTCGATGGTATAACCGTTGATAGCTATTTGATTATCTGTAATGTTAATTCCTAAAAAAATTTCTGTTGTACCAAAACTTTCAATTTCCTTTGTAGTTTTTTCCATAATTATTTTCAATTGGTTTATTTTGGGCATTACGTGTTGTACATTTGGATGTCCTATGCGTAAGCCTTTTGTATTTATATTGAATGATGGGAAATCATACTGCTTTGTTAATTTGACAAAATTGAGACTACATTTCCATTGGTCAAGTGGGTCCCTAGCAATTCGGTGTGAGAGTATATCATTTTCACCTTCAACAAAGCAATATGATATAATATTGATGAAATTAAGGAAATGTACTTGAACCATATAACTAAAAATATTAATGTATTCCATATACTTATCATTAGTATTCGCTATCTTATTATTATTATTATTATTATTATTATTATTATTATTATTATTATTATTATTATTATTATTATTGACACCATTGGTGTCCTCAGCATCAGAAAAATTAGCAGTAGCAGTTACTAAGACAATAGGAGTTGATGATGAATCAGTAACTGTGTGGCATCCTCTATTACGGCATTGCTAATTGTGTCATGAGCATTATTATTATTATTATTATTATTATTATTATTATTATTATTATTATTATTAATGCCACCGGTGTTCTGAGCATCAGAAAAATTAGCAGTAGCAGTTGCTGAGACAATAGGATTTGATGATGAATCAGTAACTGTGTGGCCATCCTCTATTACGGCATTGCTAATTGCGTCATCAGCAATATCATTTAAAAAATCGAAGCTGTTACTGATTGACACATTGTAAGTAGGTAGTGTACGATAGACACATACAGAATTATTATTATTATTATTATTATTATTATTATTATTATTATTATTATTATTATCCGAGTTCAAGTAATTTGGCCATGTAGCATCACGACTATTTAAATTGCAGTGTTTGCTTAGCGTTGGCACTTCTTCCTGGCCGAACCATTAGTATCCAGGACATCGATTTTCTTTGTGTCCGTAACCGTTACATTTGTAACGCAGAACAGGCCGACCGTGACGACACATTGACTACTTATGGTTTGGCTCTGCGCAAAATTTACATGCCGAGTTTCTCAGAATGTTTATGTACTCGTTGATACAACTATACACCTGTGCAAAAGTTAAGCACCACCCTATTTTTACGCACATGCGAGGGTATATTCATGTGCTATGAAGAAAGCAATAGCATAAACATTTATGTACCCATCCATCTTAGTGCAAGAGGTAATAATGCAACTAGAGGAATGCTGATTATGATGGTGGGGAAACACTGTATGTTTTTGTTTGAACTTGAAAACGAGGCCTGAATATGGTTACGTTGACACAACTGACAACTATTGCCCTACAGTTGACACACGTGGCTAGATTGTCATTAATGGTGTCTGAAAACGAAGTTTAACATCTGTGCACGAGTTTGAGACTGTCATTATTAATACCGGGTATATCCACCTTGTGCCTGGATGACGGCCTGGACACGACGTCTCATGCTGGTCACCAACCGACTGATACGCCATTGTGGTATTCGTTGCCATTCAAGATGGAGTGCGTCTGTTAATTCCTGTAGGTTCTGCACAGGAGGATCACTCCTTCTCACCATGTTTCCCAGAATGTACCAGATATGCTCAATAGGGTTCATGTCAGGGCTCCTTGCTGGCCATGGTAGGGTTTCGATGGCATTCTGGCGGAGGTATTCATGCACAGCTCTAGCACGATGTGGTCGGGCGTTGTCATCCATGAATATAGGGTTGGTTCCAGGTGCATGATTTACAAAATGAGGGACCACAACTCTATCCAGTATGGAATCTTGATATCTTTGTCCATTTAGTGTTCCAGGTACAGTCAACAGATCCAGCTTACAATCAAATGAGATGCACCCCCATATCATAACGGAACCTCCACCAAATGGAACTTCTTCCATGATGTTACGTTGGTCGTACGCCGTGCGTCTGGACCTCCATACACGAGTTCGACCATCTGTGGCATGAAGCAGGAACCGACTTTCATCGGACCAGTGTACCCGTCTCCAGGATCTCATGTTCCAGTGTCTTCTTTCGTTGCACCACCTCAGACGCTCCTCTTTGTGGTGTGCAGTGAGGAGAGGACGTCTGACAGGTCTCCTTGCTTTCATGCCAGCAGCATACAGTCTCCTTTTGACGGTAGACATTGACACTCTATTGCGCGTTTCCCATTGCTGGCTGAGCACTCTGCTGTTGGTGAATGGAGATCTCCTAACAAGGCGTACTAGGGCTCGATCATCACGGGCAGTAGTCTTCTTCGGTCTTCCAGATCTAGGCCTGTCCTTCACCTCGTTAGTTTGCCCATGTTTTGCAATCAAACGACTGATTACAGTATGGTTAATGTTCAGCTGTCTGCCAATCTCTCTGCATGACATACCAGTGGTATGCATGCCTATGATTTGCCATTTCACACGATCACTTAACCTTCGTCTTGCCATAGCGGTTTACAATCAAGAGCTAATTCTCTCTGTACAAATAAACCACGGTCATGAACACAAAATTCCTAATCTTGTCGCCTAAATCTGTATGTAATGTTCTACACCTCAAACTGGACTTTTACATAACTGAACACGTGTGCTGTTTCCCGCCACGCACGGACATCAAGCGGCGTGAAGTCATGCATGCATGTGCATTTCGTACCTGGAATTATGTCAGCTAACGCGGGGACAAAAAGTATGGCAGCCTAGTTGTACCATCATGTTTCTACGTTCTATTGTTTTTGTTGGTGCTTAACTTTTGCACAGGTGTATAGTATGGTTGATCCGCTTTCGTTGATGTGCAGCTTGTCTGCGAAAAACAGAGAGTTGTCTATTACACCTGGCCTGCTATGCGAATAGAATAGTTCCACCGATTCAATCAGTGTGAAGTCCAGGAAATGAGCCCGAACATCCAGATGTTTGTTGAATTGCCTGGTGAATGCGTGCCGGTTAGGATTGTCTCCACGCGAACACAGCTGCCAAATATACAAATTGCACTGAGGTGCAAGCGAGTGAATGGAACGCATTAAATTCTCCATATCGCTGAGCGCGTCACCGATAGGGCTGTCCGAATTGTTTGTTCCCGCCATCACTATTATGTTGGTATAGTTCTGGAGGTCAATAGCGTATATGACCTCCAGAATGTCCAGTATCTGGGCGCCTCTACAACACATAACTTGGACACGAGGATCCAAGCCGTTTTCGTTAATTATCTTTATTATAGATGATCCTATAATTAGTGTTTGTTTATCTGGATTTGACACGTGCTGAGAGTATCTAGTGATTGTAGCCGATTTAACATTGGTTATGACACCGATGGATTTCAGATCAGGACTTACTGGAGCGCATCTAGGGCTGGTTTTTTCACATTTCTTGGATTTACTTGTCATCGGGATTTTATGATCCGAGAGTTTAGACTTAATTACGCGCTTCTGAATGGGCGTGTCCGATTTCTTGTTGACCTTAACGAGTGTATCTATGATAAGCTCGTCAGGCCGCTTTGCGATTCTGTCCTCCTCTACCTCCATCTGACCATCCCGCCTCGTCTGTTCAAAAGGGTCAACATTCACACCTACTGTTATTTTAGTCCTTAATTTGCTGCGTAACATTCTCCTCATTAAGTAAACATATTTGAGCATCTCCTTCACTGAGAAGTTTCTCTAATTGAATCACCTGCTCACTAAGTTCCGCGGATTTAAGCGGGCACACAGGTAGACTGACACATGTCATAGTCGGGGTGCTACTAAGCTCCGGAGTGAATAGTTCCTTTGGGCTGGTTTTATTCAGCACGTCATTTTCGGCATTCAGTACATCATCTCCTAGTGTCAGCATTTGACCATTTACACGTTCCACAGGCACAGCATCGACCGATTCGACTGTGCTCCGATCTGGATTGCAGGGGCTATCATATATGTTAGCCGCCAAATATAATAAGTCCGTTGCTACCTAATACCTAGCGTTGTCACCTTGCACGTGAATGACACTCGTACTTGTGTAAACAGTCAGAGTTACGCCGCATTGATTGTTGTCCGTGACGAATCGATTTACACGGAAAATAACACCATTGTCGCCCATAACGTCACCTACGCCATAATGTTCTTCACAATCCTTTAGCCATTTAGACATTAAATTAGAGTTCTTAACTTTAATAGTCACGGAGTATATATTGTGTTTGATTGTGAAACTTATATTGTCGTCATACCTAGCAGTTAGAGCAGTTTCCAAATTAATGCTTATGTATTCGCTCATCGTCATGGTTAAGACACTTTCACACGTGAGACCGGATGTCTCCATTTAAGACCGGATGTCTCCATTATAATCACATACGATCCTGGTCGACCAGGCACAGTATAGAAATTTAACGACTCTTTTGTTAAGGGATTAAGCCGCCATTAAGCCTCGAAGACAACACTGAGTTAGCCATCTTCTCTAACACACTGCAGAATTATACAATTTGTAAAATATATCAAAATATAAAATCACATATAACTGGAAGGCTTCTACACATTTATAGGGACTAATTATAATTCTTAAGGACACCATCCTTAGCAACACGATGATAAAAAAAAATTATTACACTAATCTCACGAGAAACACATTAATTTTGAAGATATTATTGGAGTAACTTCTTTTAAACCTACTTGGATTGAAAGATAGTGAGGTCTCGAAATGCGAAATTAGAGCGAGATTACTGGAGTGGTGAAAAAAAGGCTTCTTATACGTGAGTAGATGAGCTACCCTCTCTGTCAGGGACGTACGCAATGTCTGTACACGCAGTCTTTCTGTTACCACAGTGTTTAGAAAATGTATCTTCGTCAGGCGGAACTTTCCATTTTGTAGACTAGCATCAACACTGCAGTATTTGCAGTGACGGGGATTTTTTTATTCCGCCAGGTGCAGCTATTCCGCACTGGGTCACTTTCTACTCTCTCCTGTGCATTTAAATCAATATAACATACTATATAACATTCATAATATTTACACATGTATAGCGAGTATATAGCTTATACAATATCTGCTTGCCGCAGGGAGAGAGGTGCTACCAGGCATGGGCGCGGGGTTTAATATTGGGATTTGGACGTCAACTTATGACAGGGGAAGGCGAATCGAGCGGAAAGGTATCAATGCACAGAGGTGGCAGGGAAGGGGGGGGGTGCATTGCTGAGTGTGAGAGTCAACCTCGAAACAGGTGGGTAGCCTTTAAGCCCATCGTCAGTGGTGGATGAAATTTCGATGCCGGGGATGTAGGGGGTTTGGAATGGGGTCCGCACCATTATTTATAGTTTCTCCATTCGTCTCGAAGGAAGGTAGGTTTTTCCGAAACGCGTAGTTCCCGCAATTCGCTCTGGACTGACGTCGTCAATTGTACTGTTTTGCCGGTCAGGAAGATCAGGTGTCAGTTGTTCGGTTGGCCTGGCCAGCGGTTGAATGGTAGGTGTTCAGTACTCGTTGGTATCGCGTTCCTTGCTGCCGGCGCGGTGAAGCAATATGGGGCATCCAATTTCCACTGGAGGACAGCGTATGTTCCCTTCCATTTATGACTCGACATAGGACTGGCTCCGGTGGGCAGAATCGGGTCACTCACCCAGACATGGTCGCGGATGGCGTCACATACAAGGGGAATGTGTGCCCGCACACTTTTGTCCTCATCTTTCATTTTTTGATGAAATAAGTCCATGTACAGAAATTGTGAATTCAGCTCGTTAGGATCCCATAGCATTACAACTTTTGTACGGAATTAAATCAGAATATATTTAGATTTATTTCGCTTCATTGCGTTGATGTACACCAATTAAGCCTATAAGAGAATACACTTTAAACAATTTAAAGAAATATGTAAAGAAACTGGAGCCGGAAACCAGACCGCATTTCTGAAGTAACTGTAAATATGCATGATCTGTTGAAAAGCGACGGCATCGAAGTGTAATAATGAAATTAGATTATTATATCATCTGTGTAGATTTAAGCCGCTCAGAATGCATTTTTGCTAATTTTGAAATATATTGTAACTGTATGACTCAGGTTGCGAACTAGCTGACAATAATTTCAGAGCGATAAAAATCAGGACCAGCTGAATATTTTGAAAACAAGTTGGCTGGCTTAGCCACCAACAAGTTTAAGTCAAATTATTTTCAGAATATTCTGCATGTCCAGCGTTAAGCCCCAGAGGAAATGTAGTCTGCAGAAATTCAGGAGTCGGTTAATTCCGCAAATGGCTCCTTATGGGTAAGAGCATTGCGCTAGCATTTGATTGGGCATTGACTTCCTGAGCATGATATATACTGGAAGTTCATTGATGATTCACGCTACTGCGGGAAATTACTCCTTATGCAATACCGGGATGGATATTACGACCACCGCATATCTTAATCCGGAAATCAACTTATAGCTATCCAGTGATCGCCTCTCTGCCTAATTTCTTATCTCTTTGATATTGGCCAGTAAATATCAATTTATAGCAATGGTGAAAAATGGTCGTTTATGATGGCGTATCACAAACCGCTTTTGATTCAGGGACTCGCACTTTGGGCAGCCCATTAACCAAAAACGAAAACTGGTTGTATTCAACAAAAATCGTTTCCTGTGAACCAAAATATGGCATAGAGTATCTTCTGATATGCACACTAGACATTATTCTTAAGTGGTCACCGTGAAATTTGATCTCAATATCATCACTATCTAAATGGTAACATCCTATGAAAGTATGCTCGTGATTCGATAAAAATGTAGGGAAGAGGGGTGAGGAGGAGGAGGAGGAGGAGGAGGAAGACAAAACGAAAAAGAAGAAGAAGAAGCAGAAGAAGAAGAAGAAGAAGAAGAAGAAGAAGAAGCAGAAGAAGAAGAAGGAGAGCAACAACAACAACAACAAGAACAACAACAACAACAACAACAACAACAAGACTTTTCAGGTACTTACTTTAGTTACAACTAATACAAATATTTTTTTTACAATTTCACATTAAAATCATCGTAAAAGCGCATCCTAACCCTCCATTAAAACTTCTTCTTCAGCCCGGCACTGTACCAATGACGTGCACAACCCCCGAGCCAATATATGTTTATCTTATAAGAACCATTAAATTTAAGATCATTGTTTTCCCCAGTGCACATGAGATTGTTAAAGGCCCAAAAAGCCTCGAAATTCGTTCAATAACCCTTCATTTTTTATAATGAAATTTAATGTGAATCCGTTACATAATTCTAGATATGCAAGCCTCGAGTTGGTCCGTCTGTTCACACACGCCAATCAGAGGTTGACGTGTTACATGCGTTGCCATTACCATTTTGGCATTTAAATGTACCCAATTAGCCAAATGATGACGAATTCTGCGTTCAGATTTAGATGAACATTCCGGACACGAAAATACTTGTCTATAGTCAGCCAGATGGAACTCATCAATCTTCATTAAGTGGAGACTAATTTGTCAAATGTCTAGAAGTAATGCCCGAAGACGAGAACGTGTTATGAACATATGTCCAATTTCGTCCTTTTCACCACATTGTTCACAATCATCACTAGTACGGTACCCCGCTCAGTAAAGAGGCATGCTTGTATTCCATGGTCATTGTATTATTTTCAACGATAAGTTGACTTCATAATTGCTGCATGAATATTCATAAAAGCAACGGCAGGATGCTACCGATGAGGTATCCAGGGATATAATATCTTCCCATATATTGCTAACAGAGTTACTTAAATTAGCTGTATAATATTTAAAAAATGACAATATATATAGCTCTCTTTTGCAATTGGTATGTATGGGCACGGTAAAACACTATCTTTAAAAGTACACGACAGCTCAATTTCATACAATCAAATGGGAATATGACCAGGGCGTTTGAGCATATCAATCCACTCGTGCGGAAGACTGTTCTCCACGATGCATCTAGCTTTATTTTCAAGCGCCATTTAGATCGATGCCTGATCTTAGGACATATGCATCAATAGTCAACTTTTGATCACTATGTTCAAAGTCGCCAATATTTGTGACACTTGAATTAATAACATATTCATAGAAAAATGCAAGCCCTGTCATGACATTTTGACGAGTGGATTGAGGTAAAGTGGTTCATTTATAACATCTGCTTTGCATACTGCTTGTGATATTCTTGAAATCTATGGAAAAATCAAGAGTTTAACACGCATCCATGAACACAAAGCATACCATTAAGGGTAATTATATCAAGTTGAATAAAAAATAACTGTCGATCAGAGTTCAAATTGTGTACTTGTCTCAGGAAACAGCTGGTGAACATAAAATATGGATGATTGTTATTTAGGCAAAGCAAAGACTGTACATAAGAAATGCGTAAGGCTCGTAATCGAGACTGTAACTGCATTAGTCCTTGCCCGCCATTATCTAGAGGCAGGGATAGCAATTCTCTCGTTACCCAATACTTTCCTTGCCAAACAAAGAACGGCTGAGCATTAGAAATTACAATCCTGGTAGGTTCATTTTCAAAGCGAGAAAATTCTATGAAATCTACTAGCAACTTGGAGTCATTCAATGTATACTTTTGTAACATCTCGCTAAATTCCCACGTATATATTAATGTCACGACTAACGCGTGAGGCAGCGACGATATGTTCAGGAGACAACAGCAGCCGCATCTTTTACATATTTCTCAATCGCTATTCCGTCCAGGCAATCCGTCCTCACAGTATTCTCACGTACAATTCCTTCAAAAGGCTCATACTATGAAAACGTATCTCCATTAATCACTTCACGCCTCTTTTAAACACTGTCTGCAAATGTGGCCATTGTTAGCTAACAAAGGTAGAATCAGTAATCGGGCTGAACTGGCCAGCGGCGAAGCCGACAGGCCGGCTACAATGGCGACTATACACAACGATAACTCAGTCTATATTTATAACTTAAAATGTTAAAATACGTGATGAAACAGCAAGAAACATTGAAATTAAAGTCACGAACAGAAAGTAACACACGTTTGCATATATATATGCACCGCACAACTACGACTAAAACATCAAAACGCAAACAGACGAAAATACTGCTAATTTAATAATCACTTGATCAACCGACTTTATACAAGAAGGAGAAGAGGAAGAGGAAGAAGAGGAAGAAGAAGAAGATCCGGTAAGCTTATAGTATTCTACGTTTGCCGGGAAATTAATAAAGACGTAATGAGAGGAACAATTGTAAGTGTTGATTGGAACTTTTTAATGGCGACATGGTGTATGCCCAATACTATCTGCACGGTGTACTAACTAAACGAGTTAATGCAGTTTACTAAATTCGTGAGTATAACTGGATCAGGAACCAGGTACCATAGGCTTTTATTCTGATAACGATCACCCAAGCAGTGCAATGGCGATGTTGGTAATGCATATAATGCAAGGATTACAATTTAACGCTTTAATCAGCAAGCCAGTCAACAAATAGCATTTGCAATTGTATCGCGGAAGAATGTCCAGTTGTATATAAAGGAAGGACTAGTAATACAGATTTGCTACAGCAACTGGCTGGATCGCTATCTGTGGAAAATTTAAAAATATTGTCTTGGCCTGAAAATTCACCTTTCCAGAGTATCTCGTATGACGTCATAATCAGCTCAGCTCATGTACGATGACGTCACAATTATTACGTCACAAAGGGTTCCATTTAGACCGTCATCAAATCTCAAACAGTCCGATACGTTATATGAATTGTATGTCTTTGTAATACTTTGCTACTTAATAAACATGCTGTTGAATATTTTGAAACTAATTTGACTGTGTGGGTGGAGCTTTGCTAGGGCGAGGCATAGCTATAACAGGAAAGGTCCATTGAGATACATCAGGCAAATATTGTATTTCCCATGGCCAAACATTGTCATTAAAGAAATTGCCGAGCACATGCTACATGATGCGATAATGACCTAAAAGGAATGGAAAAGGGAAATAACAAATGATGTGTATTGGTAATTTCATAAACTATTATATAAACTACCACCGGTAAAATATGGAAATGAATTGGAATTATTTGAGGAAAAGCATTTAGTACATCTAGGAGCGTTTAACTCCGAACCAATTAGTGGTCTTGCTGGTGATTCACACTCCGCAGTGTGTCAACTGAGCGGGCAGGTATACCGCATACGCGAATATAACAAAAGCGCACCTGCGCATAGTTTCGTAAGCGGTATGAATAGTATTCTACGTAGGCGTCGATGTAGAGCGATTAACTAGCTACTGTTAATTAACTATTGATCCTTTTCAAAACATTATATTTCAAAGTTACTGTTTCTGGTGGAAGCAACGAATGTCTGTCAACATGATTTCAAAATAGACTTCTAGTTCCCAAGGTCACAACATGATGCCTACTGAATATTTTGAAATTCGTGTAGCTGAATGTAGATCCTGTGTCTGGAAACAACGGCTTTCAGTCAAATTGTATTAAGATTAGACAGTATTTTACCTGTAGGAAGTATTGGCTAATCAGCTTAATGCTGATATAACTGAGCTTATATGGCGGGCTTGAGCGGGTATTATTTATTCTCTCGACGTGCACAAGAGCGCATAGGACCAGCTGCGTCACTAATTGGTTCCCACTAAAGTGACATAAATGGTATTTAGCTGCTTCTATCAAATTATTCCTATTTATTTTTTGTTTTTTACTGGTGGGTATAGGGTGATTATTATATAAATCTATGATTTAAGAGCATTTTCCATTTCTCTGGCCGTTTCCTTTAACTAAACATTGTAACCTGAAATAACCTACCCATTTTCGATGGGTGACTCCGCTGTCTGGTCGAATCAACGCGGAATGATGCAATGAGAGAACCCTTTTCTTCCACTTCACGGTGTACTGCAGGATATCATGCTGAATGGTCACGTGATGTGGGCGATACCATGTGATATTGACATCATTAGAACCGCCTCGCCGTAGTGTTATAGTGTATGATAGGTTGACAGGAATACCTGGTGCTGAGAATAAAGATAATCAAGAGAAATAAAATATTTCCGAGCTTTCCAGTTCCCCAATCCTGTCATAAGTTAAAATACCGGATTTCCAGATTTTCTTTTCAACACCTATTTGAATTTAGGCGAATCTCAATGTACTATAAAATTCATTCATGCATACAAAGGCGAGCCATATAGAATCGATAGTATTCGAGACATTCATAGATCCGGGAAATGATCCTATTCGGATCTGGGCCATACAATTTTACTTAAACGGTAAGGAGCTGTCCTTCGAAACCCACAATCCCCGGGAAAGTTACTAATAGTAAACTGAAATAAAACCAGCCTGGATATGGCGTGAATGGAACCCGGAATCAGGGACTATACAGACGCCAACCAAACCAATAACCTCTTCAGATATACATAGATCCGACTCCGAGTTATAAATTCCCGATCACAACGCAAGTTTGGAAATCCTCTGATGTCGTAACAGCCGTTCTTGTGTTAAAATTTGAGACAAATTTCCAGACATGCACACAGATACGCGGAATCACGCGTACTGAATAGAATAACGTCTTTCCCTTACGGATGAGGGCAACAGGGGGTCTATTTTTAGCTATGCCACGCCCATTTCCAGCTAATCTTCGCCCATGATGCCTGTGTTGGGATCGGTTTCTAAGCCTTGAACCATGAATACCATTTTCAAGGTAAACTTTGGAGTATTTTGAAACTAATTTGACTGGGTTATGTTGCTGCCTATTATATTAATTTATACGGAATGAAATCGTCATATGTTAAGATTTACTTTTGTTTCATTAAAATTAAGGTACACAATTTAAACCTCTAAAAGGATATATTTTTACCTATTTAATTTAATAAAATCGATTTGAAACTTTGAAACCTGAATTTCCAGAATCTAAATTTCAAGACAACTATGCAGATCAGATGTTAAAAATCTTGAAACAAATTGGACTGGCAGCATCAGTTCCAAGTCTAATTACTTTCAAAATATTCAACAGAATGCTTAGTAAATTGTAAATCCATCATAGACATATAATTCGTACACTTCGTGACGAACATTTTTATTTTTGTGACGGAGATAGACGTTATGTTTATTGTGACGTCAGCTAGCAAGTGACGTATGTAATCATGACGTCAGATGAGTGACAGACCGGATCCCTACATCATAGTTCAAGAAAAGCCATCAGCTGTAAAAACGGGTTGTGTAGCAGGGTATATTGACATTGATCTTGGCCATATCTGTCGTTAATGTGTGTCTTATCGATGTAGGCAAGCATAATGGAAGACTCCAGTTTTAGCTATGAACCGCCCATCTTTAGCTAAGCTCCACCCACACTTTGCATGTGTTGGGATCGATCGATCCCTGAAATCCATGACTGTCAATTTCCAGAAAACTATACAGGTAAGCTGTTGGATATTTAAAAAAATAATTTGACTGGGTACTGTGAACGCCATATAGCGACCCATCAAATTAGTTTCCAAATATTCAGCACCATCCGTGTTTGATTATGACGTCGTATTACAGGTCACGTAGTTGATTATTACTTCATTTAATTGACAGAGAAACGTGAATCTTCCATTTTATCAATCCTTAGTTCCCATAGACTGATCTAATCCTGAGATACGACAATATGCAGACAAAAATTGTAATCAGTTACACCAGACTCCTTAGTAAGGCACTAAATGAAGCTCGCAATATATTCAGATATGATTGATCTTGCTGAAGAAAAGCCGGCATAAAATATACATAAGCCATACCACACACAGAAAAGTTATACGCCATTGCCGAGCCACAGTTCAACGTTCTGATCCATCCCATGAGTTGCTCTGATTCTCTGCCATTTACGCGGTTGTATGCTAAGATGCGGACCGAGTAGTTGCGTCCAAATTCCAGGCGACGGATCAAATATTCCTTGTACCACAATACCTGAATAATAATAATAATAATAATAATAATAATAATAATAATAATAATAATAATAAGTGGTGTTGGCTACAGAAAGTAAGTTTGCGTGATTACGTGACGATTCTGAGATTTTCAAACCCTCAAGCTCTATATCCATTTTTGTTTTATGTCCCGCCCATTTTAGCTTTGTTGGCCAACGTTCTACGTATGCTTGGGTTGATTTTAAACCTTGACCAGCGAATTCCGAGACTCCCAATTTCACGCGAACTAGAGTAAACTATTAAACGAGAGTGAAAGCGACAGTATGCTGACTATTTTAAAACTAATCAGAATTGGAACTATGACAGCAACAACTCCAAGACAAATTAGTTTTAAAATATTCGATAAAATGTTTTTTAATTTGTAAATTTCACCAAAATTCCAATTGTTGTGGCAGACTGTGTCCACTTTCCTGTAGGACTTACGCTATTTGATTGTGACGCTAACAAATGACATATTTTGATTATCATGCCAGATACTTGACTGGCACATTGAATCACTCCATAAAGCTCTTCCTCTTTTGCCAACTGGCTCAAAGTGCATCGTCCTGATTTTGGTTTCCCATTCCAAAAATGTGGATTTGCAGATAATGCCTGGCTAACGTTCCTCTTTCGGAACGTTTTGTCACCTGTGCATGGCGTGACCCACAGGTCCAAGAATGTTAAATGGACACCGATTGCTGTAAAATGGTGGTGCCAGTTTTTGATAAGTTTGGACCTTATCAAGCATATCCAGATCGGGCACCCCCATGGGGAATCCACAGGGAGGCTAGCGCAGTGTCAGTCATAAACCCCTTTCTGAGAAGATTTTGCGCGGATAGCTTCGCCTGAGAAATGACAATAATTACATTTTTAGACAAGAATAATATAGATAACTAAAAACTGATAACATATATAAAAAGTGAAACACTTTTATTATATTGAGCCAAATACATAAATGAATGCATATACAGTTAGAGCTGTCTATTAAGTCCACCATTGGTGCACCAGTAACTATCTTTAAAGACAGGTAACTCTGCCAATGCAAGTCAGTACACAATAGCAGGTGACTTTTGTAGACCGGGTTGACTTAAATAACAAATATAAATATATATGATTTTCTTGTTTTAATTACTGATGCATTTCACTGATTGAAGATTAAGCATTCACCTACACAAACATCGTTTAGTTATCTGAAGCTACTGGTATGAAACATACCATCCTGACGTGTATCCGAGCTGTGTATGGAATTTCAAATTGTTTACGAAAATCACTCACATTCACGTCATCAATTCCAAACGGCAGGGTATGAATCACCAAATTAGAGCAGTGTTCCATTAAGCCAAATGAGATCAGTCTAGTTAACAGAATATTTCAATAACAGCTGCTGGAGGTATAATGGATTTGACCAGAACGTATCGTTTCCACAAATTCACGGAATATCGCCATCACCTTTTACCAATTACGACGACAAACTACAATTTGTGAATGCTCTCTTGGACCACAACAGCTGTACATAAGGTAGAATAACTTGTAAAAACAATATTACAATAATTATGATTCGATAGTCTATTCCTGGATGCTTTTTAGTGCGAGACAAACATTTCAAGACGTTAAAAGACGGTATCGCGACATTATTGCGCCAGCCTATCACGCACTATCACACGTACGCCACAGCTACACACCGCTGTTGCCGTATGTATGCCGGTGCCCTTCAAACAAAATCCTAAGAAAGGAAATATAGGAGTGCTGGATAATTTACCAAAGTGTGCAACATTTAAGATATTGTGGTTCTTGTTTTCAAAAACTGCCGCTGCTCGTGGCAATTTAAACTTAATATGTATGTATTACGTTTCCTGGTGCAGTCGTGGCCTGGTCTTACTCACTCTCATTTCCCACACTTATATCTCACATGAGGATTCCGTTGGTAAGAAAACACACTGGAGGATTTGAGTTTATCCATCAATCATATGATGTCATAATCAACTACGTGACATGTTAGCTGACGTCATAATCAATTACGTCATGAATGACGTACCTAAGTTCGTTACGAAAGTTTAATTGATGACGGGCTAATCGCTGTTGTAAAAATTGTATGTCTTTATTATTCAATAAACATGCTGTTGAATATGTTGAAATTAATTTGACTGGGCGCTGCCAATGGTAGTTCAGTGATTGATCGCTCGCAACACGGGCGAAGGGGTTGGTGGAGTTTACCCAAGGACTGGCGGTGCATAACAAAATGTGGATTCTTGCATTGTGGGAGACCGGGCGGTGACGAGTCTATACCCGTTCATCTCAATCTAGGCTCCACCCATACTACATCCATGCTGGAATCAATTGATTTCTTAACTCCCTGACTATAAATTTCCAGAAAGCTATAAATGTAAGCTGTTGAATACGTTGAAACTAATTTGAGTGGGTGCTATTACTGCCTATGGCAGCAACAGCGCCCAGTTAAATTAGTTTCAAAATGTTCGACAGAATGTTTATATATGTGTGATTAGTGCATTCTGCGGCTGTAGTAATAGAAACCACCTACAGCTGCAATCAGTCCTTCTTCGCTTTTGCCCACTGTATCTTGTCCTCAACCGAAATCCTTAGCTTCCTCAGGTCCATTCTTGACTTGAGTGTACCAGTTTTGCTTTCGGAACTTTAAGAGTTCTGTTGTTTTGTGATCAGAGAACGCGACCTGGAGCCTATGGCTGTATGAGGTCCGACAGGTAAGTCGGCGCCGTGTTGCTTACACATTGGTAGGTCAAGCAAAGAATCTTGTAACGGATTCCCTGTTCTATTGGCAGCCAATGCAAGTCACGAAGCACTGGAGAAATGTGTTCGTATTTACTAGAGAGTGAGATAATTCTAGCCGCTGTATTCTGTACAGACTGGAGCCTATAAATGAGCACCTTTGGAGCGCAAGCGAGCAAACTATTACAGTAGTCCGGTCTTGATAGCATCAATGAACAAACAACTGCAGTAGTTGCTTCTTTCTGATATTGCGCCGTATAGTGCGTCGTTGGAAATTATGTCGTCTGGCCATCCGTACCAAGTGATGGTGCGCAGGTGTTTGCGCTGGTATGCATCGAGTTTGTCTAGAGCTGCCTTTGGAGCTGTTACAGTTATACAGCATCAAGGGTACGCGGGTTGCAGTGTATACACGTAGTCTTTTTATCAAGGGAATCTTTGATCTACGAATCCATGGCGTCCAGAAGGACTGGAAAGCTATGTTCCCCATGACGCAGTGTACAGCAATGATAGCAGTACTGCAAAGCGGTGATCCCAGGCTTTTACTTTTCCTCCATGGTTCGCAGCCACGAAGTGGATCGTAATATTCTTTAGTTTCATGCTTTGTAAATAGGTATATGTGGGTGAACTCTGTTTTGGATTCATTCATAAATAGATTCTCAATTTTTAATTTGCTTGCAGCTATTGGGAGATGTTCGTCAACGAGTTTCTTTTCGTGGTCTATGAAGTCCACATCGCCGGCATATTCCATCTCTGGGGTGGGTGTCGGTGGGTGGAGGGGTGTGATGTGGGGTGTGTGGGGTGGGGTGTGTGGGGGTCGGTCCTGTGGCGTTTTCCCACACAGATTCCAATGCAGTAGCAAGGTAACAGGTGAAAAGCACATTGGATAGACTGTGGGGAAGCCGATTGGTGTCTCAAACTCGACAGACTTCACTGACTTGACTCGTACTCTCAGCGTAGTGTCTGCAAGCAGTAGGCTCACAGAATGTTTATAAAATGGCAAAGACACACAATTCGTACAACAGGTCGGACTATTATGCGCTAAAGACGGGCTATTTCGGATCACCCATGACGTCATGATTATGACAACATCCTAGACGCCACTTAGTTTATTATGACATCATATGATGGATGGATAAACTGGAAAGATGAATTCCCCATGTGATTTATAACACAAATCTAGTCTGAGGTGGACAGCATAATGCTGCAGCTGTTACTCAATAACTCAAAGCAACCTCTGATAATGAAACATTGGGTCAACATTCTCTCATATATACCAATGACATAGCGCAAGACATTATCTATTATTATGTTGTGATTGGACACACTGAAAGATGATAGTGTTTGAGTAAAATGACGACGACCTTGTGGATCTTGCCAGAACAGTACACGAAATGTGCGTTGTATTTTAATTTTATGTTGTATTTTACTTTATTTGTATTTGTATATAATCACATGCATACTCAGCGAGAAAATACACAAGGTTCGTTGTAGCATACAGCCGCAACAAGGAGTAACCAAAAGTGGGACTAAAGACAGATGGCCGCCTAATGCATCTCAGTGTTAGTACAGAATTCCATTTGTAGCACAGCGTGCTGGTTTATTCAAGCATATGTGTTAAATAACAGCCATTTTGGCTCCAAGGGGAAGATGGTCGTTCACCAAAGGTTGATTGAATAAGCATCTTTATGTCTAAACGTGTTTATTAATTTTGGTTTGAGATGATTCTGCCTGCACAATATTATTCAATGTCAGTCTGTCCATTTTCAGAGTATGCGGTTTGGCACCAAATCCGCTTAGATCTGTTGTTATGAATGCCCCTGCGCTATCGTCCCTGTGTACTTCCCAAAGGTGTGGCCACCATTGATATGTTTGTTAGGATCGATGCTTATAGGGGGATGATACCATCATTATACAGCAGACGGTTTCCAAATAAACCTGAAAATCTGATCCCGCAGGGTACTGTTGAACGCAAACGAATAATCTCCTGTCTGTGTGTGTTTCTTCTGTTAGCCATTCTACTATCTTAGTACCTGCGTAAATTTCCGAGTTCCTTCTAGGCCTTTGGGAGACATCCAATGCATCTCAAAGTAGCAGGACGAATCTGTAAGCAGGGCAGAGAATAAGAAAATAAACATAGTGTATCTCAAACGAGATGTTGATAGAGGAATCCAATCGGTCAGTCAAGTATATGACGTCATAATCAGGTACGACACACGTGGGTTGATGTCACAATCAAAATATGTATTGAATGGCGTATATATATATACGTCTTACTTGACCGTTTAATAGTCCGCCATATGTACGACTTGTATGTCTTTACTACGTAATAACCATTCGGTTGGAATATTTTGAAACTAATTTGACTGGGTGCTGTTGCCGCCATAGGCAACAACAGCACCCGGTCAAATTAGTTTCAAAATATTCAAAAGGTGACCTATATTGTTTTCTGGAAATTGAGATTCAGAGAGTTCATGGTTCGATCGAGGTAGAGATGGGCGGGCATAGTTAAAGCTTGATTCATACATTTCATACATTTTGAAATTACATGGGAATGAGTTTGAGATTCTATTCATCATGTAAACGGAATATAGGGATCGGTTGCTAGCTATGCTCCGCCCATTCTAGATAAGACCCGCCCATCTTTGTACGCGCGTTGTAATATCAATAACAATTCATACATTTTATGACGGATTTTTCTATTTTCAATATGGCGTTATACGTCATTATGACTGGGACGTCAGCTAACTAGTGAGGCAATGGAGAAATCTAGCTTTAACTATGCCCCGGCCATCTCTAGCTAAGACAATGATTTTTTTCTAACAGGCGCGCGTTCTTACAAGTCCAACTACTAAGTATCCACTGTGAACTATCGGCACCTTATGTAACTAGCGGGATCACAGACTTGGTAGCTGCCATAGTAGACAACCATCGCCCAAACATGGAAACGAGATTGATTTAGGGTATTTTTTGAAAACCCACGTCTCTGTCCTTCTAATGCGTTCACAAATGTCACTAGAATCTTCTGACTCTTTATTCTGTATTGATGTATGCAAATAATGGCGAGGCCATTGATCTTATACGGGTCATAAAATGCATACCTTGTGTGAATTATGCCAGACCCCATACAAAGCTACTTTAGCAATAAATTCTGTAAGCTAATTATGTTAATGGTAGCCCTCCTCTTAAAGAATGGTTGGCGTATGTAATAGATCCTAAAGCGCCAAAACAGCCATTAGAAATATCTTCAGAGAACCCAGTGTGTAATCACTTTGTATTCTCCTGGGCAAGAAAATCTAAAAGCATCCACATAGCGCACGTTAATGGACTGTAGTGCAATAATTAGTTCCTCAAGGTCAAATAGCATAAGACAAGTTGATCCCTAATAAGAAAGCCCAATTGATCTCCACTGAAGCAGATCACGCGACCGCCAAGCCTAGTCTGTAACTTCAACCTATATCCCAAGTGCTAAGTCTCATAACAAAGAACCACTATCTGTTAACAGTGACGCGCCAAGAACACGATAGACCTCTTCAAACCCGCGTAGTTGTAAGATCAATTCTACCAGTTACGAAAACCAGCTGTCACAATTTAAGGCGTTTATATCAACTTTAGAGCAGAAAATAAAAGATCAGGACAGAACAATCTCACTGCTAAAAGTCACTGCTGACACGAAAAACTTCCTTAATTTCAATCCACGGACATATACCATTGATCTCTTTGGAATTTACAGCCGTTTTAACCTCCTGAAAAACGCATAGATTTTATCTTGGAACATCATAAACTAATTCAAGGCGCCAATGAAACAAACTTCATAATAAATAAGGTAAATCAAATAGTGAACAAACTCAATATTACAGCTTCGCCAATATGGCAAATGATGCCACATCAGCCAATACTGCAACCACAAACAATCTACCAACTCGCTGGTCAACAGACATATCAAGGGCCATTTCATTCATTTGTACAGTCAGACCATAATTATGTGTCACAACAACAATCAGTGCCATCACTACCGGCAAACTATCTTCAAGCCCAGCCACCATCTTATAACACTCTTCCCAATCTGTATACTCGACCACCGAGCTGTCACGATGTGCAGTCACAACGTTATGACATGCCTGTTTCACATCATGAAATGCCCATCCGCCATGAATTATCAGAACATCATGACATGTGTGTGCAATTTAAATCCTTGCAACATCATAAGATGCCTGTGTGCCGTGAAACCTATCTACATAATGGCATGACTGTGCGTCGTGAATCATCATAACATTATGACATGCCTGTGCGCCATGAATCGTCACTGCATCATGGTATTCCTGTGTGCCGTGAATCATCACAACATCATGATATACCTGTGTGTTTTAATCGTTAAAACATCATGAGATGCCTGTGTGGCATGGATCACAACAACATCATCAGATGCCTCTGCGACTTGAATCCTCTCAACGCCATGATATGCTTGTACGCCATGCGTCCTCACAACATCATGAAATGCATGTGGACCGTGAATTCCTAAAACATCATAACATGCATGTGTATCATGAATTCTCACAACACCATGACAGGCCTGTACACCGTAAACAATTACAACATCATGACATTCATGCACGACGTGAATTCTCACAATATCATAACATGCCTCAGCACCGCGAATCCTTAAAACACCATGACATTCCTGTGCATCGTGAATTCTCACAATATCATGAGAAGCCTGTGCGCCATAAAACTTCTCATAATCATGATATGCCTGTGCGCCATGAATCTTATCATCATCATGCCATGCCTGTGCGACGCAAGCCCACACAACATCACCATATGTCTGAGCAACGTACATTCTCACTATATTGCAGCACCTACCAGCAGAAGGCATGTACAGATCAGGTTAAGATACCACCGGCCATCTCACTTAAAAGACAGTTCCAGATTCAGTCACAAACCAAGGCAAATGCGGTGAAAACACCACATAACGACTCAAGCAGTAGGGTAAATGCAGAAATAACTCCAGCCAAACCCATATTGTCACCTAGCGACTCTAAGTATTCCGAATATTCACAACATTGCGATAACTATCTGCAACAGATATCGGTGACCCGCTCAAAACAGGCCAAAACATCAGACATTACCAACCTGTATATTAACAACAAAAAGGATAATTCAACCATTGTAATAAAAAGGGGATCTAACAGTTTAGATGGTAAACTTGGCGATGCACAAGATTCTTCAGCTCAGGCCACTCAAACTGCTCATCAGCCAACACAGACTTGTTAGGGGCAACTGGTCTCCACATCCAACCCCCAGAAAAAATGCAATACCAAGCAAGGAAGTAAACATCAACCACCAGATCCATGTCGCCGTTAATGCCCAACAGAAGACAGGCCATCAATTTCTAAGATTGACTACATTCATTGCAGAAGGAATCAATGGTAATTTACCATATGTACAGGAAATTTCGAAAAATATAGATATTCTGTGCCTACAAGAACATTGGCTGTGGGAGTTTGAAAGTGGCGACATTCAGAAATATCTACCCAAATTCTACTATAACACGAAGTCAGTAGATTCAAACACTCCAACGTGCAAATTCGAACGTCGTAGAGGATATAGAGGAGTTGCCATACTCTGCGTCAGGAAATCAATAATTTTGCCAAACCTCTGAAGGAAGTAAATGAAAGAGTATGCCTTCTCGAAATTAATACATACACGCCTACATCTGGGTACTCAGACTCTGCGGACAAATACTTTGAATGCTTAAATATTAGATATACCATCGTGGAATCATATCGCCTCGCCCATAGCAGTATCTGGTGTGGAGACATGAACGCTACCATTCTACCGAGAGAAATAAATCAGATAAACTACTTAACAACATTCTAAAGGATCTAAACCTTTCAGCAGTACCTGCTATGCCGACTACACCAACATGCATCCACTGGAAATTATCCTCACAAATCGACTACTTCCTCTACAATAATCCTACAAATATACTGAACCTGTCCGTTGCCAGCATGCACTGTATCAATACATCTACGCATGTACCGGTTTCCTGTTGTATTCCTGTCAGAAGTGTCACACAACTCTCTGCTGCAAAGAACAAACAATCAATTTACAAACTGATTTGGCTAAACATGGATAAAGATGAGTACCAGTCAACTCTAGCAAGAAAGCTGAGTGTCATACCTGCATGTAGGGAAGACTGTAACCTTGACACATTTGTAGACACAATATTCAAAATGCTCTCAAGTGCGCAGCCTTCACTACAGTCCCACACAGACAATTGGTACTGCATGGCCCGAAATGGAAGACATCTCCAATAGTAAGGGACATATTCACCCAGGGTAAGAACTTATACAAAATCTCGATAGAGGCAGGTAAACCCGGACCAGATCATCCTACTTCTATGCATCGTAAAATGTTTAAATGACAGCTCCGCTCCCAACAGCGTACTGAAGCTGCGATAGAGCGAAAATCACTGTACAACCGAGTGATAGTCGAGTATGGCTCTGCACATTTCTACAGGCTTATCAATTGAACAAAGACGAGGCATAGTGATACTGGCTCGTTAGTTGTCAATGGAGTTCCCACTACAGATATAGTAAAGCAATGGAATGGAATTGCAGCCTTCTATGAAGACCTGGCAAAACCTTCCCAACATGTAAACTTTGATAATGATTACTATGCACGAGTTAAGATCGACGTTCATTTGATCCAATGTGCATATGCCAGGAACCAAGAGAGACTTCCTACAGTAACACTTATCGAAATCTAAGAAGCAATTTCAAAGCTACACACTGGGAAATCCACAGATGAACTTGGCCTCAATGCAGAGCACTTTATTCATGCAGGACAGGCAAAAATACCACTACTGGCCAGGTTGTTCAATTACATCTTTGAGTCGAAACAGATCCCAGGCTTCTTCAAACGGGGAATTATTACCCCAGTACATAAGAAAGGAAAAGACCCCTCAGATCTGAGTAATTACAGACGAATCACTGTAACATCTCTACTGGAGAAAATCTTTGAGCATGCCATCCTTGGCAAAATTGAAGAGTCATTACCAAGCAATCAATCATCTCTGCAGTTTGGATTTACTATAGGACTTTCGCCGCTTATGGCGGGTTTCATACTCTCAGAAACTACTACAGAAAGTAGAGATCTGCACGTCCCGCTGTATAGCTCCTTCTTAGACACTCAGAAGGCGTTTGATGTGGTGGATCCCACGCTAAGCCAATCACTGCAGAGCTACACATACGTCAGCTAACCCTTTTGAGGAACATCCTGGCATGCCAAAACAAGCCACTTAAACACATACGAGTAAGACAGTTGCCATTCGAGACTCCAAAATCGGGCAATTGGTTTATTTAAATTAAGAATGTACTAGAGAGATACAACTTATCAAACATCCAAGAGGTTATTCTGAATCCTCAATGTTAAAATGGAAATCAGTAGTAAAATCTGCCGTGGACAGCCAATGGAATGAGGACTTACAATTTGCGTGTGAGCCCAAAAGTACACTTCAAAACTGCAGCATTAAAGACTTTTGTATTGGGAAATGCCATATTTCCGGGCACACTGTAGACAATGACAACAGGGATGTAAAACGTGTCATTAAAGCTAGGCTCATCACAAAAACATAGCTAGTACAAGCAACACTAAATAAATTCAACCAAAATACTGTGAACCCCACATGCCGTCTCTGTAAGTTGGGTTCTGAAGATTATCAACACTTCTTTCTACACTACTCCATCAGTATAGATATCAATATTTATCACTACTCAAGAAAACCATTATCGACTACCTTGGCGAGAATTCCTGGAAATATCTCTTCAGCACAGAAGATCACCTCGACTATTAGTATTGACTGTACAAGTCTAGTCAGGGCAGGATTACTACCTAACAACTTCTCATTATTATCTTAATTGGAACGTATAACTAGAAAACAACCTACATTGCGGTAGAAATTTCCTCTTTAACCAGCTTCCACAACAACATTAATCAACGGTAACTGCTTTTAACTGATATACTGAATCAGAACTGTATTTATATACAATCAGCACTCTGGTGCTGAACAGTGTATTATTGAACTGTATTCGGACAATTTATTTGGCTAATATATAATTGCGGAGCAAAATTATAACTATATAATGTTCATAAATCAAACTGTAGTCTACGCAACCACATGCGTGAGTGCTCCTATCAAGAGGAGGAATATATGAACAACAACAACAACAACAACAACAACAACAACGGCAACAACAACAACAACAACAGCAACAACAACAACTGGCCCAATGATGATGATGATAGTGTACTGTAGGCTGTGGCTGAAGTAGTAGAAACATTATACAGCTGCAATCACCCTTGATAACTGTGTCTAGACTTGTCCTCAGCCAAAATCTTAGGCTTCCTCATGTTCGTTCTTGATCTGTGTGTACCGAGGCCCCTTTTCCTGAGGTTGCTTTGCAAAACACTTAACAAATTTATGCAATGACTTCCTCTCCTAGTGTTATATTTGTTGGCTCCCAGTAGAGTGAATTCTAAGGCACACTGTGCGGATGTATCTTTTCGTAGTTGGCCAAGCATGGGCCATCTTTGTTGGGTGACATTAACAGACTGCAGCAATGTATTGCACTGCTTGCATAGTGCATCATTGCAAATTATGCTTGCCGATCACCGGCTTCCAATGATGGTGCTGAGGTATTTGCAATGCCAGGCATCCTGAGTGTATAGTACCGCCTTTGGAGCTGCCCAATGGACATATCCGGTTTTAGCTATGCCCCGCCCATCTCTAGCTAAGATCCCCCACACCTCGCTCGTGTTGTGATCGATCAATCGATCTCTGAACACCCTGACTATCAATTTCCCAAAACTCTACACAGGTAAGCTGTTGAATATTTTGAAACTAATTTGACTGAATGCTGTTGCTGACTAAGGCAGCAACAGCGCCCAGTTAAATTAGTTTCGAAATATTCAACAGCATGTTTATTAAATAGCAAAGAATTACAAAGACATACACATCATACAACGTGTCGGATATTTGAGATTTGAGGATGACGGGTGCACTTTGTGGCGCAATTATTGTGACATCATCTTACACGCGCTGAGCTGATTATGACGCCATTCGAGGTCAGATGATGGATGGACGCTCTGGAATGGTGAATTGTTGCAGTTGTACAGCATCGAGGATACACAGGTTGCACTGTACAAACTTAGACGTTTTGTCAATAGCTTCTTTGATGTACCAATCCACAACTTTCAGAAGGACTGGTTTGCTATGGCTACCATACCACAACGTGCAGCAATGCCAGTAGTACTACAGAGCAGTGAGCCTATGAGTTCGCTTTTCATTCATAGTTTCCCGCCATAAAATGGATCGGCATTTTATTCAGCTTCGGGCTTTGTCGATAGGTATATGAGGGTGTTTTTTATGCATTCATAATCATATATTGAGTTTCCTTGCAGCTATTTGTCCGGTAGTTAGTCAAGAGGTTTCTTTTCATCGTCTATGAAGTCCACATCGTCGGCATATTCCATCTCTAGCAGCATACCTAAAATGGACACTGGCGATTTTGACCGTGTACAATTTTCCTGCACAGATGTCAAGGCTTCAACAACGTAGAAGGCGAAAAGCACAGGGATAGACCATATCCCTGTTGGGAGTAGATTGGTGTCTCAAACTCTGCAGACTTCACTGTCTTAACTTGGAATCCAAGCTTAGTGTCTGCGAGTAGTAAGTAGTCTCACGAGTCGCAGGATATCTACATTTTAACTGGCCAGGTATTAGCCCCGTACAATGGCATGCGCTATCAGAGATGCCGTAGGCAAACAATAATAAGAAACTAAATATAACATCTTACATCTCAGCGCAATTTAAACAACCCATGACCTAAAATGTGCCTTATTACCTTGAGGGTGCAGCTATACATGACAATGGGCTGGATTAATCACTCCTACTACAACAATGCATTCAAAATAAATAGCATCTTTTAATTTGATTAAATATGGCGTCT
>CM067369.1:83878295-84063295 GCA_034401795.1 Chaetoderma sp. LZ-2023a | reverse complement strand
CGTCAAATCATCGATGGATACTCTGGAAGGGTGAATTGTTGGGTTAGGCCATGATAAAACAATAACACTGTCCCTCGTCTTCATTTACCTTATAAGCTATGATATATGCTTTTCAAAGGTTTGTCAACCATGTCAGAAATATATAAATTCTATATAACATTCTGTAAGACAAGACGCAAAGAATCGAATAGATGTCTTTTAAAACAGTGTGTTTGCATTCGCGCGCTACAGTCTACAGATTGCATTGTACGCGTGCGTGCTTGCGTGCGTGCGTGTGTGCGTGCGTGAGTGTGTGTGTGCATGCGTACATGTGTGCGCGTGTGCGTACGTGTAACAGTGCCAGAGTGAGGTTGTTGCTTTATTTTTGCAGTCCCGACAGCGAGTATGTAAACAGTTTACAGACAAATAGTTGTTTTTGTGTTTTGTAAAACGCAAAATCGAAATGATTGTCATAACTCTGCTACAATTCTAGTGAAGTATCAAAGTATAATCTTGAGCACAGGTAGCGCCAAACCACCCCTTGTGGCACTCGGCCCGTGCCCAATTGACCAGTGCATCAGTCAACCCCTGTTGCTAAGTACTGTCTACCGATGTCAAAAAGGCTTCGGGGCATAGAAATAACATTTATGAAACAAGCACAATCGCTTGCATATGTGTGATGAAGAGTCAAACCTAGTTTATCATAACTAACTCGTAGTCGAACGTATGAATAGTTACTTAGATATGACAGAAATGCTGCATCATTCGACATTTCTTAATTCTGCTTGTTTCTTACTTCCAATAATGTGTGCTACTAATGAGTCTGGTAGCAAAGTCTCCAATCTCCCATCCACACGATTTGAGTAGAATTTCAGTTATTGCTTTGTGGCAGTAGATTGCCCCGCTCGGATTTTCACCAGGCACCCCACCTTTTTTTAGATCCACTGGCATTGGATCCTATTCTGGTAGAACCTCAGTGAATGCGCCAATGCTCATCTTTTCAAAATCATTCTGACTTAGACACATGCCAAATGAAAGGTTCCAATCATAACTATGTTGACAATTCTGTACTATAAAGTCAATATCATAGGCTAGTCCTTCATATCCATGGTTAAGCCAAATAACATTACAGCATTAACACATGCACAACATCTTAAGCCTGTGTGGCATACTTAGTGTTTAAATGCGGTATATTGTCATTTGATGGTCGATTACAGCCAAAATGCGTTTCACACTGTTGGTGAGGCACGGAACACAATGACTAACCCCTGACAAATGTTGTGCATGTTACGTTTCTCCATGTTAATGGCAATGCATGGTGATGTACAAGCTCAACCATAAGAAAATATGGACTTATCAACCCTACCTCAAACAAAAAGCTTACCTTTGTGAGCATGTATTTTAGGTTACACATCATGTAGGTATTCGAAAGGGAGACATCCACCGGAACAAGAAATTCCATGGACCAACTTAGGAGAATGGCTGGGTTGTAAGGGGTGAACAAAGATTGGAGCACATGTGGTGTTAGGGTGAGCTATTGTATTGTATGCGCGCATATATTCTAGAGATCTGATCGTGAACAGGAGGACACTCCAACTGATGATGTTAGCAGCAATGAAGGTGGTGAATCAGCATCTGGTAGTAATAGTGACTAATTGAGAGGTGATATGTTCAAATATAATTAGCAGATTTATTGTTTGGTATGCAGAGGCTGTAAATACAAAGAATGCGAGTGATAATATATCACTACATTTATATGGATGCATTTCATCTTTGCTTACACCATACTTTCATTTGTCTACTGTTTAAAAATGGGCATTCTGTAAGTTGCCATGTTGACATTATTCTACCAAATAAATTAACTCTGGCCCTTTAGAGTTATGACACATTGGCTATCATTCACTTATCACCATATTAACACCAGCATATTATTTTATTAACATTTTGAATGGCCCACCGCGGCCATGTTTTTTTACGTATAAGCTTTCCATGGACAAACGTTAATGCCCCTTAGTCACTTGCATCATATCTTCCAAATTTTATTCCGATCTGTTTAAAGGTACTGCAAAAAGAACTCGTTTTCGCGAAACCTAGGTCATCCAAGATGGCCACTGAAATATTTGACCAATCAAGTTTCCTTGAACAAATTTGGTTCAGCTGTTGCCGCAGATGATGTTTCATGAGTTTTGAATCGATTCTTCTAGCTGTTTCGGAGAAAAATTTTCTAAAACTCGGCCAAAATCCAAGTTGGTCACAGGTCAAATTGCCCGATCGGCTTCCTTTTGACATACTAGGATCTCTATGCCATAAGGATGCTTCCGTCCAAATTTAATTGAAATCGGCCTAGTGGTTCTCTAGAAGACATTTTAAATTTCATATTGCTTTAGTATGGGAGTTTTCGGCGGGAAAATGTTCTAAGGTGGCCACCATATCGTTTAACCGACAGTTTCGAAAGTAGAAATTTGAATTCAGCATAAAACTAATTTCTGCCTCAAAATTCCATAAAGTAGAGGAAGATGAACACGCTACATTTGTATTGGTCCACTGTGGCTATGCTTTTTTAACTTTTGAATCGATCCCACATGTGGTTTCGGAACAAAGGATTCTTAAAGATGTTCCTCAAAATCGGCCATAGTCCAAGATTGACGTCGGCAAAATTGGCCGTCCATCGCCGTTTGAACAAACCTGACTTAATATGACCTAAGGATGCTTCCTGCCAAATATAACTGAAATCGGCCCACTGGTTCTTGAGAAGAAGTCGTTTAAAGCAAAAGTTGACAGACGGCTGGATGGACGAACAGGCGGGCGGATGAACAGACGGACGATGTGTGACTGACGGACGACTAACGGACAGAAGATGGACGGTCGTCACGGCATAAGCTCACTTGACCTTTCAGTCTAGGTGAGCTAACAAATGCACATTATCTCAGTTGTCATAGTATGAGCATTTCATGAAATAAATGAACAATGCCCCTTTAGATTTGTTAGATTGAATCTAATATTCACTTTTCCAGATAGTAAAATCAACATATTGCTTTATTATCACTGTGTCAGTCAGCTGACGTAATTACTGGATTGATATACATTATGGAGACTTCTGTATGAAACACAGTAGGTTGTCAGTTCTTACTCCAGGTTTATGTAGATGTGAAAGTGTGTTCATTTCATCAGTATCCCATAATTATATATTCCGCTATTTTCAAAAATGGACATTCTGTTAGTTGTCATGTTAACAACATTTCATAACATAAATGAGAATTGCCCTGTTAGATCTGTCAGATTGAGTCTAAAACTTACTTTTCAAGAAGTTAACATCAAGATATTCATTTATTAGCACTTTGGCAGTCACCGGAATACACATTTGTTGGACTTTAAACAGTGGGGAAAATCGATGACAATTTGAACTCTGCTGACGTAATTACTCGGCTGACGTGCCTAGCTCATAAAGAAAATGATGGAGAATGAGAAAAGCTACATTTTGAGTGGTCATTTTCTAGTGTATTTTAATTGTAGTAAAAGGTATGGCCATTAGTGTTACTCATATCCCTTGATATGGTTAGCTTCGTTATGGGTAATACGCGCGAATTTAGTAAATCAGAAGACATAGTGAGTCTCGATTTAATTTTCGCATGTTTACATATATATATATTATTAATCAGCATAGTTCAAAGTATCAGAAAAATAAAGTGTGGCTGATTGTTGGGTGCTGGGATGGGGTGGGGTGGGGTGGGTGGTGCTGGTGGGTTGGGGTTGTTGTGGGTTGGTGCAAGGTTGTCCTTGTAGCCCATGAACTATGTATTAAGCACGAGTTAAATGGCATTTGTTTTTCTGAAAGTCAGGACAATTGACGACTTACTGCTTATTGTTCTGACCCAATCTGACAAAACCGCTCGTCCTACGAGGCCGTCTGATGACACTGCTGTGACAAGGTATCGATAGAGTACATTAGGATGCATGTGCGTTATGGTAAAGAATTGTTTTTTCACCTGGGTAAATAAAGGAAAATTAGAAAAAAATCGTCATCATCAACAACAACAACAACAACAACAATAACAACAACAACAACAACAACAACAACTGCAACAGCCGCAACAGCAAAAATAACGTCCGGAGATTACATGCTGGTTAACTGGAGGTTCCAGTTTATCGATCAATCATATGACGTCATAATCAACTAGATGATGTGTATACTGACGTCATAATCATTTACGTCATGAATGACGTAACTACGTTCGTCACGAACGCTTAAGTGATGACGGACTAAGCGTTGTTGGACGAATTGTATGTCTATGGAGCAACAACACCCAGTTGAATTAGTCATAGTTAAAATATTCAACGGCTTACTTGTATAGTTTTGTGGAAATTGAGATTCGACAGTGCAGCGACCGATCGATCCCATCACGGGCGAAGCGTGGGTGGAGTTTAGCTAGAGATGGACACACATCAACGAGTATCCCATATCTCGTGCACATAGTCCCTAGCTATGGAACACATGATCTGTATCCATCAATATTTTAGAACGCATCAATATAGCATTTGCCTGAAATTCCATCACTGAATTGCGGTATGCAAATTAGCTGACGAAACACAATAGGCCTAGTGTTCCGCTATAATCAGTCCATCAACGGGTAGTAGTAGTAGTAGTAGTAGTAGTAGTAGTAGTAGTAGTAGTAGTAGTAGCAGTAGTAGTAGTAGTAGTAGTAGTAGTAGTAGTAGTAGTAGTAGTAGTAGTAGTAGTAGTAGTAGTAGTAGTAGTAGTAGTAGTCCAAGTGAACGCACGCGTTTATTTAGCTCTGCAATTGCTGCCCGAATTTGCTAGTTTCTAGCGCGAGTTTGTAGATAAATTTTATACATATATTTCGTATTAGTATTTCCTTTCAAAATTTATCTTTAAATTGTAAATTCTTGTCTTGGTTCGAGCGGATTTTGTGTCGCCATTTTCTTAAGGCACTCCTCTTAGCTGGAGGTTTCCGCCATTTAATAGATCTCCTCTTACTGTGGTCAATGCAATACATTTCTCCCCGCGCCAGTATGCTATTTCTATAGTTTGTTGGCTAGCTCATTATATTTGGCAAGATCGCTTGAGTGAGTAGATTTAATTCCTTTGTCATTTGTAAGCGCAAGCCAAGTACTTTGATTATATAAATCTTTGTAGTCAGTTGGCTGTCCCCGGTCAACTCGAGCAGGCTAACAAATATATGAATGTAATATGTTAGTATGCATTAGGAAACCACTTTAATCGGTTAGGTGTTAGTGAACCACTTAGAAAGTGGTTCAAACTAACAAATATACGACTGTACTCTCTATTCGTATATTTGTTGGTAGACGTCAGGGTTTCAAAAGGGGACACTATTTGTTTAGTGCTTAGCTCTTTCCCCGACGTCTTGGTGTTATATTTTTGTATTATATATTGTAGTAGTATGGGTTTCCTCTTTTTATAAAACACCATGGCAACCTATACGCGTACCCTAAGCCTTAAGATAACAACTAAGGTGTGGGGTATCACGGCTATCGACGTGTATCATGGGTTAAAGGACGTCGTTGGCGCGGGACCTGCTGCTTTGCAGGGGCTTATCAATGTTTCTAAAAACGTATGGAATGTAACAATGTCAAATGAGGGGGTCAAGGAAAAGCTTCTAGAAGATGTTCTTATTGTAAAAGGCGAAGTGTGTAACGTAGAGGAAATCGAGTCATATAGGTTGCTAGTGAAGATGAAAGTTCCACTAGAAATTCCAGATAACAGAATCATGAATGAACTCAAGAAGTATGGCAAAGTGCAAAAGATTGGACGGGAAACGTATCCCTTTGAGTGAACGCTAGACAACGGTGTAAGACGTATCTGGTTTGATAAAGTGGATAGCCCTTTACCAAGCTGATTGACGTTTGATGGCAGCTTTTCCCTGCCCTTATGGTATAGAGGGCAAATTAAAGAATGCCTGATCTGCCTAAGTACTGACCATTTGGCAACAGATTGTCCCAATCGAAACAAATGTTTGCTCTGTGGTTCAGTTGACCATTTTATATGGCGCTGTCCAAAAAATCAAAACAAGCCCTCAGTATCATGAGATAATCGTCAATTAAAGGATGCAACTGAGTCAAATGCTTCTGAAGCAACCGCTATGGAAGCTGTTGTTGTGGTTCATGCCACTATAAATGACACAAACAAATCTTCAAATCATGTTAAAGTAACTCCATTGATGAATTTCATGTGTTAGAGGAGGGTATAACCTTAAGTCAAGAAAATAATCAAAATGCAGTGGAGCCAAACGTGGCTGTAAAAGACATGCAGCAAAATGATAATCTTACAGAAGAGCCAGTTTACAATTCCTTAGATGAATTAAAATTAGGACATTCTAAGTTCAGTCGATTTTCCGCTAAGCCCACTTGATTTAAGTGAGTTTGAAGATATGGTAAATGACGCTCCTGCCAAATGTAACTTAAGTAGCAATAAGCGTCATAAAGAAGACAATAGCTCAGAATCTGAGATTGAAGTAAATAATATGGATGATGATACAATGTCAGTTGCAGAATCAGATGTGTCCATTCAAACACAGAGTTCACAGATGAAAGATGAAATGGTAATGTACCGATCAGATGGGGGTGAAGTGTTAGTGCCATATGTAACGGCGAGAGGCGTGAAATATCGGCTACTGCGCGATGATTCTGATATTTCCAAATATGAATATTTGTCTGTGGTAGAACTAGGAAATATTGAATTCGCAGGAAAATTAGGTAAATGGTCTCAGAAACGAGCTAAGAAAACCAAATCAAGTTAATCTAATGATGGCGGTTGTAAACATCATTTTACAAGTTATGATTATCTGCACCATCAATTGCAGAGGATTAAATACCGAATTAAAGCAGCGCCACTTGCTTGAAGAATTAGCAAATGAGAGAGTTGATATTGCTTTTCTACAAGAGACCAAAATTAAAAAAACTGAAGTGTATGAATCTCTCATAGATATTTCAAAAGGGCAGAGTTTTTATTCTTTATCACAAGATAATAGTGCGGGAGTGGCCATTCTTATCCTGCCCCGCTGTCTCAACTATGTTGACGTTATATCGTCGTCATCAAATACAAATGGACGATGGATTTGTGTATCAATTGATGTACTAAACACAAGTTTAAATTTGATGTGCCTATTTGCACCTACCCCTCATCAATTGCGCAGTGAATTTCTAAATGATGTTTCCACAATAATTCAAGACAGACTGCCTGAAAACCTAATTATGGGTGGTGACTTTAATTGCATATTAGATGGGGCTAAAGACAGAAACTCTAGGTCTAATTGTAATGACACATCGCATAATTTTTTGAAACACATTTGTGAAAATAAAAGCTTGTTAGACACTTATCGGATTGAAAATCCAGAAGGTCGGGAATTTACTTGGTTTTCAACCGATGGAAGGTTAGCTTCAAGGTTAGACAGGATCTATGTAGAACGTTCATTGAAATGTTACATGTGTAAAACTAACATAAAACCAGTAACTTTCTCTGATCACAATATTTTTTCCATCACATTAGACAATGCTGACTGGGTCAAACGAGGAGATGAATTTTGGAAACTTAATGTAGCATTGCTACGAGATAGTTGCTATCGCAAATGCGTGGAACGTTGTTGGAGGCATTGGGGTGAAAGAAGAAGTTCGTATTAATGTATAACAGACTGGTGGGAAGATGCTAAATCAGACCTGAAATATATTTCAAGGCACTACTCCATTAGGAAAGCACGTGAAATACGAAAGCGTAAAAAGGCGCTTCAGAGGTCGTTGTGTAAAATTAATAAGAAAATTAATGATGGGGAATATAATTATTACGAACTATTAGTTAAATTAAAAGGTAGACTAAATGAAATACAACAATATCAGTTTGATGGCGCCAAAATAAGGTCAAGAGCACAAATGCACACCGAGGGCGAAAAGCATACACGTTACTTTTGTAACTTGGGAAAAAGCAAGAGGTATAGAGAAATTAATGCGCTCACTGAAGACTAATGATGGAGTATCAGTGTGCTCAAATGCAGAAATGATGGAAACAGTATCCGAATTTTACAAATCATTGCATAAAGCTGAGGGAAGCGATGAAACTGCAACTAGAGATGTTTTAGCTAATATAACGAAAAGACTTCCAGATTCATGTCGCGAAAGCTGTTACCAATCAATAACAATTGATGATTTGACAAAATCCCTCAAAGGTATGAAGTTAGAAAAGTCTCCTGGATGTGACGGACTTCCAGTTGAATTGTATCAAACATTCTGGCACATATTTGGGCCAGTATTAGAAGAAATAGCAACCAGCATTTTTAAGCAAGGGCATCTCCCTCTATCGATGGCCCAAGCATATGTTCGGCTTATATACAAGAGGGCTGACAGAATTAAAATACAGAATTATAGACCAATCTCTCTACTCTGTGTAGATTATAAGATTATTACTCTGACACTAACATTAAAACTTGGCGCAGTACTAGGCGAAGTCATTGATGATGATCAAACCTGCTCTGTGCCAGGAAGATCAATATTAAACAACACATTGCTTATACGGGACCTTATTCAATTAGTTGAAAAGGATTGTATCCCAGCAGCAATAATAGCACTTGATAACGAGAAGGCGTTTGCCAGACTTGAATGGGATTTCTTGTTTAAGTCTTTAGACCATGTTGGCTTTGGTTCCAGATTTATTAAATGGGTAAATATTTTATATACTGATATAACAAGTTGCTATTTAGTAAACAATCAGCTATCCAAACCTGTAGTGTTGGAACGAGGTGTTAGACAGGGTTGCTCACTGTCCCCGCTTCTATTCGTCATAGCTATGGAATCGTTGGGGGCCACATTGAGGCAACGCAATGACTTTCAAGGAATATGTATACGTGGCGTAGAAAGGCCACTAAAGGTTTCTCAATATGCAGATGATACGACTGTGTTTGCGGTTAAAAATACGGATTTTAGAATTTTAAATGGAGTATTAACAGATTATCAAAAGGCATCAGGGCTTAAAGTCAATAAAGATAAATCTAAGGGATTATTTTTGGGCGATTGGAATGGCAGAACTGATAATGTGATGGATATTAACTGCTAAAATCATGTCATAAAGATTTTGGGTATTTACTTTAGTAGAGAACAAAATGTATTACTAAACTGGGAAGAAAGGCTATCCAAGCTAAAGTGTGCATTACTAAATTGGAAACGACGTCGCCTAACTGTCTTTGGCAGGACATTTGTCAATAATAATTTAATTTTATCTGGACTGTGGTATACCGCTTCTGTAGTTCATATGCCCAAATCAGTAGAGTCAAAGATCAACACGTTACTTTTGTCCTTTTTATGGGAGGACAAAGCCCATTTAGTATCACAGTCAATCCTCACCAATGAAAAGCATGCCCGAGGTCTGGATTTGGTTAATGTTTCAGCAAAGTGTGCTTCTTTAAAATTGAAATTCTTGAATAAGTTACTTACATCAAACTCATCTTGGTCAAGTCTTTCAAGGGCACTTTTCTAAAGGTGCGTAGACCCATTTCCAGTAGAATGTTTATTTATGTGCAATAAACTGCCACCTAATCATCAAAAGGTTCCAAATGTATATAAGGAACAGTTCGAAGCCTTAAAAATATTTACACGATCAATGGCACAACCCAATTGTTGGGAAGATGCTTTAGAGCAACGTCTTTGGGGCAACCAGTTGATTCGTGAAAATGATGATGTATTATATTTGCCCTCTATGGCCAAAATGGATAGTAGTAGTAGTAGTAGTAGTAGTAGTAGTAGTAGTAGTAGTAGTAGTAGTAGTAGTAGTAGTAGTAGTAGTAGTAGTAGTAGTAGTAGTAGTAGTCGAAGCGAACGCACGCGTTTATTTAGCTCTGCAATTGCTGCCCGAATTTGCTAGTTTCTAGCGCGATTGTGTAGATAAATTTTATACATATGTTTAGTATTAGTATTTCCTTTCAAAATTTATGTTTAATTTGTAAATTCTTGTCTTGGTTGGAGCGCATTTTGTGTCTTCATTTTCTAAAGGCACTCCTCTTAGCTGGCGGTTTCCGCCATTTAATAGGCCTCCTCTTACTGTCGTCAATGCAATACATTTCTCCCCGTGCCAGTCTGCTATTTCTATAGTTCGTTGGCTAGCACATTATATTTGGCAAGATTGCTTGAGTGAGTGGATTTAATTCCTTTTTCATTTGTAAGCGCAAGCCTAGTTCTTTGATTATATAAATCCTTATAGTCAGTTGGCTGTCCCCGGTCAATTCGAACAGACTAGCAAATATATGACTGTACTATCTATTCATATATTTGTTGGTATACTTTAATCGGTTATGTGTTAGTGAACCACTTAGAAAGTGGTTCAAACTAACAAATATACGACTGTTCTCTCTATTCGTATATTTGTTGGTAGACGACAGGGTTTCAAAAGGGGACACTATTTATTTAGTATTTAGCTCTTTCCCTGACGTCTTGGTATTATATATTTGTATTACCCCTTATATATTGTAGTAGTATGGGTTTCCTCTTTTATTAAAACACCATGGCAACCTCCTATAAGTGTAACCCGAGTCTTAAAATCACGACAAAGGCTTGGGGTGTTTCGGCAATTGAGGTGCATCATGGGTTGAAGGATGTAGTTGGGGCAGGCCACGGGTCCTTCAAGGTTTAACGTTTCCGAATCTGTATGGAATGTCACCGTAGTTAATGAAAGTGTGAAGGAAAGGTTGCTCGACGAGGTCCTTGTCGTGAAGGGCGAGGTGTGTAATGTGGAGGAAATAGATTATGATCGTCTATTAGTCAAGATGAAGGTTCCATTAGAGATCCTAGATGAACGGGTTATCAATGAATTGATCAAGTATGGCAAAGTGGACAAAGTAGAACACGAGACCTATCCATTTGATCGAACCTTAGAAAATGGCATCAGAAGAATTTGGTTCGAAAAGGTAGAACAACCTCTCCCAAGTAAGGTCACAATAGATGGTCGATTTATCTTGCCATTATGGTACAGGGGCAAATCAAAGAGTGTTGAATCTGCTTTAGCACAGAACATCTTGCAACAGACTGCCCTAACAAAAACAAATGTCTAGTTTGTGGATCATCCGATCATTTTAAGTGGCGATGCCCGCCAAACAAATATGTCAAAAAGGGTGCTGATAAAAGCGCAGAGCAAGTTGTCTCTAAAGAGAATGTCATAGACCCGGTAGCTGCTGAGATTGTAGCTGAAATCCATGTTAATGGGAAGCACGCTGCTAAAGAAAATGTCATCGAACCAGTAGTTGCTGAGATTGTAGCTGAAGTCCATGTTAATGAGAAGCATGGTGAAAAAACTAAGAATCCAATCGCTGTAGTTGCGGGTGATGAAATAGAGGTTCTAGATGAGGGGCTTAGTCTTACTCCAGTAACAAGTTAATCCAAGTCTGATGTCAGAGAGGCTAATTCCTCACAAGTTGAAGGTGATGATCAATACCCTCTGGAAGAGAGTTTAATTTAGGACAAGTAAAATTCAGGTCGCAAGTTACTGAAACTAACTTTGATTTTTCAGTGAGTACACTCAATCTAGACGATTTAAATAATATAGAGAAAGTAATTGGTGTCTCGGATCGATTGAGTGAAACAAAGCGACAGAAAGATGGAGAGAGTTCTGAATCAGAAATAGAGGAAAGTGATATAGAAGACGATAATATGTCAGTCGCGGAATCCGATATATCCATTCAAACACAGAGTTCTAAATCACCCGGTCATGTACAGGTCAGAGGCAGGAGATGTGTTAGTTCCATATGTGACGGAAAAAGGGGTTAAATATAGGCATCTGTGTCATGATTCAGATATATTAAAATATAAGCATTTGGACAAAGTTGAGCTAAGTAGTGCAGCGTTTGCGAGTAAAATAGGTAAATGGTCTAAGAGAGGGTCGAAAAAAACAAAATCTAGTTAGCTAATAATGGCGGTTATACACATCATTTTATTACTTTATATGCTAATTTGCACACTCAATTGTAGAGGCTTAAATAGTGACATACAGCAACGTTACTTACTAGAGACTCTGAAAAATGAGCAGATTGGCATTGCTTTGATACAGGAAACAAAAATTCAGAAGTCAGAATCATACGATAATTTAGAAAAGATTTCTGGATCCAGAATATTCTATTCGTTCTCTCAAGATAATAGTGCAGGCGTAGTAATTGCTATACTCCCCCGTTGTTCAGCCTATGTAAATATAATCTCTTCAGTATCAGGTACAAATGGTCGCTGGGTGAGAGTCACGCTAGATATACAACAAACACGTTTCACGTTGCTGTGTATATATGCACCTACATCTCATCAACTACGTCGTAATTCTTTTAATGAGATGTCTACAACAGCACTAGATAACATCACTGAAAACTTAGTAATGGGTGGTGACTTTAATTGTGTCGTAGACAAAGAAAATGGTAGGAATGCAACTTCAACTTATACTGATACATCACATAGACTCTTAAAAGAAATATGTGATAATGAAAATTTAGTTGACACCTATAGAATATCAAAACATCATGGTAAAGATCTTACATGTTTTTCAGAAGATGGTAAAGTTGGGTCAAGGATCGACAGAATTTATGTGAATTGTTTGTTGACAGGGTACTGGAGAGATGTTAATATTAAGCCAGTCGCATTCTCAGATCATAACATGGTTTGTGTAACCTTTGCCAATGCTGATTGGGTAACAAAAGGGGTTGGGTTTTGGAAATTAAACACAACACTGTTGGGAGAAGAATTTTATAAGAATAATATAGAGAGTTGTTGGCACCATTGGATTAATAGGAAAGCATCATATAAGAGCACATTGCAATGGTGGGAGGATGTAAAACGGGATTTAAAGTATGTTTCCCGAAAGTATGCTGTTAGAAAAGCACGGGAAATACGCAAACGCAAGAAAACACTTCATCGATCACTGATGAAAATTAATGCTAAAGTAAATAATGGTGAAGATAATTATTATGAATTACTGGTTAAAATTAAAAGCAAAATAAGAGATATAGAATAATAGGAATTTGAGGGTGCAAAAATTCCAGCAAGTGCCCAGATGCACGCAGACGGGGAAAAGCCAACCCGATATTTTTGCACATTAGAAAAAGCACGGGCAATAGATAAGGTGATGTGCTCATTAAACATGTCGGGTGGTTCAACCGTCTTTACCAACAATGAAATGAGTACTATTGTATGCAATTACTATGAGTCATTGTACAAGTCAGAGGGAATTGATGAAGATGCAAAATTGGATTTGTTAGCAAATATAGACAAAAAGGTGTTAGACACAGGCAGTGAATTGTGTGATCAACCCTTAACACTAGAAGATTTAACTAAATCCCTTCAAGGTATGAAACTAGAAAAATCACCGGGGTGTGATGGCCTTCCAGTTGAATTTTACCAAACGTTTTGGCACCTTGCAGGTCCAATAATGGAAGAATTATCCACTGAAATATTGCGAAAGGCCATTTACGACCAACTATGACTAGGGCATACGTAAGGCTAATATATAAACGAAATGACAAACGTCTAATTCAGAATTACAGACCAATTTCTCTACTATGTGTAGACTACAAAATAATATCCAGAGCACTAACATTGAAACTAGGTAGTGTTTTAGGAGAAATCATTGGAACAGAGCAGACATGTGCTGTACCTAGGAGGACAATTCTAACCAATACCATGTTAATAAGAGACCGTTTACAATTGGTTGAGAAGGATAGCATCCCTTCAGCTGTGATTGCCTTGGACAACGAAAAGGCATTTGACCGTGTGGAATGGGATTTTCTTTTTTAATTCTTTGCAATCGTTTGGGTTAGGCTCAAACTTTATTGAATGGGTTAAGATTTTATATACGGATATCAAGAGTAGCTATTTAGTGAACAATCAATTATCCCGAGAAATTGTCTTCGAACGTGGTGTTAGACAGGGGTGTTCCCAATCGCCATTATTATTTGTTATTGTGATGGAATCCCTTGGCATAGCATTGAGGCAAAATAATAACTTTCAAGGCATATGTATTCGTGGCATAGAGTGAAGGAAATTTAAATTTCGCTTTCTCCGAGATCTAACAATACTCACCATTCTGTTACTTCTGATATACAGCTGGCCCTGACAGCTGGCTCTAGGACTATGTATGAACTTAGAAAGCTTTACCGACTCCTTGGAACCGGGTACTCGGCTCCAAACTGCCGAGTACCAGCCTACCATAGAGCTCATATTGTTTGCATAGCCACCAAACAAGAGAAATCCATGGCTTGCCTCCATAGGGCTGGGAGGCTGGGCCCGTAACAGAATGGTGAGTATTGTTAGATCTCGGAGAAAGGGATATTTAAATTTCCTTCATTCTCCTTCGATCAATACTCACCATTCTGTTACTTCGGATATACACCAGATTTGGTCAGTAACCTGGTGGGAAGGGGCAAGCCATAACTGCTACTTTTGCCCCTTGGAGAAAGAGCTAGACTTAAAACTTGACTAAAGGAGACCTAAAAAAGGACCGTCAAGTGAACGGAACCGAATCACATTCGCATCATTGCCCCCCCCCCCACCTTTTTCCCCTAAGAAAAGGGAGATAACTCACGAACATGCATCGCGCCTGAAAACACAAATATGCCAAGAGGGTTAACTGCTCTTTGCATATACACATGTATTAGCCTGGGAATGAGCATGAATATATAAGATGAATGAACATGATATATAATCATAATACAAAAAACTCTCAATCTTGAATTACCTCATGATAAATGGATTCCAGACGTACCGCCTCCAACCATTCACTTGTCCGGCCATCAGTGACACAATCTGGTTGTCATCCTCTCGCTCGACCATGTCTGCTTCTAAATTATTTCATACCATAGTCAAAAAAGGGAGAAGATCAGTGTGGTCGCTTAACTATCGTTTCAAAACAGATAAAGTGAGTGGATTGGCTGAGGCTGAGACATCCCTCATATAGTAATCCGTGAATTGTGCAACGGCCATGATGTCCTCTAACGGAACACCACTGTAAAGGGTGGTCGAGGCGGCTATTCCTCAACATCGTGTGCCCTTGCGCATTGCACCTGGTGCCCAGTCGCCATCTCATGAGTAGTCTGAATGCATTCGACTACCCAACGAGAGATAGTATCCATGGATGCGGCGCCATAAGGCTTCTTATGGCAGATCCATAGATGTCTATCGTTCGACCGTAACGAGTCTGTCCGTTTCCTGTACTTAGTCAAAGCACGGACCGGGCACCAGACACTGGCATCGCGATCAAACCTTGTTAGTTTCGGTATAATGATCGGTTTGCCGGGATATCTCAAGGATTGATTCTTTGACATAAACTCTGCTCTTGGCAGAAGACGCAGACCCTCTCCGGAGACAATAAATCGGTCCCTCTCTGCTGAAAGCGCATGGATCTCACGGCGCCTTCTAGCTGAGGAAGCTGCCAATAGAAAGACCGCCTTTAGAGTCAAATGCTTTAGACTAGTCGAACGCAACGGTTCGAAAGGGTGCTTGGCCAGTACATTAAGCACTAAAGATAGACTCCAGGCTGGAATGACTACCGGTTGTCTCGGTCGGAGATTGCTCATTCCCTTCACCATCACATTTAACTGGGCCACCTCTGGACTATCCCTGTTGGCTAGACAAGGGATAACTGATGCCAAAGCTGACTTGTATACAGCAATTGTGACGGGACCTAGTCCTGAAAAGAACATCTCACTGAGAAAGTCTGCTATTTGCTGAATAGTGGATTGAAAGGTATCAATACCCTTTTCTTCACACCAGTCTGCAAATATGTTAACTTTGTTGTTATATGACTTGAAGGTTGACCTCCTTCTCACAGCCGCGATGAAATCAGCAGCTTGTCGAGAAAAGCCTTCCGACGTGGAACGTTGTTTGATAACATCCACGCAGTCAATTTGAACATTTTGGGATGCTCGTGTAGGAGTCTTCGGAATCTCGGGTAACGGCACTGGGTTTTCCACCAGCAGATCTAGAAGATCCGTGAACCACGCCCTGCTGGGCCAAAACGGCGCTATTAGCAGGACCAGACACGGTTCCTCCCTGATCTTCAGCAATACCTTTGGCAGAAGAATGGTGGGTGGGTACGCATAAGCATGCACCCCTCCCCCCCTCCAGCGTATCGCCAGAGCGTCTGTATCGACGGCATTTGGATCTGGAATCGGCGAGACATAAGTCATGATTTGAGCATTTTCCCTTGTGGCGAACAAGTCCACGTTGGGTTTTCCCCAATGCTCGAAAATCCTGGAGGGTTGAGGGACCATTCTGTTGGCAGAATTCTCTGTCTGCGAGACAAAGCATCCGCCAGAATGTTCAATCGCCCAGGAATGTGAGCTGCTTTCAAAACAACCGAGTAATTCCTGCACCATTGAATCAAGTGCCACACTTTGATACACATTGTGGGTGACCTGGTCCCGCCTTGGCGATTTATGTATGTTACTACCGTCGAATTGTCCGACCGTATCAATATCACCTTGCCCCTGACCATTGGAAGAAACTGTTTCAACGCCAGTTCCACTGCCATCATTTCCAACAGATTGATATGCAGCTGGCTCTCCTGGAGAGTCCATGTGCCGGAGACCTGGTGTTCTCCCAGGCAGGGCCCCCCCCCCACCGCTCCAGCGATGCATCCGTGTACACGGACAGCTGAGGGTGTGGTAGGTGCAGCGAAACTCCTACTAGGAGATTCTGACGCTTTTTCCACCATACAAGATGCGACATTATTGGCTCCAAAACTGGCACCAGTTTTGACAGGGGTTCTGTTCTCTGTTTCCACAGAGACATCAGATACAACTGGATAGGTCTTCGCATTAGAGCAGCGTACGGGATCACCTGCTCCATGGAGACCATCATGCCCAGCATCTGAAGAAACCGCCTCGCCGGAATGTGGTTTCCCACTCGAAAACTCTTGAGGATGGCTAACAGAGACACCACTCTGGGCTCTGACGGGTAAACCCTGCCCTCCTCGAGATCGAATCGCATCCCTAAATAAACGAAATGTTGAGTGGGTGTCAACTCGGATTTCTCAATGTTGACTATCCAGCCTAGATCTGAAAGTAACTTCAGAGTCAGAGCAGTATCCACCTCTAACCTGGCTGCCGTATCTGCCTTGATCAGCCAATCGTCGATGTAGGTGTGTAGCGCCACGTTCTCTTTTCTGAGAAACGCTGTCACCGCAAGGACCACTCTTGTGAAAACCCTTGGAGCTGTCGACAGGCCAAACGGGAGGACAATAAACTCCCATACTTGATTCTGAAACGCAAATCTCAGAAACCTGTGACAACTCCTGTTCATTGGAATGTGGAAATATGCATCTTTCAGATCGATCGACACACACCACATTCCCTTCCTCAATCCTGCCATTACCGACCTAGGCGTTTCCATCTGGAACCGAGGCGTATGGATAAACCAATTTAATGGCCTGAGATTGAGTATGGGTCTCCATCCCCCTGTGCTCTTGGGAACAAGGAACATATTTGAATAGAAGCCTGGAGTGTTCCGGTTTGCTGGTTTTATTTCTCCCTTCAGAAGCAACCCGGACACTTCGTTTTGAATGGCTTCTAACTTGTCTGGTTCCCTTGGTACGGGTGTCCAGACAGGTACCAAAGACAGATTCTGTGGTGGAAAGTCCCACCACTCCGGCATGTATCGCTGGGATAACCATCCCAGGACCAGACTGTCTGACGGCACACCTCGCCAAGCCTCGACGAAACGCATGAGCCTTCCACCCACTACAGACGCCTCGACGCATAATGGGGTTGTCCGGCTCACGGTCCGCCCCCCCCCCCCCCTCTCTGAACGAGAGAGAGAGAGAGAACCATTTCGGTCTTGGCTTGGCTGGTCTAACTGGCACCGCTGTTCCTGTCGCACAGGTGCGGTCCAGGCGGATACGAAGGGAGCTCTCGTACCTTCAGGTACGATCCGCTCCCTTCCTTCCGCCCTTTGAGGACTTACCCTTCCCCTTCCCCTTACCCTTCCCGCCTCTAGGGCGATCATGAGCAACATTGGGGAGGGTAGGGGCCTCCACAACCCTCCTGGCTTTCTTCGCCGGCAGCAGCTGAGAAAAGCCAGATGAAGCAGCAGCCGCACTAGGCTTAGCTTTCGCCTTGCCTTTATGCTTCTTCTGCTTCTTGGAAGGTTGTACAGTCAGCGGCTTCCCTACAGCCCCTAGTGTGTGCACTTGCCGCACCAGCTCTAGCTGTAAGTTCACCGCCAACCGATTCTGGGCAATGCTAGCCGTGTCCTTTAAGATGGCCCGCGCCTGGCCACCGAAGATGCTGGGACCTGTCAGGGGCATCCCAAGAAGACGTTCCCTGTCGGCTGTAGCTGGACGCATATGGTCAAGAACCATTTGTCTCCTGGACTTAGTAACACGCGCCTGCACCCATGCCAGTGCGTCCATAGACAGCACCAGGCCGTCATTGACGCACGAAGCGCCACAGGTGGCACAGGGTGGCCTGCTCCCGCGTCAGCCCACACCGACTGAAGAAGGCGATAAGAATGGTTGACAGCACTCATAGCTGCCCTCACACCCTCATCACATAGGGACAGGACTTCCTCGTGGTGTCCCTGGGATTTGTCCACCAGTGCCGGGCCGGGGCCACCCGCTCCAGCACTCTGGACACACAGAACCCATCGATCATCCTCGGTAACCGATAGTACAACACCATACCTGTCGTATTCCCCCAGTGGAATACGACACCTCGCCCGCACCTCCCTGGACGCCGCAGGGAGCTGGCCTTGGTCATGAGTTGCTTACTATAAATAGCCTCTAACAACTCAATAAACCGTGGATCCGGGCTGCGGGCAAGATCCCCGTCCTAATCGATGCCACCGATGGACGGGGCGCATCCTCCTCGGCCGTGGCCGAAACCACAGACGGGTCTACCCTGGCTAGCCAAGCCAGAGCCTCAGACCAGTCTATTTCCGAGGAGGACACACCCGTGAACACGTCACCCATTGACGCGTTCACGGACCTACCAGCCACGGCCTCCCGGCTAGGAGCCGCTGCTGACACCCCAGGAACTCTGGTACCATACGGTTCCACCGCCACCTCATGGAACACACACAGTCCATGGAGTAGGCCCGCACGGAAAACCGTGCGGACCCGTAGCAGACACGGAACCGTGGCCAGACACGGGCGCCAACGGCACCCCACGTCTGACCGCCGGACCAGGCGAGATAGGTGAGTACCACGCCTGCCCCGGCACACCCGTCACCGTGTCGGTTGACATCAATCCAACCATCATGGGACCAGTGCCCGGTACCAGATTGGCCTCAACCACGGGCGGAGCCGCTGCCCTGGCTTGCGCCAAGCCAGACAGATGGAGGACGCTTCCGTCCAGGACGGAATCGACCTCCATATTCTCCACCCGTGGCACCCGTGGCATCACAGGCCGCAGCAACCTCTCCTCCTCGGCCTCCTCATCTTCAGACCCCGAAGAGTCGTCACTAGACGAAGAAACCGTGGACGGTTCCCATGCCTGACGGACCGACCACCGCTACTGGACCACCCGGAGGTGGCCGCAGAGAGACAGAACCCGTCAGGCCGGAGCCCGACGGGACTGCCAGGGGGCTGTACGAGACGGCTCCCTCCGTGACCAGTCCAGAATCTTGTCCAAGGACAGGGTCCGTACCAAGCATGGGGAGAGACTGCCCAACAACTTTCGGCAGCAGGGACGACACCAGTGTGGGCAGAACGCTATGCAGAAAGCCCTGCATAGCCGGACCAAACCACGCCGGCGGTGCCATCTCGGCCACCTCCAGCTGAAGACGTGGAGCGCCCCAAGGGCCGAACACACTGCACATACATTACACCTAGTATCAAGGTTACATGAGGTACACCTAAAGCAGACATGCTCCTTAAACAGGACCCGGACGAACTTGTAGCACCCGTCACATGATGGCGGGGCTGGCTTGGCCTATAAATAAGCACAAACCTACAATAAGCAAGCGGAACGAGACAAAGATGGAAGGCAGACAATTAATTTTCAAATAAATTGACCATAAATTAACTGTAACCCTCCCGCACCCCACCCCGCAACGTTACAGCAAAGATCGCATTGATTATGACGATAAGAACGAAGCGGGCATAAATACACCCATAAACTGATCCTCCAGGATGTATCACGGAACCAGGAATCATATCGCATAGCATTCGGGGTATATTTACCAATCAATATAAATTATACTCCTAACGAAAGCCAAAACGATAGGTGAAGAAACAACAAAATGTAAACAAACTGCTGTAGCACACGGTAAAACCGCAGACCACACATCTTAATCAAGAATTTTGAAACCACCGATCATTGCAAACAGATCGTGATAACACGCAAAACTTGAACATTCCAAAGTTTTCTGGTATCATTTTAGTACGCAGCACCTAGAATAAGATTAGCACCTAGAATAAGATTCGCGAATTAATGAAAAAAATTTCTTCACATAAACATCCGAGCAACACGGGTGTGACGTCACCCGCTTGGATCTTACGGAGAACGACGTCAGCCGATATTCGTGTTAAAAATACCGTAGCAAACACCTATTTTCATATCTGCCGATCGCCTGTTGGGGTTTAAAGAAGGCTATCATCCGGCATATTTCGTTGTTAACACACGTCCCAGATTCTTTGGGGTTAGAAATTGGAACATGCGACACAGACGAAATTTAGAGACCTATGTCTTTTAACTATGGAATAATAAGGAAATATACAACCTGGTTATCATCGGCGGTATCCATATTAATCCAAATATCCTTGCAGAAACGCACTAGCTATCACAAAAACCACAGTTCACAAAAAGACTTAGACTTTAATTCTTAATCTTTCCAACTGCTAAAAAGCATGTATTGCTCTTGTTGCTATGTAAACAAGAAGGAGCTCTATGGTAGACGGTTACTCGCCAGGTTGGAGCCGAGTACCAGGTTCCGAGGAGTCGGTAAAGCTTTCTAAGTCCATAGTCCTAGAGCCAGCTGTCAGGGCCAGCTGTATATCAGAAGTAACAGAATGGTGAGTATTGATTGAAGGAGAAAGACCACTTAAGCTGTCACAATATGCTGATGACACAACTGTGTTTGCTAGTCCAAACAATGATTTTGCAATTTTAAAACACGTACTAGAAAAGTTCGAAAATGCATCTGGTTTGAAAATCAATAAAGGAAAATCCAAAGGATTATTTGTAGGGCCATGGAAAGAGCGGAATGACCAGCCACTTGAAATCAATTGGTCTAATGATACCATTAAGATTTTAGGCATCTATTTTAGCAGGAAACCGAATACAACACAAAATTGGAATGAACGAGTATCTAAGCTTAAGAGAATATTAGCAAATTGGAAGCGTCGTCGTCTTTCAATTTTTGGTAGAGTGTTTGTTGTCAACAACTTGGTATTATCTGGGCTATGGTACACAGCATCCGTTGTACACATGCCAAAACATGTAGAAAAGGAGGTTAATGAGTTAATATTGTCATTCATATGGGAAGAAAAATGTCATTTAGTTTCCCATCGTGTTCTCAATAATGCTAAGTTAGAAGGAGGACTAGATTTAATTGATATTAAAGTGAAATGTGTTTCTTTAAGGTTAAAATTGTGAATGATCTTATTACATCAGATGAGACGTGGGCATGTGTTTCACGAGCTCTCATGGAGAGAATTGTAGAACCATTTCTGGCGGAGCAGGTCTTTACCTCAAAGAAGCCACCTCCGAATAGCCAAATGATACCAGATGTGTTTAAAGATCAAGTTAAGGAGTTAGAAATATTTGACAAATACATGCCTCCACATTCGTGCTGGAAGGAAGTACTAGAACAGCAAGTGTGGGCCAATAGTAATATATGTTATAACAATGCAGTACTTTATCTACCGTCCTTTGCAAAATATGGCACTCAACATTTATCTGATATGATACACCCTCAAACACGTAGATGGATTTCAATGCAAGAAGTAGCTAGAAAAACATATATGAGGCATATAGATGTCCAGCGGTTGCTAAATAAAATAAAACATGCTGTACCAATTGAATGGTTTCGTCTGCCAAATGTAAATAATAATATTTTGACTCCACAACCTGCATTAGTTCTTGATGATGAGATGTTAAAATACAAGATGAGATCCAAGGAATGGTACCACATTATGAGACAAAAACAAGTAACACCTCCCATAGCAATTAGGAGATGGGATGACTCAAGCTATAAACCATCCAGTTGGATAAAATGTATGGAAAATCTTACATTCTCCATACATACCAAATATGGCTCGTGATTTGTTGTGGCGATTACTACATCGACGGCTATGGGTGGGACACTTGACATACAAGTGCAATATGAAGACTTCTGATAGGTGTTACTTATGTCAAACAGACGAGGAAACAATCGAGCATTTATTTGCGGAATGTCCAATATCATCACAATTTTGGGACTATATCAGCCAAATCTTGGCACAATTTTGAGCGAAGCCCATTGTTCTAGAAACTCATGTACTCTTATTTAGAGAATTGGAAACATCGGTGTGCACAGACGAAAAATCCATCTATGGGTAATCACAATAGAGCAATAAAGGCAATATTTCGTTCATTGCTGCTGAATCACATCCCTTACGAATATTTTAGATTAAAGCACCATGCTAAAGAAAAAGTATTCAAGGACATATGGTGCAAAATAAACATAGTATCAATAGAGTTGGGAACTGTAAATGAGCCTGCACTAGCTTAAATCATTTAATTACTACAGCTGATTTATCAGTGTCTTTTAATTAATCTGCATCCTGTAATTCATTTAAGTCTGCACTTTGATATTGTTATGTTTAATAATTCATGTTAACAAATAAACATACTGGGGTAATTTAATCATCAATCGATAAAGTAAGTTGCCATTCAATTATAAAATCGTCCCGGTTAATTTTAGAAACTTGCACAGGGTTAATAGGGTTATTTGTTCCCGGGTAATTTACAAAAACCTACAACAATGTAAATCAAAAATGTAAACAAGAGCGCCATCTATTTCCATCTATTTTTCTGTAATTTTCCTGCTGACTATATATGTTATGCTACCCACATGCTACTACGCCCGCTGATCTTTAAAGAATCAGCCCACTGGCGTCAATGATTGACTTATTTGTCATTGATTGACGAGGCACTTTTCATTTGTTGGATAGTTGCACTAGCCACACGGGTCTACCACTACACCTGGGTTGAATAGTAATGCCTTTGTTAAGTTGTGTTTTGCTATCGGATCTTTATCAGCTTATTGTTATGTATCTAAACTATTTAAGCCATATGTATTTATAGATTGTATTAATGCTCATTATTTATCTTTTGTTTTGGTGTAATATTAATCAGGCTTACTAGTTCACCAGGTTTTTTCTGGGGGTTTGCAAGCCTTTTTAAAGGAGTTCCTCCGTGAAGTTTGTCCGACTGCGTCAGCGTCGGATTTTCAAAAAAAAAAAGAAGTAGTAGTAGGAGTAGTAGTATTAGTAGTGGTGGTACCGGTGGTAGTGGTACTGGTGTTAGTGGTACCGATTGTAGTAGTAGTAGTAATAGTAGTAGTAGTAGTAGTAGTAGTAGTAGTAGTAGTAGTAGTGGTGGTGGTGGTGGTGGTGGTGGTGGTAGTAGTAGTAGTAGTAGTAGTAGTAGTAGTAGTAGTAGTAGTAGTAGTAGTAGTAGTAGTAGTAGTAGTCGTCGTAGTCGTTGTAGTAGTCGCAGTAGTAGTAGTAGTAGTAGTAGTAGTAGTAGTAGTAGTAGTAGTAGTAGTAGTAGTAGTAGTAGTAGTAGTAGTAGTAGTAGTAGTCGTAGTAGTAGTAGTCGTCGTAGTAGTCGCAGTAGTAGTAGTAGTAGTAGTAGTAGTAGTAGTAGTAGTAGTAGTAGTAGTAGTAGTAGTAGTAGTAGTAGTAGTAGTAGTAGTAGTAGTAGTAGTAGTAGTAGTAGTAGTATACCGACCAAACTATGGAATATCCAATGTGGTGCTCCATACTCATTTTGTGACTGGATACTAAGCACAAATATTACGCGTGTGCTAGCATTTTCTTCTCCATACCACGTGATATCCACTCTCAGATAAACGGTAACCAGGGATTGTGATGTGTTATCTGTCTGCATATCCTGACAAGCCACAACAGGTCCTAGTAAGTCCGCCGTCAACGATGATCTAGGAAATGCTGAAAAAGAATGAAGACGCACAGAGTAATGCGCCTTTCCACTGTATCCATCCATCATATGACGTCATAAGCAACTGCTTGACGTAGAGAATGCCATCGCAACCAATGCCATCATTATAACGTGATGAATGGCATAGATAAGTACGTCATAATCAACGTGACGTATAGATTGACATCACACTCAATGACGTCTATGAATGACGTATATAACTGCATCACGAATGCATAGTTGAAGACGGACTATGCGTTGCTGTACGAATTGTATTTCTTTACTATTTAATAAATATCCTGTTGATATTTTGTAACTAATTTGACTGGGCGCTGTTGCTGCCAAGTTTGGCCACAAATGCGTGAATCAATCCTGAGATATAGGACAATATATTGAGCTAAACGAAAAACTTAACTGAGACTGGATGCCGACAGCCGGACGGACGGGCGGACGAACGGGCCGACAGCAATGCCGCCGAGAGCTACATTGTGGGGAAATTGTGTGTCTGTTCTTTCTGAGGGTGTGTCTGTACATTCTGGGGTTCTGTCCATCTGCATTATGGGGTGATTCTAATGTACACATACTGATTGCGGGGAATACTAACATTATGGGTCGAGCCACACAGCCAACATAATTAATCATACGTCTAAACGCCACGAGGCCTTATTTAAAGTATAGTTGTATTGTTTCAGTTGTGACTTGTTGTAATATCGCCGGCTGTGGGACTCACTCCACAGCGTCAATTTTCCCCACAATGACGGACTGTACTTAAGAATAGTCTCACAATGTAGAGCGGACGGACTGACTAACAGACGGACAGGCTCGAATACAATACCTTCTTTTCCCTTATGGAGCAATGGTAATACGTCCGCTCATGGGTAGTTCATGTGAACTGGCCCAACGATGTTTGGTTTTAAACGGATATTAATCTAATCGCAAATATATTGTTATACTGAATGATTATGGCAGATAGAATACTATTCACTTCCGGGAACCCGCGCATTCCTCTATCTATGGCCGATTCGGTTTCTTTTTTTAGGTACTCCGATCGGAAGTATCACGTGGTTGCTTTACTTATCTATACATGCGCATACATTTAGTCTCGCTTGAAGCAGGCGTAATCGAGTAGAATTTGTATCGGGTAAGCGGGGTATCTCGATAACATATCCGAGCTTTAGGTATATCACAGTTATCGTGCGGTTTCCTAAGCTGGTCAGCGAGAATCGATCATGGCCGCAGTCATCTTGGCTTCCCGCTGTGTTTTTTTGGAGAACTGACGGCGATCTCACGAGCTGTGAATTGTGGAATCAAACAAGGTGTAATCCTTTTATGCAAAAAAACGGTCTCTGCATTGGTCTTGAGAAATGTCAATGTTCAGGACAAAAGAAGACTATTTTTATTAAATGTACCACAGTAACCGAGACAGTCACTCCAGTGGTAAATTCTTTAAAAATAGTATTCTTTTCGTCTTCAAATGGACATTAAATTAGCAAATATTGTTTAGATTGTTTAGTGTCATACAGATATCGATTTCGCGGCCGGCCATAGGGTTTCTGGCGCCCTAGGCAAAGGCAAAGGACCGCCCGTTAAGTTGGGTAGTCCGTGGGTCCTCCCCCTAAGAATTTTGATATCCAGATGCTCTTATAGGGCATTTCTGCATTTCTAGAGCGAAATATGGCTCTTGTCCTAAAGTGTGGATTTTTTAGAAATCTTATTTGCTTTGAGTGCATGTAGTTTGGGTGGCGAGAGGCGCCCCACTCCCTTTTTTGGCGCCATCTAAAATCTGGCGCTTTAGGCAGTACCTCGTTCGCCTATGCCTTGAGCCGGCCCTGGTAAGCTGTATTTCAACGACGGAAAAGCGTGCAATGCCTTATGGTGTGCATGTATGTCTACATGTTTTAAGTTAGGCTTATAGCAAATATGAAGCAAACAGGCAAAGATACATGTACCAATTTGGCCTGTTTTAAATGGGGCAGCCCCATATGTCAATTCTTTATCGGCGCGCCTGTTTGTAAACGCCGTATATGACAATTTGCTATTGCACATTCGTTTCATCGTAGAAAAGGTGAATTATCGTTTTATGTTATTTTTTGGAAGAGTTTTTAACATCCTATTGTCTGTTGGCGCAAGTTTAATATTGCCAAATTGGCAGTGCACCGTTTATAAACTTGCACGCCGGTAACAAATTGGCATATGGGTTTGCGCCATTTAAAAACGGTCATAATCTGTTTACAAACGGCCCAAATTGCTTATTTTGTTGCTACAGTAACACATTACTAACGTATGCACTCTAGCACGCACGCGCGCACGGCAGATTGTGAAGGCGATTTGGACGATGACCACAACCCCACCCAGTAGATGCGATAACTAAGCCGGTAATGCGTGTGCGTGAAAGACCATTTTGTTATTAAATTATTATAGTTAAATCAGCAATGATGAGTGTACATTCAATTTGTTGATGAAATTAGATTTCCGCTAGACGATAGGAGAGATGGTTAATTTTAGAATCTTTCGTTAGTAACCCATTTAAGTTATCCATTTCGTAAGATTCGTCAGCGTTAACCACCCAAAGCATTAAAGAATAAAATATGGTATTAATATATCTATGACTATATATTTGGCTACCTATGAATACATATGTGCTACTGCTGCCGCTGCCGCTGCTGCTGCCGCCGCCGCCGCCGCTGCTGCTGCTGCTGCTGCTGCTGCTGCTGCTGCTGCTGATGATGATGATGATGAATCATCATCATCATCATCCTCATTACCACCACCATCACCACCAGCACCACCAGCACCACCACAACGACCACCACTACCACTACCACCAAAAATACCACCACCACCAACACCACCACCACCACCACCACCACCATCATCATCATCATATGCCTCACGTCCACCACCACCGCTGCCGCTGCTTCCACCCCCGCTGCCACCACCACCACCACCACCAGGAGCAGCAACTGCAGCAGAGGCGTAGTCATCGTCTCGCCGTCATCATCATCATCATCATCATCATCATCATCATCATCATCCTCATCCAAAAGAAGCTGCAGTAAGGGCGTATGCGAGGGGACGGGAGTGCGGTAATGTCGTCGTCGTCGTCGATGTTGTCGTCGTCCTCATCGCTGCCGCCGTGTTCGTGGTCGTCGCCGTCTTTTTCGTCATCGTCGCCGTCGCCGTTGTCGTCGTCTTTATCGTTGACGCCGCTATCGCCGTCGCCGTCGCCGTCGACGCCGTCATCGTCTTTATCATCATCATCATCATCGTCGTCATCATCGTCGTCGTCGTCGTCGTCGTCGTCGTCGTCGTAGTCGTTCTCTTCGTCTTTATCGTCATCTCTATCGTCATCTTTATCGTTGTCGTCGTTGTCGTCGTCGACGCCGCCGTCGTCGTCGTCGTCGCAGTCGCCGTCGTCGTCGTCTTTATCATCATTATCATTATCGTCGCCGTAGTCGTCGTCGTCGTCGTCCTGCCGTCGTCGTCGTCGTCTTTATCATCATTATCATTATCGTCGTCGTCGTCGTCGTCGTCGTCGTCGTAGTCGTCGTTATTATTATTATTATTATTATTATTATTATTATTATTATTATTATTATTATTATTATTATTATTATTATTATTATTATTATTATTAGTAGTAGTAGTAGTAGTAGTATTGCTATCTTAGGCATGTGTTGTAGGAAGACGGGAAAGTAAATTGATACCCTAATCCCAATTTGCTTTATGCGCAATAAAATATGTTTAAACCAAATGAAGCTATCTTTGGGCGTATGCAATTATACGCAAACCATACATGAGAAATCACACCCACCCACACCACGAACTGTTTTCACAGCCACGATCCGTCCACGCATGTACACGGAAATCCATAATTAGGCCTATATAATATTATTTATGTTATCATATTCCATCAATCCTCTCCGTTATCAAAATCATCAGCGTTATTGTCCGCTGCAGCCGCAACGGCGGCGGCGGTGCTGGCCATAAAAGTGCCACCATCAAAGCCCTAGGTATTTTGTTAATAACAATAATTATTAAATATGGGCCTGGATATGGTTCCGGTACACGGAAATAATATTTTAATCAAGATACAAGCTACTATTAGGAATCATATTGACAGGGCCGAACTTAAAGGTGCACATTCACACCAAAATGTCGTCATCCTCTGTGCTGTCAGCGGTGGTGGCTTCGTCTCCGGTTAGTCTCAGCATTCATCAGGTGTCTACATCTTTGTTTTATTTAGAAAGGATGGTATGGCGGCACCAAGTTATGACGTGGATGAAGCCGCAACAGCTTAGCTAAAAGGTTTGGCTTTTTTATTGTGACTAAGTTTTCGAATTTGAAATAAATTGGTCGGCTGCAGTAATATTTGGGCGAGAAATTCCAATCTTTCTTTCTGGAAATGTGGGCAAACTGAAATAAAGTGGAACTCATCGACTATGTCATTTTAATCACATAACTGACATATCCGTTCTTCCCTGGGTAGCGTCCCCCATCGACCCATTTCAACCGGTAGGCGATGGTTACTAGTTCTGAATTTGGTAAATGTAATCCGATTTCCTTTTCCAAGTTGTAGTATGCATGCTTCAATTTCAAAATCAGACATAATTGCTCTATAATTCTTCCCTGTTCATGGTTACCCTAATCCCGTCCAGTTCTATACAAATTGGTCCTGGAGTGTTGCTTTATATGGATTTTAAACACAAATCCCATTCCACGTTCTTCTAGTATTCCATTAATTTGACTGAGCCATTTGTATTGTGTGTTATGAAGAAGATAGTCATGTATGCTAATATATATTGGTAAATTTGAACTGATATTTTAGCCTGTTTTCATGTGAGGAGTCTAAGGGAAAATTTATCATACGTTGCTTTATATAGATTGTTAGGGATAATGTACTTTGGTGTGCTGCATTTTACCTTTAGTACGCGTCTCCAAAAAGTGGTTTTAACATTTCCCAATATAGTGCAGCTTTCTATTCCTATGATATGTTCAGATTTTCTTCGTTACTTTACATCGAGGTACACAATTTAAGCCTCTAAACGCATACAATTTCAAAGCATTTTGTTGTGAATATGCACCTTTAAGGCAGTGCAATAAGTGCATTTGCACACGGCCCCCAAATTTCAAAAATCAAAATTTGACCTAAAAATTTTTGTTTTAATTTTGCGACCCTGTATAACTTCAAGTTACCTATAGTACACCTCATAAATTAGTCATCATGCAATGTCTTCCTATCCAATTATTTCAAAATATTCAATAGTAGCTTTTTTATTTTGTTTTTGAATTATGTCAAATTATTTCTGAGCTGTACTGAATAAGACTGATGTGGCCAAATCCCACAACCCTCTGACCTAAGGGGTCTCATCACCGTTACGGTCGAAACTGAACCATAGATTTCTCGCAATCCTAACGGCAGTTCAGAGCGCCCCAGATAATAATTTAAGAAACGTTGTACAGTGCCCCCCTGATTCCTAAGTTCGGCCATGCACATTGAACAATATCATAACAGAAGTGGAGTGCATATATATATGCATACCATCATTAAACTTACCCCTTTGTAGACTTAGTGAAAACGGTGAATTTTGAGATATTTACACGACAGTTTTAGCTAAACAACATTTGCGCTTACCGTGTCCTAAACAGGCTTTAATATTCTGCTACACGATCAGCTTTTTCCTGACAACTTTTCCTTGTGTAAGTGACGTGGTCGTATAGATAGCCATGGGGGTACAGATCGGCGCGATCAACCGGGTGACTAATCGGGAAAAGAGAAAGTGGAAGTGGAAATAAACTTGTGAATCATTTCGATGAAGTTGTCAGGCATGCCAGTGCCGGGGCGAATATCCACGAAGAATATATAATGTATACACGCTTCTACGATCGGGGCGGCAATTATTCTAGATTATGAACAGAGGAGAATAACCAATCATGAACGAAGGTAATAAAGTTGACACATTAGTAAAGATTAGAATTAGTGCTCCAATATATAATTTGAATAATTGATCAATGGTGCAGGCCCAATATCCAATTGGTTAGCGGTATGTGCAATGCTAATTGTTACAAGTTCTGTATATAATTGATTTTTTGGTCCACCCGATGGTTACCGGCACATGGACCAATATACAATTGGCTATTGGTGTGCACAATGGTCAATGGTGCATGGAGCAATATCCAATTGGTAATGTATGATGTATGATTACTGTATTCTGCGGCTGTAGTAGTAGACACATCCTACAGCTTCAATCAGTCCTTCTTTCTTTTGCCCACTGTGTCTTGTCCTCAGCTGAAATCCTTAGCTTCCTCAGGTCCATTCTTGAGGTGAGTGTACCAAGTTATGCTTTCTTGAGGTCACCGCGTAGCACGCTTAGCAGATCTATGCAATGACGTCCTCTCCTAGCTTTGCATTCCCTGGCTCCGTGTAGGGCGAATTTCATGGCTTTCTGCGTTGGTGTGTCTTCTGGTCTCCTTAGCACATGGCGAAACATGGATCATCTGTGCTGGGCGACTTTTACAGACAGCACCGACGTATTACATATATTGTATAGTGCATCATTGGAAACTATGCTGTCTGGCCAGTGATGGTGCGTAGGTGTTTTCGGTGGCAGCATCGAGTTTGTCTAGAGCAGCCTTTGGAGCTGTCCAGCTATTACAATTATACATCATCAAGGATACGCAGGTTACATTGTATAAACGTAGTCTTTTTATCAATCTCATCTTTGAGCTACGGATCCATAGCTTCCAGAGGGACTGGAAAGCTATGTTCCCCATGCCGCAGCGTACAGCAATGTCAGCAGTACCGCAAAGCAATAGGACCAGGATTTTACTTTTCCTCCATGGTTTGCCGCCACGAAGTGGATCGTCATTTTCTTTAGTTTCGTGGGTGAACTCTGTTTTTGATTCATTCATAAAGAGAGTCTCAATTTTTAGTTTGCTTGCAGCTATTGGGAGAAGTTCGTCAAGGGGTTTCTTTTCCTTGTCTGTGAAGTCCACATCGTCGGCATATACCATCTTGTCTTGTGAAACTTACCCATGCGGATTTCAATGTAGCGGCAAGGTAACAGCTGAAAATCGCAGGAGATAGACCATCTCCCAGCGGGGAGCAGATTGATGTCTCAAACTCTACAGACTTCAGTGACTTGACTCGTACTCTCAGCTTAGTATCTGCAAGTAGTAATCTCACTAGTTGTAGCTCATCTTCATTTCAACTGGCCTGGCGTAGTACATCTAGGATCTTTGAGATTTAATTGCGTTGAAGGCTCGTGACAATACCAATGCCCACTTTGAGGAAATCCGAGTGTCGGGGACATGACTACCGACAGAAGCATGCCTTGAGCCCATGCAAAGTCTGCGCAGCTACGTCCACGTTTGAAGCCACTTCGGCAAAATCCGGTGAAGTCATCGATCTTGTCTTGGATGTGGCACAGAGTAAATAACATTGTATAGCATTTTCCGTATGCTGTTGAGGAGCACAATCGGCCACAAATCGGCTGATGGCCAGGTGGCTTCTTGGGCTTGACTAGCGCGATAAGGCTGCCTTGGCCTACAGCGTCGATGGGAAGGTGATGCATAAAAGCTGAATTGATTAGGTGCATGATCGGTTTTGAGATAATGTCACGTGCATATTTGAATAGGTCATTGCTCATGCCATCAGATCCAGGCACGGTCCATTTCTTAGGAAAGACTCTCCGCCACGCTATCGCCGCCCAAGTTGTTGTGTGGAATTCAACCAAATTTGGTATTTGGGTTACCCAAATGATTGCGGTTTGTAAGACGACATTTAGATTTGTCTACGTTCCCTGGGGTCAAGGGGTGGTGTTAAGTGGCCAAATATCCTTAAAAACTGTCCGTCACGATATCGCCTCCCAAACCGTTGTGTGGAATTCAAGCAGATTTTGCATGCGGGGTACCCATATAATTGCGGACTATGTGACGAAATCTATGTTTGGCACCGTCACCCTATCCCACCCAAGGAGTGGAGCAGCTGGCAAGCAATTGATTGCAATGAAACCCCTCCGGAACCGGTTGATGGCATTCAACCAAATTTGGTACGTGAGATACCCGTATGACTGTGGAGTGTAGGAATGTATTTACATTTGGCTCTGCCACCTGGGGTGTGGTGGGGTGTGGTGGGTGTCAAAATTGCAAAGTGGGGATGATGCGCCATCGGCAGAGCAAGCTTGTATTATATTTTCAATCAAATTGGTTAATTTGGTGCTTAATTTGCTGCCAAGATGTTCGACTCCGTTTATAGATCTTGACCCTACGGGTTCTCCCATAATATTGTTATCTATGGTGTAGTCGGAATCGTTATGATTATTTTGAAAAGAGTTTGATTATAATTTGTACATCCTTGTGTAAGCTAAATATGTGAATGCTAAAATATGTTGATCACGTTTAACCACCGTAAACAGCTATGTGTTTCAGTCAAATAGTTTTTAGAATATTCAGCTGATTCATATTTAAATGGGATGTAGTAATCAATGGAGGGAACCAGTTTTAGGCTGCCCCGCCATCTTTCGCTAAGCTAAGACGATCAATCACCGAATTCCCTGACTATTAATTTTCAGAAAAGTATACAGGTAAGCTGTTAAATATTTTAAAACCAATTATTGAATATTTGAAAACTGATTTGACTTTGTAGGCCTACTATTGCTGCCTATGTTTATCAAATAGTAATAGCACACAATTCGTACAACAACGCTTAGTTCGTCGCCAATTGAGCCTTCGGGACGATATTTGCTACGTCATTCAGGACGTAATTGATTATGACGTCATCCTACTGATCATATATGTCACGTAGTAGATTATGACGTCATATGATTGACTGCGAAACTGGAATCCTCCATAGTTTTCAAAATATACATACAAACTCGAGGAAGGTAAACATAGGATCGACTGTATGTTTTGAAACTGGTTTGAGTGTCATACGCATAAATAGCTTTTAATCAACTGTTTTCAAGCTTTACATGAGTATCGATATCAAACGACGTTCTATACCAGGGACACAAACATATCAAGATTTGGCATATAAAAGGACCATATTTCTGAAAGGACACTTACAAGGTGGGTATGATGACACCTATAGCAACATTCACGAGACTCGCCACTAAGCTGTAAGAAGAGTTCCACGCATGGGCAATAAATAGACTGATAGATAGATGGCTGGACGAATGAATAGATGAACGGTGTATGCACATGACCACACATCTTAAGGTGGTAATAATAGCGCTTAGCAACGTTCATACAAATAATAATTGGCTAAATGCTAAAAATGGATAACTCAATTTTTGGAAAACATGTATCAATGGATTGTTCCATTTCATCCATCAATCATATGATGTCATAACCAACTGCATGACGTGTAAGATGGCGTCATAAACGATGGCGTGATGAATGGTGTAGGTAAGTTAGTCGCGACAGTAATATCACCGGGTCAAATTGGTTTCAAAATATTCAGCTGCTTATATGTATAATTTTCTGAAAATTGATAGTCAGGGAGGTCCGGGATCGGTCGATCCCAACACGGGCTAAGTGTGGGTGGAGCTTAGCTAGAGGTTGGCGGGGCATAGATAAAACTGGATTCCTCCATATGCACTGACCTACTTTTTAACTTTCCATTAATGTTGAACTGTGGTCGTAGTCATTTCGTTTCCCGAAACGATAGCCTGTGATGTCATGTAAGTGCAGATACACCACATGTTGATTACCTTGATACTGGTTTAACAGCAATGTGTTGCAGCCCAACTGCTCCCAATTAAAATAGTATCAACATTTCTATGGTTGTTTTTACATGACCTTGTTGAGCAACAGATCACACATATATCATTAAGGCGTGTATGTCGAGGCAGAGAGACCGGTTTTTCCCCCCGATTGGTCGAAAAGCAAACCATGGCATCATTAATAGAAATATCTCAACATTTGATAAAAGCTTAATATGAAAAGGGTAAAATGAGCTAAGATCTGGAACGTTTGTTTGACAATATCTATAGATTTGTAAATGTAAGAGCGAGCGCCCTTCTAAAACATATTATAAAGCGAGTGGTAAATTAGCTCCGATATGAGGTAAATAATAGCATACACTCTTCAAGTTTTATCAAGAAAAGTTCGTCAATAACGGAGGAGTAGTGATTTTAAAATATACGGGTGGGCCACACTTCTAAATCCCAGCAACGCACTGAATCGTAAATTGGGTGCCAGACTAATGATAATAGTCACTATGGCTCATAGAACGCTAATTGTCAAGTTTTATCGAGGTCCGTTCATCAGTAACGAATGAATAGTGATTTTAAATTTTAAGCATTTGGTGCCCTACTAACGCGTAGCAGGGCATTGAATCGAGAAGTCGTCTCCGTAATGACGTCATAAGTTACCCATATAATGTCCCTCTCAAGGTTCATCGCTATCCATTCCTTAAAAACGGATAAGTAGCGATTTTAAAATGTAATGCTTGGGCGCCCTAAGCAGCAGGTCAGTGAATCGAAAATCTGACCGCGTAATGATGTCAAGAGTTATCCATAGAACCCTCATTAATAAAGGAATAAAAATTTAAAAATTTAAGGTTCGCACCCTACCAAAACCCAGCATGGTAGTGAATCGAAAATCGAGTCCATAATGATGTCATGAGTTCCCCATAGAATAACACTTATAAGATTTATCAGGATCCGCTCATTAATAATGGAGGAGTAGCGATTAAGAAAATTAACGGTGGGCCAGGGTAGTGTTCCCACCTAACAGATGTAGCGAAAATTCGGCTCTGTAATGATGGCAATACATACCCCTAGAATAACCCCCTCAAGTTTGATCAACATTCAGTCATGATTAATGGCCTAGTAGGGATTTTAATTTTTAAATGTGGGCGCCCTACTAAAAACTAGCAGGGAAATGATCCAAATCAAATGGTTCCGTACTGATGTTGGGACTTATGCATACCTAGTAGAAGTAAGCACGAATGTCCCACTTTAATGAGCGGTCGACAAGGAGAGGCAGCGAATCTTCACTGTGAACTTTGGTAAATGCCACCGGGTTAATCTGATGTTCTCAGGAGTTATCTAGAGGTGGGCCTCCGGTGTGTGCATAAGCTTAGCAATTTAGGGGATCCCGCACACGGTTTAGCAAACTCCGATGATTTTGCGGTTTAAGACCTCAGGTAGCCACAGAAGGACGTGATCGATTATGTTAAGCAAGACCCTCTACTATCGCAAACTCTGGTGAATAATTCACTTGGAGCGATGTCAACAATGATTTGATGCGGCCCAAAGAATGGGTTTTACGAGTTGCAGACGCATAAGCCGGCTCATGTAATTAGTTTTACGGAGAAAAGAGTTTATGGAACCTCTGTTCAGTCCTGGCCCCTCTAAAGTCTAATACGATAGCAGTCAGAAAAGTAGTACGGCGGACTGAAAAACGATTGCAGGTGATGCAGTGGTTATCCGGTTCATTTGCCTTGAATGATGATACGCACTGGATCACTTAACTTAAAAGTGGGCCAAGTGGTTCAAAAGGAAAAAGTAGGCGCTAGTCAACTGACAAGATCGAGCCGCAGTGGTCTTCCTTCAGGGGTGCACTTAAGGCATTCTAGTGATATAATGCGGCATTTTATGCAGAAAGACCGTCCCTAAGAAATACAAAATGGGGCGAGGGTCAGCAGACCTGAAGGAACAAGGCAAATCAACGACATTATTTCAGGTATAAGAAGGTGAGCTGAGAAAACGCAGCGAACCGGGAAACTCAGCTTTCCTTGTCTTAAGAAAATTTGCTACCCTAACAGGCGAAACAGCATGAATCGTAGTGCCTGGGATTATCGACGATCACAGGAGCTTCGAACAGGAGCTAATTGAGAGGCGGCAACAATTATGTCCACAAGCCATTTTTTACGTTTTTAGAGGAGGTTCCAGGTGCAGTGCGGTGGGCCTACTGAGCAAGCTGTGAGAAGGCCTGTTTGGCAGAGGATTAGGTGTCTTCGATCGCAGCATGATTGTAGATCACTACGCGAAGTACAAAGGACACAACCCGCAAATTTGGCAGCTACGTGTGTGCTTAAGATACCTAAAAGGAGCCACCGCTAACGACGCTAACTTATTTCATCTCGTCAAGCTCGGCGCAAGATTGTCGTCTGCATGTGACGGCTAAGACGGCAAATCTCTTTTGAGAATTCCCTAAATAAAAAGGAAACAGCTGCTAGAAGAGCTGAAGAGAAGGAAACTGGCCCTTAGGCGGTATATCTAAGGATCTGTAAGAAATAGAAAACTGAAATGGTAAATGCATTTAAGATTTGGTGCACAGAGTGGTAAGAAGTTTACAGTCACAAAGTTCCACGATTGCGGGCTCTAGGTTTTGCTAATGCGGACTTTGTCAGCTTTAAACCAAACTTAGTATGCCTATTCCCAAGATGCAACATCACGTGGTAGCTTAGTCCTAGGCGGCCAGAGATCACAATGCCAGAGAGTCAGCATATCTAGGAATGGAGACAGCTGGGTGGATTCTCGCAAGAAAGCGAGCGCAGAAGTGGTGGTGGTGGTTGTGGATGCTCGCTTTGGTAGATTGTTCTACTGTGAAGTGTCCTTCAGTCAGCAGGAATTCGGTGGCACAAAATGGAACTCGGTAAGAGGTGGTTACCAAAAGTAGAGTCTTACCGCTCTTCTGTTGGAGGCAGGGTTTCCTGTTCAGTGATCGCAGATGAAGTGGGGTGGCGCCGAGTGGTTTGGGCCGCGGTCATAGCAGGTTCAATCCCTCCTCTGTATCAGGGAGATGGCGCAACGTTTCCGTACACAAGCCTCTTTGAGAAACACAAGGAGTGGTGGAATGCAAGCCGGGACTATTCGTCCTTTTAGACTGTTTGGTTGGCTGCTCTTGCTCGCGATGGTTAAAAAATTGGCCCTGGCAGAGGTTATGTAAATGTCGGCCACAGAGAGCGAGCAAACGCGTGAAAAGTTTCGCTGTGAAATTCACGAGCAAAGAAAGTGAAGTGGGAACAGTGAAATTGACCGTCGGATGGGCTCGTTATCGAACCTCTCCACGCTCAGATCTTGACACAGCTGAGATTCAGCAGAGCTCGCTGCTTTTATACTGGTCAGCTTTGAATCTCATTATCTTCTGGCGAATGGCTATCACCTTAGGGTTGTTCTTGGTCAATCAGTTGTCGCCTATGTCGGTGAGGACATCTTAGCAGTGAATAACTTCAAGTTGGTTGTTTCCAGAAACCAGGACTTTCAGGCTCGTAGTGTGGTACCGAACCCCCTGAGGGACATTGTGAGCATAGGCAATTTTCCGCGGAAGAAGTGCAAAGATAATATGTTCATTCTAATAGGTGTCTACCCAGTCACCAGCATCACGCGTACGTGGCCATGTCCTGCCCTATGAGGAAAACCTCTCTCTGGCGGGTGGTGGGGGTGGGGAGGGGTGGGGCTACTCCGAGTGGCGTAGCGCTTGCGCAGAGTGTCTTAGGCACGCTTTCCTGCAGCTGCGCATCATGATATTGCCACCCAACGTGGTAGCCATGGTGAAGCGTGAGGTGGCATTTTACTGTTTCCGGATTGGCTAGCCCTTCCCGTTACCCGATCACACAAGACAGAACCATATGTATTTAGTTGTTGATTGTATTTAAACTAATTTTGATAAGAATGTATTGCTACCATGCGTTACAACTGCTCCAAGTAAAATTATGTTCAATATACTCAACAGAATTTCGTACACCACACCTAATTTCCCGTATTTGGTCGTATACCCTTAAAGGATAACTAATCCCATCTCTTGATAGCTATTCAGGCGATCTAACACGCCGGTCATAAACTATCCAGGTAATTTTAAGCTTTTTTATCACGCCGCTAAGGAAAGATATTCACGATTTAGTAGTTAAATGTTGGTAGATTTCTACACCCTATGATGGATGTCATGATTTACTTTTCAACCAATCAGAAAAATCCTAGTGTGTCTGCCTCGGTATATACACTCAGTCATAGAGGCTCCAGCTATAGTTTGGCAATGTGATATAAAAGCAATCCTACAGGTAAGATGTTTAATATTTTGAAACCAATCAAATTATTTTCAAAATATTCAATGGGATGAGCATTACATAATAAAGAATGTGATGCTTTGGAGCTGACATGACATCACACACAATAGCCTGAGGAGACAAAATGGTGTCGATCGCTGTTCAACATTTACTCGATATTAGAAAACAAATAATTGCGATACAGATCAGGGAATGTGACAGGATATTAATGATATGGAATCTATAAACCATATTCTGTCGGTGCAATACAACATTTGAGATGAGATTAGCAGCGCTTTAAATGGTTAAGCGTACCTTTATCATGTTGAATAGGCGGCAAACGATTCCCGTCCTCCCAGCGGCATCCAGTGGTACAAGCACTGACCTGAAATTAGGAATATTCATCGAATCAGATTCCATGGCACATTATGCAGTCACTAGCATGCATTTGATTGCAGTGATAGCGGATTTCCTGTACAAAAGACGTTCCATGGATTTAAATTCAGCAGTATCAGTACGCATTTCTCAAATAAACGTCACTTCCCATGGTTAGGTGAAGGTAACTTGATTACGAGTAACTCAAGCGAAATATATATGAACAAATACATAGCTGATCAGCGATTAGCCGCCATCTTGTCTGCAACTAATGGACCTTTCCAGTTTAAGCTATGCCCCGCCCATCTCGAGATAAGCTTCACCCACACTTTCCCGCGTTGGGATCGATCGATTCCTGAACTGCCTGACTATCAATTTTCAGAAAACTATACAGGTAAGCTGGTGAATACTTTGAAACTAATTTGACTGTATGCAGCAAAAGCGCCTAGTCAAATTAGTTTCATAAATTTCGACAGTATGTTTATTAAATAATAAAGACATACAATTCGTACAACAACGCTTTAATCCGTCACCAAGTATGCATTCTTGGCGAATTTAATTACATCATTCATGACAGCATTGATTATAGCGTTATCCTGCACATCACGTAGTTGAATATGACGTCATATGATGAATGGCTAAACTGGAAAGTTCCATTGTATACCTGGTCGTTGGGCCTATAAGTGAGCCAGTTATAGTGCTCCCGTATTGAGTACCGTGCTTGCGGGCTATGATTTCTGCGCTAAGTTAACGAAACGTCCTAAATATAAATGAAGTGTGGGTCACAGCCAATGAAATTGCTCGATAATAAATACAAGTTGAACTGATTGGCTACCCTTCCGCCCACCAACGTAATGTTACTTCACATAGCAAGATATCAAAGGTCTGCAATCAAGAGCCGAGCAATGTAAGTGGGCGTATGTTAGTACGATGATCCCATTGATGGCTTGCAGGAAGTAGCAAGTATTATACGGAGCCATGGCACGCAGTTTGCTGAGTACGGAAGCCAGCTTAGTGCACGGAAATATTCATTTATGGGCTAAAGTGTGCTAAAGTCATCCGGAATACCCTCCCGAGGATATTATGCATGACAAACAGGGTTGCCTTTGAAGTTATTTCTGGCGGAAATCAGGATGTATACTATACGATCCTTCTGCCAACTACCGCATAACCGAAAGTCAGACACACGGAATGAACGCGAAGGAAGTCGAAGGAAGTCGAACGGATATAGTCCTGCAGGAGTCAACCGATACAGCCTAAGACATCCTAAGATACGAACCTATATACTAATTAACGCAGGTTTATTTATCACTATGCACCAATTTTAGTTTAAAATATTGGCCATGATATGCATTAACCCCTTTGTGTCAACAGTGCCACAAAGCGCTCTATATGCTACATATATCCCTTTAATAGTCGAGATTTTTCAAGAGAATGAAGGATTTTCTAAATATAAATTTACAAGTGAAATTTCCCAAAAATTAGCGTTCTCTTTGCCTCTGAATGGATATTTCTCAAGACCACTGCGCATGCGGCTTTGGCCTGATAGAATAGTAACCCTTTCTTGATGAAGCCGTCCAAAACCGGCAGCTGTAGTGGTCCTGAGGAATGTCCATTTGCATGCTAAGAGAATGCTATTTTTGAAAATTTACCACAGGAATGACTGGCTCGATAAACGAGCAAGTCATTCCAGTAGTAAATTTTCAAAAATACTCTCCTCTTGGCCTGCAAATGGACATTCAAAAAGTAGATATTTTAATTTTTTTGAACAAATTTAGTCATTAAAGGGTTAATGATCGGCAAAATCCCAATTTTTGCTTAGTCAGTGTCCGTTTGTAGGCCAAGAGAAGACTATTTTTGTTCCAATGGTAAAATTTTCAAAATAGGAAAGTATTAAGTAAAGTGTTAAATTGACACAAGAGGACTTCAATCTCAAACTAGAGGCGTGGCTTTGTGCCGTGAATACGCATCTAACGTAATGACCGGCATTTTGTTGATAAATTTATAATGAATATAATTATGTATATAAAATGTACCGTCATGGAATATGTTGTCAACTGTAATGCCTCATATGCCTATACAAGGACTGAGTGTAATAAAGCGAACTTGAACTTGACACGTATTGACAATTCGAGCGACCGGGTAGAAAAATTAGTTTAGATCCGCAGCTTTGCACTCAAACGCACTATTGAATTCGCCCTCCTGTGCGCGTAATAGAAAGGCATTCCACTCAGATTAATTTCGAACGCGTAAGCATTCTAAAGGCTGAAGTCTAGTTGCAGATTACGTTGACGGCGTTTCGTTTGTGAGTGAGTCGCGTTAAGCTGGCGTCAGGTCGAGCTACGATGATCTGCGCTGCGCTAGAGCTGTTGGCAAATGATAAGAACATGTGCGCTCATGGAGCTTACGATTCGATTACTAGCAACTATCGGCAACTACTTGCGCTGCCAGTTTCCAAGTCGTACACGCGCTCATGTCAACTGGAAACGCAGCATGAATTAACAGGTCATGTAATTAGTTTGAAATGACCTTTCATATTTGCAACATATGTCTGTTGTACATTATCTCCTTAAAACTTTGATTAGGTCTAGTGTATCCCGTGTATCCAAGAAATCATTAGATAATCTGTTCTGCATCCTGCCTTAAACACACATGTGATAAAGAAAAAAGGATAGTTTCCTTTCATATGGTAATTATGTATTTTCCTTTTGCTAGATGCTTTAAATTGTAGATCATGTCTTCTGCTAATACGTATCCAGGGTGGTTGAGGTTAATAAAACTATGCTCATGTATACAGATTTTCAGCAAAAACGCAGGAATTAAAAATAAATAGAAAAAAGCGTTCACGAGACATTCCGAAACGGTCCGCAAATTGTATATGGTTTTTAAATTTTATATAGATTTTAGATACACATTTATACAGATTTTAAATTTTAAGAGTGGGCGCCCTATTAAAACACAGCAGGTAGTGAATTGAAAAATAATGATATCAAGAGTTACCTATAGAGTATGCCTCTCAACTTTAATCAAGCTACATTTCTTATCAAAGGAGGAGTAGAGATTAAAAAATTTAAGGGTGTGTCACCGTACTAATAACAAGCAGGACAATGAATCGAAAAACAGGCTCACCGCGGATGTGGGTACATATCCCTAGAATAGGTGTCAGACGTTTCAGCGAGATTGGATGAAAACTAAATGAGGATTAGTAAAAAAACAAGAACATGACCAACCTTTAGAAATCCTTTTCGGATCTAAAGGTTATCTGCTAAAATAGTTTGATTTTCCTCACAGACATGGTAAATATAATATTATGCGAAAAGACTTCAAACTATGTCTACAAAAGTCAAACCTTTAGTGACGTCATTTTATAGTAGCACCAGTTATTGCTACGTCATGTGATTATGTCTTCAGACGCTTGATTGACATATCTGTTCCATGAATTATGAGACTGCGCTGGCTTGAATTAAATAATCTTCTGGCATTGCTTTAAGTAACTAATTAACTAAGTAACTAATTAACCCTTTAATTATGCAATTTTGTTTAATTTTCTCATTTGCTGACCATAAAAAGACGATCTTTGAAATGTTACCACTGTAATGACTGACTCTGTTATCCATCAGTTTCTGTTTACTGATTGGCTACTGCCGAGAATTCAGTTGCCGACAATCGTAATTACACTCATGTCGATATTAACTGGCCTGCGATTGACGGCAACCGATCGTAGAAGTAGAACATGTTCTACTCCAGTGATTTGAGATTATTTGGACGGCGATTGACGGCGATCGGGAGTAAAGTGGTCGCAGGTACGCTCTGGTCAAACCTGTCGGAAACCAAATCGGTCGCTGGGAGTTGCCGATAGTTGCTGGGAAATCAAGCGGCGACTAGTTGAGTAGCAGCGCAAGGTCGACCTGACCGCAGCTTTAGATGCGTAAAACGCAAAGCAGAAACGCAACTCTTGGGCTGGTATAGTTCAGAGGTATAAACAGCTAGAAACCATGCTAAAGCACGTGTATAATTATGAACATGTAAGCGATGGCACCAACACACATAGATAGAAATGCTGCAAATCCTATGTTTTTACATAATATGGTTATTCTGGATGCCCTACTCTACATTCGTAGAAGAAAGCGGCGACACGTGCCATTTTACAGCGGTGGGTATAGAGCAAGATGAATATAGACACCTTAAACTAGGATTCCATTAACGCGTATGCGTATGCATATGCACATCCGTATCCGTATACGAATCTTTTTAGCTACACTTACAAATAGATAGGATGATTCCATATGTCCATATGCGTATGCGAAACCAGTCCGTATCCGAATCCGATCGCTAGATGTAGCGATTTCATTCGGATACGGACAGCATTCGGATGTGGGATTCCTTGTAAATGACGTTATTATTGCGTCATTCATGGGCTTTCCCCAAATCGACCAAATGTGTTCCAAAATAAAAATTAAATTCCTAGTAAGCGCGCTGGAATGTGAAAGGCTGATATAATTATTTAGAAAATAGTCAATGCCTCTTTGATGTCAGCAATCCAGACCATAAAACACGCCATTTACAAACAGGGATCTGACACACAGCCGGTGGTGGTGGGCATGGGGGTGATAGTGGTGGGGTGGTGGTGGTAGTAGTAGTAGTAGTAGTAGTAGTAGTAGTAGTAGTAGTAGTAGTAGTAGTGGTAGTGGTAGTGGTAGTAGTAGTAGTAGTAGTAGTAGTAGTAGTAGTAGTAGTAGTAGTAGTAGTAGTAGTAGTAGTAGTAGTAGTAGTAGTAGTAGTATAGTACACATGATTGTCATAGAATTGAATAAAAGCCCAATGTATAGTCGGCGTTGCGACATGTTTGCGTTAACGCAGCGACATCGCAGACGTATATCGCCGTAACGGAGCGTCAACGCTTACCATCGCAAGCAAAACTTGCTCACGCAAGCGTCAAAGCACAGCTCGCGAATAAAGTTGAATTTTGTCTAACTATTTCCTAGCTTAAGGTCTCGGTATAGTTTGCGATTGCGTTAGCGATGTGGCGTAGGCGTTTGCGGTGCGACGATATGATGAAACGCATCGCACCAACGCAACTCTCGGCTATGTATAGTCGGCGTTAAAATCGAGAAACTCGTGCATCGTGGGACACTCAATACGCGACAATGGCGCCAAGTAACAGAAATGTGAGGGTTGCAAATGCTCTGCTCTTGCACAACTTAATTCTTTTGCAAGCTTTAGTGTTCATTCGCTCTGGGAATAGAAGAAGAAGGTCGATGTATGTGCACAGTATTCTGCAGAAACGTGCAGAACAAGGTGAATATAGGAATTTGATTCGCGAGATGCAGCTGGCCGATCCCGAATATCATTGGCAGTACTTCCGTATGTCAGCAGCAGATATGGAGTCTTTACTACGTCGAGTCGGACCACATCTGACGCATAAACCAAACCATCGGTGGCCGATAGGACCAGCAGAACGTCTCTCATTGACTATAAGGTACGTGCAGTATTTTTGTTCCCAGAATTTATGATATGTTCCAGTTTGTCAGTACATGTGTCCATTGCGTCCGTCTATCAGCTTTTCCGAGGATTGTGCCTCCATCACCGAGAGTGGAGTAAGATATGCCTACTCGACAGCAAACCTATCAAACGACATATTTACCTACCGACCTACCTACCTGCCTGCCTGCCTGCCTGCCTGCCTGCCTGCCTGCCTGTCTGTCTGCCTGCCTGCCTGCCTGCCTATCTGTATGTCTGTCTGTCTCATTGTTTGTTTGTCTGTCTGTCTGTCTGATTTTCAGCAGAGTATCTCAAAATGTTGCAAGCTGATTTTCAGGAACATTATGGAAATATTCCCATGTGCACATGATCGAATTTTTCAGGTGAGGGCACATTTGGTAGATACTGACAGTCACTTGGCGCGTCTCCAGTGAGAGAGAACAGTCTGTAAAATAATTGCTTTCAAACGGTTAATCATTTGTGTCATTTCATGAAGTGGTTAATTGGCTGTTTATTCACTTTATAGGTATCTTGCAACCGGTAACTCACAGGTGTCAGTGTCTTGGGGATACAGAGTTGGTCGAAAAACAGTCTGTGACATCATAAAAGAAACGTGTGACGCTATATGGACAGTTCTCCAGAACGAAGTACTTAAACCTCCAAACACCCAGTTAGAATGGAGGCAAATTGCAAATGGCTTTGAGCAACAGTGGAATTTTCCCCACTGCATAGGGGCTATAGATGGTAAACACTTGATAATCAGGGCGCCAAAGAACTCTGGAAGCTTATTCTACAATTATAAGCACACATTCAGTATTGTTCTAATGGCCGTCTGTGATGCTTACTATTGCTTTACACTCGTTGATCTTGGTCGACCAGGTCGTCATAGCGATGGGGGGACATTCGCAAATTCAGCATTTGGAAAAGAATTAGAAGGAAACAACATGAATGTTCCTATGCCGCAAGTGGTACATGGTTTCCAGGACCCCATTCCGTACGTATTAGTTGGCGATGAAGCTTTTCCTTTAAAATCTTATCTTATGAGACCGTATCCGCGGCGTCATCTACAATTGATGCTGCACAAGATATACAATTACAGATTATCCCGCGCCCGGCGAGTGATTGAAAATTCATTTGGAATTTTGGCATGTCGTTGGCAGATATTTCTCAAGCCGATATATGCTGATCCAGTAAAGGTCATCAGCATCACCAAAGCTGCATTATGCTTACACAATTTATTGCAAAGAAAGAACAACCAAGTCGCCCCAGGACAACGACGTTACTGTGCTCCAGACTTAGTGGATCAGGAACAACATGATGGTGGTTTAATTCCAGGCAGATGGCGGGATATTGACAGAAACATGGGTGGACTTGCTCCATTAGCACGTGTTGGTGCTAATATGTTTGCGAGAGATGTGTTCGAAGTGCGCAATGCCTTTGCTCAATATTTCGTGTCAGCTGGTGGGGAACTGGCATGGCAATATGCATATGTCAATCGTACAGCCTAGTTGAATTAACATGCAGGTTCAATTAATACAATTTAAAACAAGACAACAAATAAGTTAACAAATTGATTTAATTGACTTAATGGGTCTACATATTTAAGAAGGCCAATTGAGTAGTCGAACTTTCGGATTCATCTGTGCCAGTTGACCCATGTTGGGGTATTTGAATCGACTCTGTAGGAAACTGTACTTCAAACAGCACCATATCCATCCGGATTATAGCAAGCTGTTTTTTCCGTGGTGAAAAGGTTCTCAGCATAGCCGCAACATGATTCCCGTAGGAGCCCTCTGCATCCTCACCCGGACTTTGCAAGGATCTACTCACTGCCTCGCTGGTTGTTTTTATAGCGGCTATGATTTCTGCGGAGTCGCTTCCCGCCGTTTTCTTTCTCGATTTATTCTGTGGATATGACCCGACGACAGTCTCTTCATCACCTATTTTCCGTTTATTTTCTTCTGTCACAGGGATTGTAGGCGTTTCCTCAGTAAGCGTAGACGTTAGCTCTTCTTGTTGTGGCATTTGATTTTCCGGACCCTGTGATGATTCACCGTCGCTGTCTTTATCCGGTGTCTCGTCAAGGTTATCATCGACCTTTTTTATATTACTGCACGTCCTGTATAAAACAATTGTATAATAATAATAATAATAATAATAATAATAATAATAATAATAATAATAACATGATGATGGTGCTGCTGCTGCTGATGATGATGATGATGATGATGATGATGACAGTGATCATCATCATCATCATTATCATCATCATCATCATCATCAGACAGCAGCAGATGAAACATAGTACACACACACGCACACACACACGGTCGAAAACATACCCTCCTCCACCTTCGATGGCGGATGTAATAATGTATGATCAGAAAGTATAAGTAGTCAACGCTCTCCGTCAATAATTATTCTTGATCCTTTTTTAAATTTCTTTCCATTTTCACATTTGGTGGATGTTTGTTTTAATGTGTTCAAATTGTAATAAAAATAAGCTAACAAACGTTACGTGATACGAAAATGGTTTTGTGTTAAATGGCAGTCTTGGTAAATAACATAAATAGTACTTAGTTAACCCTTTGCTGCCTAAATTTCTTCAAGAAAATATATTTTCTCACGTGAAAATTTCAATTTACAGACCAAGAGATGAGTTTTTTTGGATGTTTACCACGTGAATGACTGGCTCGGTTACCGAGCCAGTCATTCAAGTGCTAAAATTTCAAAGATATCCTTAACTTGGTCTGCAAATAGACATTTCACAAGACCACTACGGAGGCCGTTAATGGCCGGCATTGGCAGCAAAGTGTTAAAGTTCATACACAAGCAAGGATGCTGCCATTATTTTGTAGAAAATTAATTGTGTAAGCAATTGAATGTGGTGGATGAACAGGAGTCTTCTGTGTGCTGATTACATGTATGTAGGCCTACTGAAGTACATTAGTGACTACAGTTACAATATTAAATACTAACGGTCCAAAATCCATATATTTGCCATAAAAGGCCATTTGGTCCCAGAATTTCCACTTTTGGTCGGTTTGGCCCCGCTCCCGCTTGGCTTCTGCATCAGCTTCTTCTTGACTCTGTAACCATCTTTCAGGTTTTTCCATAAGCTTTTAGCCTTACCACCTGAAAATGATGATATATAATAATAGCATAATTTTATATATTAGGCTTCCCTTCCTAAGGGGTCAAGAGGTCAAAGGTCGAAATGTCAAATATCATAAAAACTGTAATTCTTACGGTAACTGTATCTTTTAAAGTGAATGAAACTTGATGTGCGAACCATCCATGTCCAGCCCATCAACAACAACCCCACCTCTCCAAACGAACACCTACATGCACGCCCTCACACAGACACGCGCACGCACACATCCATCCCCACACGCATAGGCCTATATCCCCCCCTACACACACACACACATACACACACACACACACACACACACACACACACACACACCTACATACGGATGGACAGGGATAAACAGCATACGTTGTTCATGCATGAACCACTTGCCTGATAATTCAACTTTTTGGCCTATCTTTTCCCAAAGCGTCTCTACAATTTCTTTGTTGCAATAATCCCGATGAGTTGGATCATACAGCACTTCATTTTCACGTATATATTCAAGCAATTTCTCGCCGGTCTCATCGCTAGCACGAGCCATATTCATGTTTGACACTACAGAACGATATGCCTATTGCAAAAAGACAGACAGCACGTGCTGTCACCTCGTTCTTATCGCCGCGGTGTGGCGTTAGCTAGGAAATAGTTGGACAAAATTCAACTTTATTCGCGAGCTGTGCTTTGGCGCTTGCGTGAGCAAGTTTTGCTTGCGATGGTAAGCGTTGACGCTGCGTTACGGCGATATACGTCTGCGATGTCGCTGCGTTAACGCAAACATGTCGCAACGCCGACTATACATTGGGCTTTTAACGCCACACCGCGGCGATAAGAACGAGGTGACAGCACGTGCTATCTGTCTTTTTGCAATAGGCATATCGTTATGTAGTGTCAAACATGAATATGGCTCGTGCTAGCGATGAGACCGGCGAGAAATTGCTTGAATATATACGTGAAAATGAAGTGCTGTATGATCCAACTCATCGGGATTATTGCAACAAAGAAATTGTAGAGACGCTTTGGGAAAAGATAGGCCAAAAAGTTGAATTATCAGGCAAGTGGTTCATGCATGAACAACGTATGCTGTTTATCCCTGTCCATTCGTATGTAGGTGTGTGTGTGTGTGTGTAGGTGGGGGGATATAGGCCTATGCGTGTGGGGATGGATGTGTGCGTGCGCGTGTCTGTGTGAGGGCGTACATGTAGGTGTTCGTTTGGAGGGGTGGGGTTGTTGTTGATGGGCTGGACATGGATGGTTCGCACATCAAGTTTCATTCACTTTAAAAGATACAGTTACCGTAAGAATTACAATTTTTGTGATATTTGACATTTCGACCTTTGACCTCTTGACCCCTTAGGAAGGGAAGCCTAATATATAAAATTATGCTATTATTATATATCATCATTTTCAGGTGGTAAGGCTAAAAGCTTATGGAAAAACCTGAAAGATGATTACAGAGTCAAGAAGAAGCTGATGCAGAAGCCAAGCGGGAGCGGGGCCAAACCGACCAAAAAGTGGAAATTCTGGGACCAAATGGCCTTTTATGGCAAATATATGGATTTTGGACCGTTAGTATTTAATATTGTAACTGTAGTCACTAATGTACTTCAGTAGGCCTACATACATGTAATCAGCACACAGAAGACTCCTGTTCATCCACCACATTCAATTGCTTACAGAATTAATTTTCTACAAAATAATGGCAGCATCCTTGCTTGTGTATGAACTTTAACACTTTGCTGCCAATGCTGGCCATTAACGGCCTCCGTAGTGGTCTTGTGAAATGTCTATTTGCAGACCAAGTTAAGGATATCTTTGAAATTTTACCACTTGAATGACTGGCTCGGTAACCGAGCCAGTCATTCACGTGGTAAACATCCAAAAAAACTCATCTCTTGGTCTGTAAATTGAAATTTTTACGTGAGAAAATATATTTTCTTGAAGAAATTTAGGCAGCAAAGGGTTAACTAAGTACTATTTATGTTATTTACCAAGACTGCCATTTAACACAAAACCATTTTCGTATCACGTAACGTTTGTTAGCTTATTGTATTACAATTTGAACACATTAAAACAAACATCCACCAAATGTGAAAATGGAAAGAAATTTAAAAAAGGATCAAGAATATTATTGACGGAGAGCGTTGACTACTTATACTTTCTGATCATACATTATTACATCCGCCATCGAAGGTGGAGGAGGGTATGTTTTCGACCGTGTGTGTGTGTGTGTGTGTGTGTGTGTGTGTGTGTGTGTGTGTGTGTGTGTGTACTATGTTTCTTCTGCTGCTGTCTGATGATGATGATGATGATGATGATGATGATCACTGTCATCATCATCATCATCATCATCATCATCATCAGCATCATCATCAGCAGCAGCAGCAGCAGCACCATCATCATTTTATTATTATTATTATTATTATTATTATTATTATTATTATTATTATTATTATTATTATACAATTGTTTTATACAGGACGTGCAGTAATATAAAAAAGGTCGATGATAACCTTGACGAGACACCGGATAAAGACAGCGACGGTGAATCATCACAGGGTCCGGAAAATAAAATGCCACAACAAGAAGAGCTAACGTCTACGCTTACTGAGGAAACGCCTACAATCCCTGTGACAGAAGAAAATAAACGGAAAATAGGTGATGAAGAGACTGTCGTCGGGTCATATCCACAGAATAAATCGAGAAAGAAAACGGCGGGAAGCGACTCCGCAGAAATCATAGCCACTATAAAAACAACCAGCGAGGCAGTGAGTAGATCCTTGCAAAGTCAGGGTGAGGATGCAGAGGGCTCCTACGGGAATCATGTTGCGCCTATGCTGAGAAACTTTTCACCACGGAAAGAACAGCTTGCTATAATCCGGATGGATATGGTGCTGTTTGACGTACAGTTTCCTACAGAGTCGATTCAAATACCCCAACATGGGTCAACTGGCACAGATGAATCCGAAAGTTCGACTACTCAATTGGCCTTCTTAAATATGTAGACCCATTAAGTCAATTAAATCAATTTGTTAACTTATTTGTTGTCTTGTTTTAAATTGTATTAATTGAACCTGCATGTTAATTCAACTAGGCTGTACGATTGACATTTGCATATTGCCATGCCAGTTCCCCACCAGCTGACACGAAATATTGAGCAAAGGCATTGCGCACTTCGAACACATCTCTCGCAAACCTATTAGCACCAACACGGGCTAATGGAGCAAGTCCACCCATGTTTCTATCAATATCCCGCCATCTGCCTGGAATTAAACCACCATCATGTTGTTCCTGATCCACTAAGTCTGGAGCACAGTAACGTCGTTGTCCTGGGGCGACTTGGTTGTTCTTTCTTTGCAATAAATTGTGTAAGCATAATGCAGCTTTGGTGATGCTGATGACCTTTACTGGATCAGCATATATCGGCTTGAGAAATATCTGCCAACGACATGCCAAAATTCCAAATGAATTTTCATTCACTCGCCGGGCGCGGGATAATCTGTAATTGTATATCTTGTGCAGCATCAATTGCAGATCACGCCGCGGATACGGTCCCATAAGATAAGATTTTAAAGGAAAAGCTTCATCGCCAACTAATACGTACGGAATGGGGTCCTGGAAACCATGTACCACTTGCGGCATAGGAACATTCATGTTGTTTCCTTCTAATTCTTTTCCAAATGCTGAATTTGCGAATGTCCCCCCATCGCTATGACGACCTGGTCGACCAAGATCAACGAGTGTAAGGCAATAGTAAGCATCATAGACGGCCATTAGAACAATACTGAATGTGTGCTTATAATTGTAGAATAAGCTTCCAGAGTTCTTTGGCGCCCTGATTATCAAGTGTTTACCATCTATAGCCCCTATGCAGTGGGGAAAATTCCACTGTTGCTCAAAGCCATTTGCAATTTGCCTCCATTCTAACTGGGTGTTTGGAGGTTTAAGTACTTCGTTCTGGAGAACTGTCCATATAGCATCACACGTTTCTTTTATGATGTCACAGACTGTTTTTCGACCAACGCTGTATCCCCAAGACACTGAGACCTGTGAGTTACCGGTTGCAAGATACCTATAAAGTGAATAAACAGCCAATTAACCACTTCATGAAATGACACAAATGAGTAACCGTTTGAAAGCAATTATTTTACAGACTGTTCTCCCTCACTGGAGACGCGCCAAGTGACTGTCAGTATCTACCAAATGTGCCCTCACCTGAAAAATTCGATCATATGCACATGGGAATATTTCCATAATGTTCCTGAAAATCAGCTTGCAGCATTTTGAGATACTCTGCTGAAAATCAGACAGACAGACAGACAAACAAACAATGAGACAGACAGACATACAGATAGGCAGGCAGGCAGGCAGGCAGGCAGGCAGGCAGGCAGGCAGGCAGGCAGGCAGGCAGGCAGGCAGGCAGACAGGCAGGCAGGCCGGCAGGCAGGCTATAAGGTCTCGGTATAGTTTGCGATTGCGTTAGCGATGTGGCGTAGGCGTTTGCGGTGCGACGATATGATGAAACGCATCGCACCAACGCAACTCTCGGCTATGTATAGTCGGCGTTAAAATCGAGAAACTCGTGCATCGTGGGACACTCAATACGCGACAATGGCGCCAAGTAACAGAAATGTGAGGGTTGCAAATGCTCTGCTCTTGCACAACTTAATTCTTTTGCAAGCTTTAGTGTTCATTCGTTATGGGAATAGAAGAAGAAGGTCGATGTATGTGCGCAGTATTCTGCAGAAACGTGCAGAACAAGGTGAATATAGGAATTTGATTCGCGAGATGCAGCTGGCCGATCCCGAATATCATTGGCAGTACCTCCGTATGTCAGCATCAGCTATGGAGTCTTTACTACGTCGAGTCGGACCACATCTGACGCATAAACCAAACCATCGGTGGCCGATAGGACCAGCAGAACGTCTCTCATTGACTATAAGGTACGTGCAGTATTTTTGTTCCCAGAATTTATGATATGTTCCAGTTTGTCAGTACATGTGTCCATGCGTCCGTCTATCAGCTTTTCCGAGGATTGTGCCTCCATCACCGAGAGTGGAGTAAGATATGCCTACTCGACAGCAAACCTATCAAACGACATATTTACCTACCGACCTGCCTGCCTGCCTGCCTGCCTGCCTGCCTGCCTGCCTGCCTGCCTGTCTGCCTGCCGGCCTGTCTGCCTGCCTGCCTGCCTACCTGTATGTCTGTCTGTCTCATTGTTTGTTTGTCTGTCTGTCTGTCTGTCTGATTTTCAGCAGAGTATCTCAAAATGTTGCAAGCTGATTTTCAGGAACATTATGGAAATATTCCCATGTGCACATGATCGAATTTTTCAGGTGAGGGCACATTTGGTAGATACTGTCAGTCACTTGGCGCGTCTCCAGTGAGAGAGAACAGTCTGTAAAATAATTGCTTTCAAACGATTACTCATTTGTGTTATTTCATGAAGTGGTTAATTGGCTGTTTATTCACTTTATAGGTATCTTGCAACCGGTCACTCACAGGTCTCAGTGTCTTGGGGATACAGAGTTGGTCGAAAAACAGTCTGTGACATCATAAAAGAAACGTGTGACGCTATATGGACAGTTCTCCAGAACGAAGTACTTAAACCTCCAAACACCCAGTTAGAATGGAGGCAAATTGCAAATGGCTTTGAGCAACAGTGGAATTTTCCCCACTGCATAGGGGCTATAGATGGTAAACACTTGATAATCAGGGCGCCAAAGAACTGTGGAAGCTTATTCTATAATTATAAGCACACATTCAGTATTGTTCTAATGGCCGTCTGTGATGCTTACTATTGCTTTACACTCGTTGATCTTGGTCGACCAGGTCGTCATAGCGATGGGGGGACATTCGCAAATTCAGCATTTGGAAAAGAATTAGAAGGAAACAACATGAATGTTCCTATGCAGCAAGTGGTACATGGTTTCCAGGACCCCATTCCGTACGTATTAGTTGGCGATGAAGCTTTTCCTTTAAAATCTTATCTTATGAGACCGTATCCGCGGCGAGATCTGCAATTGATGCTGGACAAGATATACAATTACAGATTATCCCGCGCCCGGCGAGTGATTGAAAATTCATTTGGAATTTTGGCATGTCGTTGGCAGATATTTCTCAAGCCGATATATGCTGATCCAGTAAAGGTCATCAGCATCACCAAAGCTGCATTATGCTTACACAATTTATTGCAAAGAAAGAACAACCAAGTCGCCCCAGGACAACGATGTTACTGTGCTCTAGACTTAGTGGATCAGGAACAACATGATGGTGGTTTAATTCCAGGCAGATGGCGGGATATTGACAGAAACATGGGTGGACTTGCTCCATTAGCCCGTGTTGGTGCTAATATGTTTGCGAGAGATGTGTTCGAAGTGCGCAATGCCTTTGCTCAATATTTCGTGTCAGCTGGTGGGGAACTGGCATGGCAATATGCATATGTCAATCGTACAGCCTAGTTGAATTAACATGCAGGTTCAATTAATACAATTTAAAACAAGACAACAAATAAGTTAACAAATTGATTTAATTGACTTAATGGGTCTACATATTTAAGAAGGCCAATTGAGTAGTCGAACTTTCGGATTCATCTGTGCCAGTTGACCCATGTTGGGGTATTTGAATCGACTCTGTAGGAAACTGTACTTCAAACAGCACCATATTCATCCGGATTATAGCAAGCTGTTTTTTCCGTGGTGAAAAGGTTCTCAGCATAGCCGCAACATGATTCCCGTAGGAGCCCTCTGCATCCTCACCCGGACTTTGCAAGGATCTACTCACTGCCTCGCTGGTTGTTTTTATAGCGGCTATGATTTCTGCGGAGTCGCTTCCCGCCGTTTTCTTTCTCGATTTATTCTGTGGATATGACCCGACGACAGTCTCTTCATCACCTATTTTCCGTTTATTTTCTTCTGTCACAGGGATTGTAGGCGTTTCCTCAGTAAGCGTAGACGTTAGCTCTTCTTGTTGTGGCATTTGATTTTCCGGACCCTGTGATGATTCACCGTCGCTATCTTTAACCGGTGTCTCGTCAAGGTTATCATCGACCTTTTTATATTACTGCACGTCCTGTATAAAACAATTGTATAATAATAATAATAATAATAATAATAATAATAATAATAATAATAATAATAACATGATGATGGTGCTGCTGCTGCTGCTGCTGATGATGATGATGATGATGATGATGATGATGATGACAGTGATCATCATCATCATCATCATCATCATCATCATCATCATCATCAGCCAGCAGCAGAAGAAACATAGTACACACACACACGCACACACACACGGTCGAAAACATACCCTCCTCCACCTTCGATGGCGGATGTAATAATGTATGATCAGAAAGTATAAGTAGTCAACGCTCTCCGTCAATAATTATTCTTGATCCTTTTTTAAATTTCTTTCCATTTTCACATTTGGTGGATGTTTGTTTTAATGTGTTCAAATTGTAATACAATAAGCTAACAAATGTTACGTGATACGAAAATGGTTTTGTGTTAAATGGCAGTCTTGGTAAATAACATAAATAGTACTTAGTTAACCCATTGCTGCCTAAATTTCTTCAAGAAAATATATTTTCTCACGTAAAAATTTCAATTTACAGACCAAGAGATGAGTTTTTTTGGATGTTTACCACGTGAATGACTGGCTCGGTTACCGAGCCAGTCATTCAAGTGGTAAAATTTCAAAGATATCCTTAACTTGGTCTGCAAATAGACATTTCACAAGACCACTACGGAGGCCGTTAATGGCCAGCATTGGCAGCAAAGTGTTAAAGTTCATACACAAGCAAGGATGCTGCTATTATTTTGTAGAAAATTAATTGTGTAAGCAATTGAATGTGGTGGATGAACAGGAGTCTTCTGTGTGCTTATTACATGTATGTAGGCCTACTGAAGTACATTAGTGACTACAGTTACAATATTAAATACTAACGGTCCAAAATCCATATATTTGCCATAAAAGGCCATTTGGTCCCAGAATTTCCACTTTTTGGTCGGTTTGGCCCCGCTCCCGCTTGGCTTCTGCATCAGCTTCTTCTTGACTCTGTAACCATCTTTCAGGTTTTTCCATAAGCTTTTAGCCTTACCACCTGAAAATGATGATATATAATAATAGCATAATTTTATATATTAGGCTTCCCTTCCTAAGGGGTCAAGAGGTCAAAGGTCGAAATGTCAAATATCACAAAAATTTTAATTCTTACGGTAACTGTATCTTTTAAAGTGAATGAAACTTGATGTGCGAACCATCCATGTCCAGCCCATCAACAACAACCCCACCCCTCCAAACGAACACCTACATGTACGCCCTCACACAGACACGCGCACGCACACATCCATCCCCACACGCATAGGCCTATATCCCCCCCCCCTACACACACACACACACACACACACCTACATACGGATGGACAGGGATAAACAACATACGTTGTTCATGCATGAACCACTTGCCTGATAATTCAACTTTTTGGCCTATCTTTTCCCAAAGCGTCTCTACAATTTCTTTGTTGCAATAATCCCGATGAGTTGGATCATACAGCACTTCATTTTCACGTATATATTCAAGCAATTTCTCGCGGGTCTCATCGCTAGCACGAGCCATATTCATGTTTGACACTACAGAACGATATGCCTATTGCAAAAAGACAGACAGCACGTGCTGTCACCTCGTTCTTATCGCCGCGGCGTGGCGTTAGCTAGGAAATAGTTGGACAAAATTCAACTTTATTCGCGAGCTGTGCTTTGACGCTTGCGTGAGCAAGGTTTGCTTGCGATGGTAAGCGTTGACGCTGCGTTACGGCGATATACGTCTGCGATGTCGCTGCGTTAACGCAAACATGTCGCAACGCCGACTATACATTGGGCTTTAACGCGTTCATTTTCAAATGCGTTCGTTTTTTCTAACGCGAGATTCCAACCAATACTATTTCAAATAGCTTACACATATGTTTACATTCGCAAACGTAGGCATATGCAATGAATTTAATTTTGACCAATTAAAAGAGGCGGTGCATAATTACGTGCTAAAGTGTGTAAATGAAAATCCATTCCTTTAAAGCAGTCACAGTCTTTTACGCGTATACTTGACGATACGTTGGATTTGCTGTCCGTATCCGAATGAATTCGGATAAGGACAGGTTTCGTATACGCATACGGACATATGGAATCATACTATCTATTTGTAATTGTAGCGGGGGAAAATCGGATACGGATATGGATACGCATACGCACGCATATGCATACACATATGCATACGGATACGCATATGCATACGCGTTAATGGAATCCTAAGGTGTCTATATTCATCTTGCTCTAGCCGCCGCTGTAAAATGGCGCATACATACATCGACCAGTGTCGCCGCTTTCTTCTACGAATGTAGAGTATGGCATCCAGAATAAGCATGATTTCTCGCAAACGAAATGCCGTCAACGTAAACTCCAACTATACTTTAGCGTTTATAGAGTGATTAACCAATGAGATTTCATCACCTTAACGCGTAAGCAAATGCTTACCGCATGTTACGTCATAACCTTTAGCCATGCAGGGGTCAGGATGGGTACGGTTTAGTCTGTTAGAGTGATTAACCAGGTGATAAAAAATTTTTTATAATGATTAATTATGAGGATGTTCGTGTAACCTTCAGAAAGCTATATAGTACGCCTGGTCTGTTCCTCTACTGTTGAGTTATTGCCTGGCTAAGCTATTTAAATTATCAATTCTGTTTTGGAATTTAGCGGAACACGTATTAAATTCTCTTATACAGTTCAGCTCGGAAATAACTTAGATAATTTCAAAAACAAAATAAAAATATACTGTTGAAAATTGTGATCATAATCGAATTGGAAGACAGGTAGCACTGTCTTCCAATCCGAATATGTTCAGAATATTCAACACAACATCTTTTACATTGAGTTCAATTCAAAATTGTAGCATACTAACTAACGTATGCTTCTGTATTTGCTTTGAAAACAAATTTAGTTATTTCTGAGCTGTACTGTATTAATGCAAATCTATTTATAATGGACACCGTAGTAGCAGAGACATATAAGTATGTATATGTCTCTGGTAGTAGCTGACAATTACAATGATTAGGTCTTTAGGGAAAATTTTGAATAAAAATTGTTTTTTAACGCAGAGCAGTTGGAAATAGATTTTGCTAACGTGATTCGTAATTTAAGATGACGCGGCATAATGGACTCTACCATCATCTGTGCGTCGTAAAGAGTATTTAATGCGCAGACTGTGCATGCCGTGCGCAGGTCAGCTGCCTGAATCTAGGACATGTCCAAGGAATAAATTGATGCTAAAGCCCGGTTTTCATGATCAGAAGAATCTGATCAGACTTGTCGAAGGTGTCATAGAATTCACTGGTTCGAACCCCGTTCGGGTCGAAAATTGAAAAAAGGTAAAAATTACCTTTCAGATGATGAATGAGCTATATCCTAGTGCCAGTGCGTCATCAATGACAGGGCTCATAGAACTAATGCATGACAACAATAAAAACTACATACTTGCGAGTGCCTAGTGACGTATCAGAATGGATCTCAGAAAAACATAAAAGTAAGAATATATGAAATGTACAACTTCAATTCCAACCAATCCGCGTGGTTGTGAGATGGGTAGTTGAAAGCTACTCCGGTGAAAGAGGATTTTTGTCCTCTGGATGCTAGTGTAGTGGTAAGCTACTTGCCTCCCAAAATTCCCTAGAAATTGCTATACCTGCAACCACTTTAAAAGGTGTTGAGCATCGATTGGTCAAAGATTGGTTGCCTGTGTTATCTCATGTAGGGATTTCCATTCATGCAGTTTATCCTTTGCACATATTCTTTGTGAGACAAGATGTGTATTTCTTTCCCACAAAAACTCAAACACAATTCTATTAATCTCTTGTTCAATATGTTTTGGCATATGCGCAACCGAGGACACATACCATATCTGTGACTAGGTTAAACTATTTAAAACTAAAGCTTGTCCAAAAATTGGCAGGTGTCTATGACGCCACATTGTAATTGTCTTCTTCAGTTTGACAATGACCTCTGCCCAATTTCGAGAACCAAAGTCATTTCCACTAAATTGGATTCCTAGGATTTTGGTTGAATTGCTTGTCCAAGAGATATTCATTAGCTGGTCAGTTCTTGTTTTCCAAGAACCCAAAAATAAGCCAACAGTTTTGTCTTTATTTATTTTGAGATCAGATGCTCTTTGATAGTTTTGTAAGATGACATTCAATCTCTCAAAATCCTCATCATGTCCTACAAAGGCAGTGGTATCGTTACAACATTGAGACACATTAACAGGCTTCTCTATGCCTTGGATGCACAGACCTGGAAAGTTGATATCTTGTCTTAATGTTGCACCTAGGGATTCTATGGCTCTCAAAAATAAGAGTGGTGACACAGAACAACCCTGACGAACACCACACTCTAATGTTACAGGTTGGCCAGGCTAATTTTTTACAATATATCTGCTGGTAATATTGCTATATAATATCCGGAACCATTTTATAAAATTTGGTCCAAATCCTAAGTGACTCACCGACATAAATAAAAAATCCCATTCCTGTCGATCAAATGCCTTTTCATAGTCTAACCCGATAATTGCTCCATGAATATTATCCGTTTCCACTAGTTGAATTATGTCACGAATCATCATTGCATTAGTTAAAATAGATCTTCCTGGAATGGAACAAGTCTGGTCAGGATCTATTACATCTCCTAGCACACCACCAAGCTTTAATGACAGAGCTCCGGATATAATTTTATGATCGACTCCAAGTAGTAAAATGTTTATAGTTCTATATTTGTGTATAGTTCACGCTATTTATATATTAACCGTGCATATGCCTGTGACATTGTCTCGGAAAGATGGTCTTGATGACAGATTTCTCTGACAACTTCGTGGAATGTTTTACCAATAAGATGCCAGAATGTTTGATAAAATTCTATACAAAGACCACCCCCTCCTGGTGATTTGCCAGCTTTCATTGTATTAAGGGACTTCATCAAAACTTAAGTCATGTTCACATATATCAACTGATGACACAGTAACTTATCTTGAATATTAATAAGCAGATCTTAGGCTAGTTTCTCATCAATAGGTTCTGATCTGTACATAGATTGATTGAAGTACTGTACAGCACCCAATGTATCTGTGTTGGGGTTAAGCACTTGGTGATCTATTACAAGCTTCTAATCAATTTTTCTGCACCTCTAAATCGTTCGCGGTTGCAGAAATATTTTGTGTTTCTTCTCCTTCTACGCACATTTGCGATCTAGATCTTATGTTGGCGCTTTCAGCCTTTTCCTCGTCAATTGCACGTAGTTTACATTTGATTTCATTCAGATAATCGACTAAATCAGCTGCGCCATTTGCAACCTTACGGGAAAGTAGGAATAATAGGCGCCCACGTGCTTTCACATCTTTCCGCATTCTCTTTCCTTTTTTAACAGAAAATTGCTTGGTTACGTGAACAAAGCCTAATTCTTCCCACCATGAACTCAAATCTGCTGTATCACGTTTGTTGCGCATTTTAAAATCCCATAAACTGTGTACGTGACGATGGTATTCTGTATCATTTAATAAAGAACAATTAAATCTCCAGAACCAGGGACCACGGTTCATCCAGTCGGCATTTTCAATGCTTATAGAGACTACACTGTGATCTGAGAAAGTTACTGGACAAGTGGTTGTCTGTGAAACATTGCCTTTAAGTGATCTTTGCACATATATTCTATCTAAGCGAGATGCTGTTTGGCCGTTAGCTGTCACCCTAGTAAAATCACAACCATCAGGTTCTAAAAGCTGATAACTATCCAGTAAATGGTCAGCATCACAAATCTGTTAAAAGCGATAATGAGTAGTATCATTATAATTACATAATGAGCGTCTATCTTTATTTTTGTCTAAAATACAGTTAAAATCACCTCCCAAAATTAGATTTTCTGAATTATCATGGATCGCGGATGCAATGTTGGATAAGAATGCAGCCCGTGTCCCATGATGTGCTGGGGCATAAATCGGCCTAATATTTACTCTGGTATTAGAGACGTAACATGTGACTTTAACCCACCGACCAGCTGTGTCAGTATCTGATGAAATGATGTCTACGGACCCGAGACATTTAGGTAAAAATTAAATAGCCACTCCTGCATTTGGCTCAGAGGCATCAGATGTGAACACTTGGGCAAGTTGTTTAAAATTTACGATGGCTTCAGGGCTTCGAAGCTTTGTTTCCTGAAGCAGAGCAATATTCCCCCTAAGCTACAGCAATTTCTCCAACAATAATCGTTGTTTTAATTTGTTGTTGAGGCCGCTACAATTTAATGTACAAATAATCATAAAAAATAAAAATCTGTATATATTGGTCATTATAACTACTTAGAATTTTGTTTCTTACTTTTCTCCTGTTTGGCCCATATTTTAGCAGTGAAATCGGAGGTTGATAGGTCAACAATTGTTAAATTTTGATATTTGGCAATATCAGAATCATTCCGTATATGCCTATATCGTACACCTTTCTGGGTAATATATGGTACTAAAATTCCACCAGTTTCAGATCGGTAAACCACCATCCCATCAGAACGCCGAGACTGTTGTGTTTGAACAGAAATATCAGATTATGCTATTGAAATAGCATCATCTATATCTTCCTGTTCATTTTCATCACTCAGGTCTTCTTCGGTCGTTTAAGCGCCTTTGGTTTGGCTTTGGTATTGGAAGAATAATATCTGTCTCAGTTAAGGTCGTTAGTGCAAAATCTGTTTCACTTTCTGTTGATTGCAACCTGAATTTAGTCTGACCTGGGCAAAACTTGGAGAGGCATCAGCGAGTTAGCATCTTCCATATCAATATCATTCTGTAATGGAGTTGCACTAACTTTTGATGGCATTGCAACATTATGATTGGGCACTGGCACGGGTGTTTGAGGAAACACGTCTTCCAATAAGACTATCAACTCTTCAGCGTGAACTGACACTGGGTTGGGCAGATAGTGTACATCGGATACAGAAACAGATTTACTAACTTGATCTTTTTGCTGCTGATTCTGATCTACATTTTGCTTGCCCACCACTGAACTATTTGTGACCATCTTGCGTTTCCATTTGAAGTGGTCAGTGCCACCACGCATTAGACATTTGTCCTTATGAGGAGAGGCACTGGCCAGATGGGTCACACTACTACAGACACGGAATGTCTTGATCTGCCCTCGGTACCATATTGGTAAAAAGAATGTATTGTCAATAGACAGTGCACTCATCAATACACTGGGCAATGCAGATTCGCTATCCCGCATCCAGGCTCGCCTTACGACATTTTCTAGTAAATGGTCAAACTCATGTCTCGCTTTCAATAGACAATACGTCCACATATTTTGCCATTCCAATTTAATGCGATCGTTGGGTATTTCTAGAGGTGCTTTAACGAGTAATTTATCAGAATCGATCTCCTGAATCTTGCATGCCTCCCCCATTAACCACCAGCCTGTCTTCCGATAGCTTGTTCTTAATCTCATCAGAACAAATGGTAATATTCCAAATGTTCCTCTTTATATTAGTGAGACCTTTCAATACTGCGGGACCCGAGACGACGATGTCTTTCAAACTGTGATAGACGTCAATAGCACCCACACTCCACCAACTGTAACAACTCGCAGGCTTAGCCGTTGTTTGTAAATGCTAGACATTATCCATGAGTGCATAGCGCGTCAGCACGAGCTCCATGCAAAAGCTATAAATATATAGCCTGGCGAGCGGGTGAAAGAAATCGAGCAACCGAAAATGGTCCGGCTGCTAACCAACAACACACACCAAAACAACAACGCCTAAACGTGGAAATAACTAGGACGAGAATGAAGAAGATGCTGCAGTGAGCAATGGCTCTCGCAGTTACTGCGAAAAGACAATGCCAAAAAACACTGCTGTAAATCGCGACTTCAAACAACAAAACATTCAAAAATGAATATTACAAAACAAAACTATATACACTTAAAGAGAATCAGGACAAAACTGAAGCATAAATGAGCAGTAGAAATCGTTCAAAATCAACGATATTAGCAGAGCCAAAAGACACGTGTGTTCCCTTTGACTACTACTACTACTACTACTACTACTACTACTACTACTACTACTACTACTACTACTACTACTACTACTACTACTACTACTGCTACTGCTACTGCTACTACTACTACGACTACTACTACTACTACTACCACTACCACTACTACTACTACTACTACTACTACTACTACATTTTTTGGTAACATGGTCAATTGATCGTATGGAAATCGGTAGTGGTGTAGCGGGGATCGGCTGGATGGCTAAAGACCGCCCCATCTCAGCTGGGTACAGGACGACCACGGCGGGTACATTCCAAGCACGCCCCCCACCCCTGAGTAGGATAGTACGGATGTATAAAGCTATATAAGAGAGGTTTCTGTAAAACGTGAGATCATGTAGCGCACATGCGCGTGCGTCGGAACTTCCCTGACAACACGTGTCAGCGTTGGGAGAGACTGCATACTAAAGTGTACCAGGTTGTTGCACGTAATTTCTTTTCGCAGCAACATACCAAACGTGCCACAATATCAAATTATTGATCACTATCCCCCCCCACACCACTCAAAAAATAGTCAGACGTCGATGCTTCCACTGGATAATTGTCTTGCTCATTTCAGAAAGCACGTTAGTCTAATTAATGGAATCAAGGAGGTTTGTTTGACTGAAATAAATACCTAAAATCCATATTATGTCAGTGGACCAATTGATGCCTAACGGTTGATAATTTCGATTTTTCCATGAACCCAAAAACAAACCTAGTGATTTCCCTTTATTGATTTTGAGCTCTGACGTTTCATGAAAATTCTCCAATATAATATGTATGCAATTAAAATCACTATTTTGGCCAGCACAAATGGTCGTATCATCGGAATATTGTGATAATTTCACTTGTGTCCTAAGTCCACGAATACACAGTGAGCAACCGTGTCAAAACCATCGTTCTAAGATAGCTGGCTGGCTTATAAAATTGTTCAGAATGTATCTACCAGTAATGCCATTATATAATATTCGAATCCATTTAATAAAATGTGGCCCAAAGCCTATGCAATTTAATGACCTTAAGAGAAACTTCCACTCCAAACAATCGAAAGCCTTTTCATTATCTAAAGCTACAATGGCGCCTGGATGTTATCCTTTCAACCAACTGAATCAGGTCTCTAATGAACGCAGTGCTGGTTAATATTGATCTACCAGGTATTGAACTTGTCTGAACAAGGTTAATAACGTCACCCAGCACCTGACCTAGTTTTAGTGAAAGAGCTCTAGAAATAATCTTGTAATCAACTCCAATGAGAGAAATGGGCCGATAATTCCTTAAGTCACTGCAGTCACCGATTTTAAATAGCAGTCGTACATGAGCCTGAGAATTGTAAATGGAAGTTTTCCTTGATGGAAAATTCCTTTAACAACCTCACAGAATTTCGGACCAATTAAATGCCAGAATGTAACGTAAAATTCAACAAACAGGTTATCTCCCCCTGGCGATTTTTCATTCTTCATTGTCTTGAGCGACTTAGTCAGGTCCTCTAGGGTTAAATATTCATCACACATATCAGCTGATGGAGGAGGCAATCTTTCCTTAATATTGTCAAGTAATTCAGCTCCCAACTTTCCACCAATTTTATAAATTTTCATAAAATGTTTTCTAGTGGATCTTTATTTGAATTGTCAATTTGGACCATATAGTTCAAGGCCCCTAATTATTTTTTCCACGCCGCTAGACTTTTCTAGCCCACAAAAATATGTTGTTAGTTTTTCTCCATCAGAATTAAATAGGGCCCTTGATCTTACTTTTGCGCGTTCTGATCTATACAGTTCCATTTGTGATAATGTTAACCTGGTCTCCTCCAAAACCTTAGTCAAGTGAATATCAGCGCTTGAAACCTTACGAAAGATTTGGGTTTGTAGACGAATCAACTTTCTTTCCTATTTGCTTATTTCCCTTGCCTTTTGAATAGAATATTGTCTTGATATATTAGCAAACTCTAATTTAGCATCTTCCCACCAAGAAATCAAGTCTTCAAATTCTGATATTCTGACATTTTAACAAAATTTAACTAGATGCAGTCTATGGTGGTAGGTTCTTCTTCTTCTTCTTTTCGATCGCTGGTATCACACTTGGAGAGCCGTTCTCAAGATGAAATCTGTGGTTTTCTGCAGTTCTTCCACAGGCCCATACAGCTTTTCAAGAAAAGAGGTTGACAAAGGCCAGATCTCTTCTCTCAGCAGCTGATATGTACTGCAACATTGAAGTATGTGCTCTGTGGTCTGTTCTGCTTCTCCACAAGGACAAGCGGGCGATGTCGTAAGGTGGAACCGCCTGTACCTGTGTTGGTTTAGTCTGTTGTGTCCAGTTCTGAGACGAAAAATGGTCACTTGCTCTGGCCTCGAGAGATGATGGTAGGCATCTTCTGATTGAGGTGTACTATAGAGGGACTTAATGATAGTCTTCATCTCTGTATGGGTAACCATGTTTGCTGTCTGATTCTCTTCTGCACCCACCTTTGCCATCTTGTCTGCTTCCTCATTTCCCTGGACTCCACAGTGTGACGGGATACACTGCAGTGCTATCCGAAAGCATTTGATGGTTTGTAGTGCTTCTTCAAGTTGTGGCAGCTTACCTTTGGTGATAGCCTCAAGGACGGAGCGGGCATCAGATAAAAAGACAATCTGTGCAATAGGGGCTGCTGTTCTGCTGATGGTATTAGCTGTATGAACCAGTGCTTCGACTTCAGCTCTGTAGTTTGTGCAGTGTTTGCCTGTCGGTATTGCAGCTGACTCATGTTGTCCGATTGGATACTGTATGTGCAGTCCGGCACCTCCGCTCCTAATTGCATCTTTGGCTGATCCATCTGTGTAGATCCTTATTCATGTCTCCTGAGGGTACATTTCTTCCAGCATGGCTAGGGTCAGGGCCTTCTTACTCACATCACTGTGTTCATTTTTGGTTGTGAGATGAGGTACTGTGGTGCGAATAGTTATGCTCTCTAGTTTGTTTTCCCAGGGTGGAGGATCAAGGGTGTGGTTTGGGTCTTCTATTTGTGCTGGCAACATTTCTTGGTGCTTCCTTTGAAGTGCTTTTGTCTCTTTCACAAAACTTGATCTTTTAAGTCTTCCTGATGACAGCTGCGCTTGCCTGATCTTCATCGGGTGGTTATTGAACGATTTGAACTTTGCAGCTTGGATCAGTGCTTTGCATTCCCTTCCTTTGCTAAGTGGGTGAATGCCTGCTGTCTGCCCCATTTTTTCTATTGGTGTTGATCTCATTCCACCAGTGATGATGCGCAGTGCCTGGTTTTGTACTCTGTCGAGGTTCTGTTGATGAGATTTAGCTGCTGTCATCCATGAGCTGGATCCATACTCAAGGTGTGGTCGTACGGCACCTAGGTAGATGGTCTTGAGGATCCTTTCATTGGCACCCCACTTTGTTCCTGCCAGTGGTAGGTTCTAGAACTTCTATTCAGAATTTTAACTGATCAATCTTTTGGTGTGAAAATCTTAGATTTTATGAAAAATCAACCTGAAATGGTCAAAAGGCTACTGGTTCTTAGCTGCGTGACGTATTTCAACCAAATTTGACTAGATGCATCCTATGGTTGTAGGCTCTAGAACGTCTATACAGAATTTAGATTGATCAATTTTTGTGGTTAAAATCTTAGATTTTATGAAAACTTACCGGAAATTGTTAAAACGCATCTCTTTCTTAACCGCTTCAAGGATTTCAACAAAATTGTGCTGGAATGATCCTATGTCAGTAGGCTCCAGATGCTGTATTTTAACCAAATTTGGCTTTGATGGTCCTACAGCGCTAGAATTTGGACCCTCTATTTAGAATTTTGATTGGTCGATTTTTCCGGCGTCTATCTGTTTAATGTAAAGAATCATGTATATTTAAATGCACATGTTTCAAATGCTAATGGTCCAGGTGAGCGTCACAGGCCCTTGGGCCTCTTGTTATTATTATTACTATTATTATTATTATTATTATTATTATTATTATTGCAGATGTGCATTTTACATCCTAGTTGTTGTCCTGACAACTGGGTACATATTTGTTTTTGTACTCCCATGGTGGTGACTTCTGCATTCATGCCATTGGCTTGGATTTTTAATGTCTTTCTAAGATTATTTTTTTAATATTTGTTTTAAAGAGCTTTGCGTAAGAATTTGTCTGCGTATATTTATATCTGTGTTGTTCCAGAGTTGTATTGCTTGGCGGGATGGTTTTTGTGTAGCTGTCATTGTTCTGTAATAGGTTTGGTGTAAGTTATTCTTAGTTCGTGTGCTGTGTGAGTGTATATCTGAGTTGTTCCTAAAAAGGTTAGATAATGAGGTGGGTAGATTGCCATTATGGTAGTCCCTTAAGATAGTGTATAGTTGGACCGCTCCAATGACTTCAAGTTTTAGCATTTTTTCGGTTTTAAAGACATCCTGGCCCTCTGTTGGCTGCTCGAATAATTTGATTACCTGCTTTTGTAGTGATTTTAGATGTACTAGTTTAGTTTTATGCGTATTAGTCTAGATTACATTGCAATATGTGATATGTGGACGTATCAGTGTACAATATAGAGTTTTTAGAATATTAGGGGGAAGCTATGGCTTAAGTCTGCACATGATACCGATGTTCTTTGCTACCTTGGATCTCACTATTTCTATATGCTTCTCCCGGGTTAAGCTTTTATCCAGATAGACTCCGAGAAATTTGACATATTGTGCTTCGTGGATTTCTTGATTATTTACATGCATTTTTGGGAGAGCTATTTTTTTTTTAATTCTTAGATTTTGTGAAAAGCATACAGTTAGTTTTATCGACATTTAGAGATAATTTATTCACGTTAAACCAGTCTATGATATTTTTCATTTCATTATTTACATACTTGTATACAGTGTCTATGTTCTTGTGGCTACAAAAGGCATTGGTATCATCCGCAAACAATATTAGTGAGAGGTGATTAAATGCTTTGGATAAGTCATTCATGTATAATAAAAACAACAGAGGTCCAAGAATTGATCCTCGTGGAACGCTACAGACTAATTTCCTGTTTCCTGACATGGTCCCACTGAATTTTACACACTGTGTTCTGTTAGGTAAATAGCTATATATCTAATTAGTGGAATGCCCCTAATGCCACAGTGGGCTAGTTTTTAAAGTAGTATTTCATGATCAATAGTATCGAATGCTTTGTAGAGGTCCAAGAATACACCTCGAGTGTATTCATTTCTCTTTTTTTCCCCGCCATATCCACAATGGCAAGCATTGTAGCGTGTTTTTCTCTGAAGCCGTTCTAAGATTCACAGATTATAGTGTTTATTAAGATATGTTATAGTTCTATTGTAGTATAATCTTTCCAAAAGTTTAGAGAAAAGTGGAAGTACTGAGACTGGCCTATAGTAAGTAAAATCAGATGGATCTTTATCTTTGAATATAGGTGTTACGCATGCAGTTTTTAATCGGGATAGAAATATACCCTGTGAAAGTGATAGATCGCAAATGTGATTCAGTGGAATCAGTATTTATCTAGCACAATGTTAAAGATTCCCCATTTAAAGTTATCAATGCCGGCACTCTTAGTCGGGTTAATTTTCATTAGGTTTTTGTAAATTTGTTCATTGTCAGTAGGGGATATCCAATTTTCAAGTGCCCTATCAAAGGATTACGTCTCTAATTTTAGCAACTTGCCCATATTTTCCCATTTCCGCTGTAATGCGTTCATTCGGAATTTCTTAAGGCGCCTCGCTTTCACAACCAGTTTGTCCGAATCAACCTCTTCGATCTTAAATACTTGTCCATTGACAATCAGGCCATCTTACACAAAAATTTCTTTAATTTCTTTTGAACTGACGGTTAAATGTCATACATTTCAACTAATATTAATTAGCCCCTTTAATACATTTGGTCCAGCGCCCAATGTCTTTTATCCCATGGTAGACATCAATAGCGCCAACGTTTAAACCAGTAGTGGTAAGCCGAAGGCTTAGTAGCTTTTTTATAGTAGCTGCTTATAGCGGCTTGACATGCTTGACGCAAGCTTACCGTATGTACCGGTCCATTATAGTGAATATAAATGCACGTACGACACGCGCTAGCTAGCCAGGTAAACGAGACGTCTGAATAGAAGACCGATCCCGCCAAGTACAAATGTTCTTGGTAATAACGTAGATACGGCGGGCAAGATCTCATCTAAACCTATGTACAAAATGAAACGAGACGTTTGCCAATGCAAGGCAATGGCGGTTTACCTGGCGACTCTAGTTTCGAAAATTCAAAACTGCAGTCGCAGAATATGACAAACAACAACGAAATACATACAAACAGAAAACACCAAAATCAACTAAATGCGCTTATTCAGCGAACAAAACAAAAATAAAGTGAAAACGAGCAGTAGTGACGAAAATATTCGTCAGAATTAGAAGAGCCGATTTCAGCACAGCTTTCAATGACTACTGCTGCTGCTGCTGCTGCTGCTGCTGCTGCTACTACTACTACTACTACTACTACTACTACTACTACTACTACTACTACTACTACTACTACTACTACTACGACTACTACTAGCGTGACCACTCCGATAGATTTGTAGAAAATAAATGGATCAAGAAAAATCGAGACCAGATAAATGCCAAGCAAACAAAAAATATAGGCTTCGTAGAGTTACTCTGCTGATGCTGCCACTGCCGCTGATATTGCTACTGCTACTACTACTGCTACTGCTATTGTTATTGCTGCTGCTACTGCTGCTGGTACTGTTCGCGACCGCTGCGTTGTCTTTTTTTCTTTCTTTTTTTGGCTGTTTCGCGGACGACCGGAGGTCCATCCATAGGCCCCGTGTCACATAGATCTAAATAATATTTTGAAGACAAAAATAAACAAAGACAAATTTGCTGCTTAGGATGGATGTGGCATTGGTGCTGTCTGCTAATGTACTGTCGCAGGGCATGTATGTGTGTTGATGTGGTGTTGTTTGAGCTGGGGTGTGAAGGGGATGGCTGGGGCGGGGTAGAGGAGGTACCTTTTATTGGGTAAAGGTATAACTTGGGTTTGGTCTGCGGGAGGGCAGAGTCTGTGAAATTAAATCTAGAAGGCAAATTTGGCTAAAATTGAAACAAGGATATTTTAAAATAAAGTGTGATGAAAATGAAAAGTAACGCTATCAAATCAAGAAGAAATAAATTAAGTTAATGCCATGTGAATAAAAAGATCAAGAAACGGGGAAAACTTGACTGAAAACCTTGTGTATGTAAACGACATATCCTGAGATTAGAACGTAGAATCGTAACCTGTTGCTGTCGAAATAATAAGATCAAAGTGTGTTGCAATTTATGGATTTAAGGGCCGAGGCGTCGGTGTCGTCAATCAGGAGGCGCAGGCAGAGAATATTATTCAGCGGCATAAAAACCCCTTGGCAGTGTAAAACAATGTTCGAAGTTCTAGGATGTTCTTAAAATAGATAACAGTTCGCTAAAATCAGCACTGGAGAGTGGAGACTCAATTTAGTTAAACTAGAGACCCATGAAATCCCAGAAAAACAAGATGGCGGTGATACGAAAACCGGGATCCCCTCGTGTTGTGAAGTTAAGAGCGCGAATTAAATGATTCTCTTGATGAGCAAACTGGATGGCACAAACAAAATACTGGCCAAATAATAATTTAAAAAGAAACATTAAAGAACAGATTATTTAATACGTCCCTTCAATGCGGTTGTCGGCTGCTTCCCTCGCACGCCAGGCCTATTAATCTAGAGGTTATGTTGTAACACGTGTCATGCATTTGCCTACGCGTTAAAGTCTTCGTGTCCCATTAAATACATGTGCACGCGATACGAGATGCCTGCTGATTTCTGTTCAATTTACCCAGCATGCCATGCTACCCATCCTGCAACGCTACCCAGGATACAATTTCCTGACTCCATAATCGTTGTAACCACTGGACACCATATTCGTGTAATCCATTGTCTGTATAGGCCAGGATTTCTCAAACAAAACCAAACCGCCTGCATGTGAAAATAGTAATTTGTCCTCCAGCTCAGGAAGCGTAGGCATGCACGTAGGACGTATTCACTAAGTAACGCCTGCATTTCAATACTGTTCAGCGCAAGTGTGTCAATTTCCAGGAGAAAATATACCGTAGTGCAATGGGGACCCATGAAAGGAAACCACAATAGCCATATCATAAACCGGAACCGGAATAAAAAACAAAACTCATGACTAGAAACCACGCTTTCTCAGTTGCATGTATATGTATTTAGACTGGTTCCATGCCTCATTTTCTGTTGATTTTTCCTCATTCCACGTGCGTGCATGTTAGCTGTAATATACGCTCACTGGGTTCACTAATAAGTTAACCATGTTAATAGCGGAGTGATGGCGCATATTTCCCTCTGGGAATGCACGAAAGGCCACATAGACAAATATGTAGACAAATTTGTAAAAAATACCTATCCACGTGTTGTCACGGTAGACGGGGTTTCCAAAGGCCTTGCCAGTGTATCTGAAATCTACGGGGTTAGAATTTAGGCCCTGTCAGAAAAGAGGAGAATAATGTGCACTAACTCGTACTGGCAAATTCGAAAGTCTATTTTTCGAATTTATCAGTACGAGTTATCGCACATTATTCTCCTCTTTTCTGACAGGGCTAAATTCTAACCCAGTAGATTTCAGATAAACTGGCAAGGCCTTTGGAAAATCAGTCTATCGTCACAACACGTGGATAGGTATTTTTATGCATTTGTTGGGATGGGAGTATCTTTTGTTTGTCTCCACTCGCTTACCCAGAACCGACGATCAAAATCTGCTGGATGTGCGGATGTAGACGATCTGTTTTTGGTTTGGCTCTGTGACATGCTATATAACAGTCTAAACCTAGCGATACGAGTTCGTGGTGTCGAGGTATTCCACAGACCATTTTCTCGTTTTTTAACCCTGTCACCAAGAAGTACGAATGTATTTATGACGCAAGGAAGTCTGAATTTTTTGAAACTATTATCGAACTCGAAGTTGTGGCCGCCTTAAGCAGCAACCAGCTTCAAGACGAATTAGGTTCAAAATATTCCATATTGCAATACTTCAATCATAGTTGTTGCTGTATTCGAGTTATGGCATGGAATGAGGTGCCTGTATGAATCGATACATGTATGATCAATAACGCTGAGACCAACTGCAAACCTGTCTATGGCTGGCATATTTTGGGCCCATACCAAAGGGTTATTACTAAAAGCAAGGTCTCTTAATACAAGTCATTTATCACAGTAAATGGCGTGTTTTGGGTTACGCAATGCCGATTCTGTATGAATTGCTGCCTTACAACCACACGCATCAAAGAACCGTCAGCTTGTGGCCCAAAGCAACTGTAGACAATAGACAGGTTTGTCTGTATTTTATATATTAGCTGATTTCCATCAAGACATCAACTTCTGATCACTCTTGTAGACCCATACACTAGATAAGAAAGATTCAACTGCCAAGTGGTTTAAAAGCACTAAGACAAATTGTGTACTCACTGTATACAGCACTGAAGGACACATTACCGGGACTGGCAAGGGCAAAGCCGAGGCAATTAGAGAATGGTTCAAGGAACAGTTCACTGATCACGATGATGAGCCCTTGCACCCGTACTCAGGAGACCCCAGGCCATTACTAACACCAATTAAAACAGCAGAAGTCGAGAAAGCACTCAAAGCCCTGAAAAAATGGACGTGTATTTAGACCTGATGGCATGAGCAACGAACTATTCAAATATGCAAGTGACATTATCTCAAAACCGATCACGCGCTTAATTAATTCAGCTTCTATGCATCACCTTCCCATCGACGCTGTAGGCCCAGGAACCCGTATCGTAATACCCAAGTCAAAGAAGCCACCTGCCACAGCCCCACAAAATCTGCGTCCCATTGTGCTCCTCAACAGCATACGGAAAATCCTATCCAATGTTACTCTATGCCGCATCCGATACAAGATCGATGACATCACTGGAGCATGTCAAAGTGGCTTCAAACGTGGACGCAGCTGCGCAGACATTGTATGGGATCAACGGATGCTTGTGTCAGTAGCCATGGTCAAACAGTGGAATTTCCACAAAATGCGCATTGACATGTCACGATCCTTCGACACCATTAAACGCTCAAAGATCATAGATGTACAACACAAGGCCAGTTGCAATGCAGATTAGCTACGAGTAGTAAGACTACTGCTTGCAGACGCTAAGCTGAGAGTACGAGTCTGTGGGCCATTGTGCCCCTTAACAGCATACGGAAAATCTTATCCAATGTTACTCTATACCGCATCCAAGACAAGATCGACGACTTCACCGGATCATGTCAAAGTGGCTTCAAACGTGGACGCAGCTGCACAGACATTGTATGGGCTCAACGCATGCTTGTGTCGGTAGTCAAGTACAAACACTGGGACTTCCACAAAATGGGCATTGACATGTCATGAGCATTCGACACAATTAAACGCTCAAAGATCCTAGATGCACTACGCCAGGCCAGTTGCAATGAAGATGAGCTACGACTAGTGAGACTAATGCTTGCAGACCCTAAGCTGAGAGTACGAGTCAAGTCAGTGAAGTCTGTAGAGTTTGGGACACCAATCTGCTCCCCACAGGGAGATGGTCTATCCCCGGTGCTTTTCGCTTGTTACCTTGCTGGTTCATTGAAATCAGTACGGGAAAGTTCCACAAGACCAAGCCCCTAGTGTTAATACTGGGTATGCCGCTCGAGATGGAATATGCCGATGATGTGGACTTCATAGATGAGGAAAGGAAACCCCTTGACGAACTTCTCCCAATAGCCGCAAACAAACTAAAAATTGAGAATCTCTTTATGAATGGGCTCACTGCTTTGCAGTACTGCTGACATTGCTGCACGCTACGTCATGGGGAACATAGATTTCCTGTCCTTCTGGAAGCTGTGTATTCGTAGCTCAAAGATGCTCTTGATTAAAAGGTTACGTTTATACAATGCAACCTGTGTATCCCTGATGCCGTATAACTGTAACAGCTGGGCAGCTCCAAGGCAGCTCTAGACAATCTCGAGACCTGCCACCACAAACACCTACGCACCATCACTGGACACGGATGGCCAGGCAGCAAAATTTCCAACGATGTACCATACAAGGTGTGTAATATGTCGCCGCTGTCTGTGAAAGTCGCCCAGCAAAGATGGTCCATGTTTGACCATGTACTAATGATGCCAGAAGAGACACCAGCACAGAGAGCCTTGGAATTCGCCCTACTCGGAGCCAGCAAAGACAAAGCCAGGGGAGGACGTCATTGCATAAATCCGTTAATCGTGCTACGAGGTGACCTCAAGAAAACAGGATTAGGTACAGTCAAATGAAGACTGGACCTGACGACGCTAAGCATTTGGGCAGAGGACAAGACACAGCGGGCAAAAATGAAGAAGGGCTGATTGCAGCTGTATGATGTTTCTCCTACTACAGTCGCAGAATACAGTAACCATACAAGACAAATTCATTATATACAAAATGTGAGCATTATCCGTGATTGTATCCATGTTTTGACACTGTGATAGTTTCAGTGAAAGAAATACACGTGCTATTGTTACTGACAACTGTTGTGTCATTGTTGCCGAGGGAAGCAACGACGTTCAGTCAAATGATTTCAAAGTACTCAACAGGTAGGCATATTATCTGGCGACCATGGAAAGTAGCAGCGTATTTCGAAAACATTTTGACTGACAGTTGCTGCTGTTACCATGAACAATGATAGCATTTGCAAGTCCGCGTGTCTTCTATAACCACAATGCAATGCCGTCAAAGCACTCATTGTTAACCCGTTCATGATGAACACGGACAAAACCAGCTTATACAGTGGTCTTCAGGAATGTCCATTTGCAGGCCAAGAGAAGATGGTTCTTGTAAATTTACCATTGGAATGACTGGTTCGATAACTGAGACAGTCATTCCAATGGTACATTTTTCAAAGACATACTTGTCTTGGCCTGTAAATGAACATTCAATCCACAAATATTTCAATTTTCCTGATCAAATTTAGCCATTAAAGAGATAAAGTACCACGAAAGACATGATTACAGCATGGAAACAATGTTGCTGGAAACTGTTTCTATCTTAGAGAGCAAAAGTTTGCAGCAATATTGTTTCGCAAAAACAACACTACTTATTGCATAAACTGGAATGGAATTGAGTAATATACTTTTATAGCATCCGTATCATTCCATGTAAGAAGGGTCCACTTAGCTATGCCACGCCCACTTCTAGCTATGCTCCGCCAATTTCTGGCTATGCCCCGTCCATTTCTAGCTAAGCTCTGCGCACGCTGGGGTCAATTTTTATACTTTGAATCCTGAATTCTCAGAATCCCAATTTCAATATAGCTATAGGTAAGCGGTTGAATATTTCGAAACTAATTTGACAGGGTGGCGTTGCTAACAGCGTCCAGTCAAATTAGATTCAAAATATGCAACATTTCAACATTTTATTTTATTTTAAAATGTTTTATTTTATTTTATTTTAAAACCACCAATGATTTTTCCTGGCTATCAGCCTGGCTATCAGCCTGGCTATCAGGTCTCTGTCTGACATAACGTCTCCGGCCTTTACAACTCAAACACTTGGGGTGGGGCGTGTGATATATAATACCTCTGTCTGCGTCAATCGAAGCTAAATTGTAAGCTGTTTTCATGTAGTCTATGCGATTTCTCGCAGCAATTTTTACATTTTTTCAAATTTTCAACACGCGTTTCAAGAATCATCATAAACTGTTACTGTGACAAGTCGAACATCTTTTCAAAATGGATTTTATAATGTTTTCCGGGCATATTTTTAAATAATTGAGTATATATTGTATTGCCATATAATTTCCGTTTAAACATAACAGAAGAATCAATTTAGACTATCGGACTTTAAAGATTTGGATGAAAATTATGAATTGCGTATGTTCCTTTCTTCAAATGAAAAAGGACGCCAGAAAATATTTTCCTACAAATTAGATTTTTGTATAGTTAGAATCTATACTAAACATAGATTCTAGCCTATAAGTGTTAATTTGATGGCAAACAATTATTAATGGGTAATATTTTGATTTAAAGTTGAGTAATACCCTCAGTTTTTCCACCCTAACATACACTCCCTGCGGGGCAGACAACTGTCATACAAAACATAAAAAGGACGTAATTTGCACTTTGACCAGATTATTACAATTTATATCATTAGAAATTTACTTGATTTTACTTTCTGGTCATATGTGTTAAATCCTAAACTATTCATAAATACAATCGGAAAATGCCGATTTTATAAACCTCGCCTCTTTATTTCATAGTAAATATCTGGACAAGTCATACTGCTAAACCAGCATATGCGCACTGGGATTTTGTCTCCATTTTTAGCATGTCTGAGAGCATTCAGATTTCAAAATTTGCCGAGAAGAATCCCGAACCCTCATGACCCCTTTTATACCTATTATGACGTATAGGCTGATGTGTGTGCGTTCCGTGGTAAAACGAACCTTTCTAAGTGTTTTCTACATGTACAATCTATGGAAGCCCCAAAGGGCTATGTCTGTGGCAAAGAAATATTTGAGTGCTTGACATAATATCTCGAGCGCTCGCCCAGTAAGCGCTCAGGGATGCTACAAAACTGCATATCATGTGACATTCAGGCGAAATTCACAACATGTCACTGACGCTGGTCATTGCGTCGCTCTCTCAATGTCGCCCTTCAGCATGATGTAATAAAGTAGTGAGCATATCATTCTTATAGACATTGTTTGTGCATTATATCTTCTGAAGTTCATGAAGACGCGTATGGTTTTTGTCTCGTCCGGTAGGGGTGTTCCTCTTCCTGTGCCAGCGTCCTTGACATCAGCGGAATAGTAACATATGTGTTTTACTAATGCAGAGAGGCAATCTGCCTCATTGACAGTACCAAGTTCAGGGAGTTTTACCACCTTGTTCACGGTTTTGAATGTACAATATTTGGAACTATTTAGTGGTTGTGTTGTAACGTGTTTCATGGGCCGTGTTAGTCAATAACGCATCTGCAATACAAGGATATTCAACAAAAGTGTTCTATGCCATGTAGGGCTGTAACTTAGATCATTCGCGTCAGAGATATGTTGATTATGAACCTTGGAAGAAGGCTCGTATTGTTCCCGTCCATGTGTCATTCTGTCTGCCCATCCGTTCGAACATATCAAAATCCATGAAAGGTTCGTCAATCTGTGATAACTTAGATTCTACTCGGAGCTTATTGATCAAACTTCAGCGGAAGTCTCCTACTTTTGTGTCTTTCTGTCAATCTCTTTGTCCGTATGCGCGTTTGTTAATCTTGCCGCAGAAATGCTGCGCATGAGAAATGGAAGAAGCCTCTTATTTTATTTATTTTGGGGGGTTGGACGGGCGGTCGGGGGTGGGGGTGGTGGTTATCCGCCAATCCTTTCATTCATCTTGTTCGCTATGTGTAAATACACATCGAAATGGCAGTCACTAATCGATAGCGTAACTAGGAGCAAATAACTGAAGCATCCAAGGTATGTTTCTTATCGTGTTTGAAAGAAGCCTTTTATTGTTTGCTTGGCGCTTTTCTGTCCGCCCATCCCTAAATTAGTGCTTACTCTTATTGAACATGTGAAAATCCATGGAAATCGCACTTTTTCATTGATAACTTAGGTACTGCTGGGAGCTGTTAAAGCTTTAGAGATATGTTGATGATAAACCTTGAGAGAACCCTCCTATATTACATGCTAAATCTCGTACGTACTTCTTGTGGAAAATCACCAAATCGAACAGCCACTAAATCATGCACCTATCATTCAGCCGCCCAGTCTCTCTCTCTCTCTCTCTCTCTCTCTCTCTCTCTCTCTCCCTTCCCTCCCACTCTCGTCACTCACTCCCACCTCTCTCTTTCTCTCTATCTTTCTCTCCCTCGACTATGCCCCGCCCATCTCTAGCTAAGCTTCAACCACACATCGCCATGTTGGGATTGATCGATCCCCGAATGCCCTCACTATCACTTTCCTGAAAACTATACAGGTAAGCTGTTGAATAGTTTGTAACTAATTTGACTTGGTGCTGTTGCTGCCTATAGCAGCAACATCGCCCAGTCAAATTAGTTTCAAAATAGTCAACAGAATATTTATTAAATAGTAAAGACATAGAATTCGCACAACAACGCATAGCCCACTTCAAATATGCATTCGTGACGTTCTTATCTACGTCATTCATGGCGTCATTCATTATGATGTCATTCTACATGTTACGTAGTTGATTATGGCGTCAAATGATGAGTGGATACTCTGGAAAGGTGAATTGTTCGCCGGCATCACGGTCTCAATCAGACCATCACCTTAATCACCAATAGAATCACGCAATATAATCATCACGCCATTTACCACGTACTCAATCATACCAATAGCAATCAAGCCTGTATGCGTGCGTAGGTTCCTGTCTGTCTGCCTTCCTGTGTGCATGTGTACGTCTGTGCGTGCATGTGTGTGTTATGGTTGTGCTGCTTACCAGTATTGGAACGATCACCGGTTATATCACCGCGTTTTATGATTACTGTATTCTGCGACTGAAATAGTAGAAACAACTTACAGCTTCAATCAGTCCTTCTTCGCCTATGCCCACTGCGGCTTGTCCTCTGCCCAAATGCTTAGCTTCGTCAGGTCCATACTTCATTTGACTGTACCTAATCCTGTTTTCTTGAGGTCACCTCGTAGCACGATTAACAGATTTATGCAATGACGTCCTCCCCTAGCTTTGTGTTTGCTGGCTTACAGGAGGCCGAATCCCAAGGAGCTTGCGCTGGTGTGTCCCCTGGTATCATTTGCCCATGGCCAAACATAGACCATCTTTGCTGGCTGACTTTTACGGACATTGGCAATGTATTACACATCTTGTATAGTACATCATTGGAAATTATGCTGTCTGGCTATCGGTCTCCAGTGATGGTGTTTGTCTAGCGCTGCCTTTGGAGCTGCCCAGCTGTTACAGCTATACGGCATCAATGGTACGCAGGTTGCATTGTATAAACATAGTCTCTTTGTCAAGGGAATCGTTGATCTATGAATCTAGAGCTTCCAGTAAAACTGGAAAGCTATGTCCCCTTTTGACGCTGTGTGCAGCAATGTCAGCAGTACTACAATGCATTTAGCCCAGGATTTTACTTTTCCTCCATGGTTCGCCGTCACTAAGTGGATCGTCCTTTCTTTTAGTTTCATGCTTTGTAGATAGATACATGTGGGTGAACTTTGTTTTGGATTCATTCATAAATAGTTTCTTAATTTTTAGTTTGCTTGCAGCTGTTGGGAGAAGTTCGTCAAGGTGTTTCTTTTCCTCGTCTATGATGTCTACGTCGTCGGCATATTCCATCTCTAGCGGCCTATTTAGTAGGGGCACTCTAGGGTTTGGTGTTGTGGAATTTTTCTGCATGGAATTTCAATGAAGCAGCAAGGTAGCACGTGAACAGCCGAGGGTATAAACCATCTCCATGTGGGGACCTATTTATGTCTCAAATTCTGCAAACTTTGCTGACTTGACTCGTACTCTCAGTTTGGTATCTTGGCACAATTATGTGTTGAGCCCATGCAATGTCTGCGCAGGTACGTCATCATTTTAAGCCACTTTAACATGACCAGGTGAAGTTACCGATCTTGTATCGGATGCGACATAGAGTAATATTGGATAGGAGTTTCAGTATGCTGTTGAGGAGCAGAATGGGCCACATATTTGCTGGGTGCCAACTGGCTTCTGGGGCTTGGGTAGCGCGTTAAGGGTGCCTTGGCCTTCAGCATTGATGGGAAGGTGGTGCATAAAAGCTGAATTGCTTAGGTGTGTGATCGGCTTTGTGATAATGTGACTTGCCTATCTGAATAGTTCATTGCTCATGCATCAGGTCCGGATGCACGTCCATTTTTCAGGGCTTTGAGTGCCTTTTCAACTTATGCTGTTTTAATTGGTGTTAGTAATGGCCTGGGATCTTAAAGGTACTAGGAGGCTTTTTTGCACGCGTATTGTAAGCCTTCGCTTACCTACTCTCGTTTGAAACATCATGCCCTCGCGAGAATGCCTTTTGAATGAAATCAAAATCGATATTCGTGTTCACCTTCAACGCGTGCAAAACGCCATGCCTTGAGCGCGGCATGTTCGCTGTAGTGTAATTTCCCAATCCGTACCGAATCTTAGCGCCAATGATTGCGATAAAACATGCATCTAGTGGAATCGCAGCCTTAATGGAAAGATATGTGTATATCCTCTGGCGACTGGGATTGCTAGCGTGGATCTTAATCAATCATCTGAAAGAACCAGCCGCCTTGCCCCCACCATTCATGGTTCAACACAGCGTTGGTCTCACACGCATCGCCTTCCCGCCATTGATTGTATATGTTGGGACAGATTATTTCTACATCATTATTATATATCCAATTCACCTAATATCTATTTTGGTGATTTTTCGAACAGTGCTTTTTGTGCCAGCCTTGGTTATAGAAACGTAAATGTGGACCGAATGCTCACCGCTCGCTAGGGGTGTATGGCCGAGGAGCACCGCAATATAAGAAGTCAATCTGTCAGTCAATTATATGACGTCATAATCAAATACGTCACATATATGTTGACGTCACACTTATAAATGACAGACAATTCACCCTCATGAACCAGGAATAGTCCGTCAGTTGTACAAATTGTATGGCTTTACTATTTAATAAACTTTCTGTTGAACAATTTGAAAATAATTTGACTGGGCGCTGTTTCCGGCATAGCCAGTAACAGCCACCAATCAAGTTAGTTAAAATTGGGATTCTGGGAAATCAGGATTCACATTATATACATTGATCCCAAAACGCGCGTAAACATGGGTGGAACTTAGCTAGAGATGGGCGGGCATACCTAAAAGTGGATTCATCCATTATTTACCCAGATGTGCAATCTCAGAGGATTCTGATGCAATTTGCTGGTAACGTGATTGTGTTAGCTGCGATTTTGTTACCTATCATCCCATCATTAGCCAAAATCTAGAGGTCCACACGATTTTTATTTTGCAGCCTCAGAGAGGGGATGCAGCTGATGTGCATTAAGGATCGTTGCAATTGCTCGCCAATTATCAAACAGTGATGTTATTAGCCCAATTTAAAACGACGAGCAAATTTTAATATACGTGTAATAGACATTTCGGTTATTAAACACATTTTCCTTGATAATATCTTAATATTATTATAACGAGTCAAAAAAAATAATTATCCTTAATTCCCACTTGGGGAAACATATTTTAGTCGTGACTCAAAATTTATATATAAATCGGGCGGTTTGTCAGTCAGTCGGTCAGTTCGTAGGTCAATTGTTTGGATGGTTGGATGGCCAATCGATCTGTCTGTCAATTGGTCGGTCGATCAATTGGTTGGTCAATCAGTTGGTCGGGAATTCACTAGGGTGGTAGGGCAGTCTGTCTGTCGATCTGTCAGTGTGCCAGTTTGGCAATCAGTCAGTAAGTCTGTCGGTTGGACTGTCGGTTGGTTGATCAGTCATGCAGTCGAACAATCGATCAGTTGGTTAGGTGGTTGATCGGTCGGTCGGTCGATCTGTCTGTCAGTCATTCGTGTATTCGTTCGTTCGTTCGGTCGGTCGTTCAGTCGGTCAGTCGGTGGCTCGTTTTGGTCAGTTGCCTCTAAATCCCACCTCACATAGCTCGATTTCTCTATGATGTCGCAAGATTCCGTATATTACAACAAGATATATTGCGACATCGTGCGTTTTGTGAGGATACCTACAATACGATACAACATATTTTGGAAAACAGAAAATCAAATAGGTTGACTACATTTTAAATTTTCTGTTTCTTAAGTCATAAGACCAAGGTCTATTTCTGAACGTTATGCTATTTTGAGTGTGTCGCCTGTCTCTCCCATGACATAAATCTCAATCATTCTTCTGCAAAATGGAAGTGGTGAAGAAAACCTGAACTGAACAAGGGTATGCAAAGTATGTCGATATCCGACCTGGCATATAATGTAAACGCATGCGTCGTGTACGACTATATTTCGGCAGATCACATCAAATATCGGCTAATGTATTTTCATCTTAAGGCTCGAAAATCCTTAACATGTCAAAGAATAGCTGATCTCCTGATCCAGTCTAGTCGGGTGTATAGTCAATCCGACAACACTATGCACACTGGATTGACTAAGAGGCCAGACAACTACCTAGTCGGCTGGCACATTCGACGCAGTGTGAGACCAGATTTAGTCGGTCGGTCGGCCATTCAGTTGGTCAACAGGTTGCATCAATCAGTCAGTCAGTTGGTCAACAGGTTGATCAAAATTCGGACATATCTGACAGCGCCGCCTACGTTGCAATTATAGTGTGTCGCACTTGTTATCATTGTACCCCAGAGGGTATGATGGGGATATTAAAATTCTCTCTGTCTGCCTGTTTGGCAGTCTCTTCGTGGCTTTGTGTTAGAAACCTTGTTTCCCATTTGACTTAAATCTAAGCTTCGATCTAGGTAAGATCTGTACCGGGATCCGAATCAAGATGGATCGAAACTATTTATCGAATTTAATGCAAATTTGAACACAAAATGATCCCATTAATATAGGATTTACCATAAAGATGCAAATAGTGCAGTTCTGGATCCAGATCAAAGTGTGGCTCTGGAGATTTCTTATAAACTACTTTTAAAATGCCCCCTCGAATTTTACCACAAAACAGATTGTACATATAGAGTGACTTTTCTATCTTTTATCAAATTCTCGATCGACAGCTTTCATCGGCAGTATTTATCATTTTTGTCTCAAAAGACAGTTGAGCTCACATACGAGAAATGTCCATTCTTGATCATGATATGGAGACAGTTCTAGATTGACTGGCAGTATTAGCGCCGACACATTCTCTTTGATACGTTTTACATATGTTATAATAAGGATCCTTCATGATAACATAATCTACAGTTTGTGTTTATCCATCAATAATATGACGTCATAATCAACTACGTGACTTTGAGGATGACCTCATAACCAATGACGTCATGAATGACATAATTAAGTTCGTCACAAATGCCCAATTGGTGACTGACTAAAGCGTTGTTGTACGAATTGTATGTCTTTACTATTTAATAAACATGCTATTGAGTATTTTGAAACTAATTTGAATGGGTTCTATTCCTGGCATAGGCAGCACCAGTACCTAGTTAAATTAGTTTCATAATATTCAACAGCTTAGCTGTATAGTTTTCTGAAATTTGATAGTCAGGAAGCTCAGGGATCGAGCGATCCCAAAACGGGCGAAGTTTGGGTGTAGCCTAGCTAGATTGGCAGGGCATAGCCAAAACTGGATTACTCCATTGGGAGATTTCCATCAACTCATGTTTTTGTTGGGTGTTAACTGCATGTTCGTGTATGAATGTGAGCTAGATAGCATACACATTCACGCTAAAATTCAAAGTAATTAATTTTTATATCGGATGAATATTTTACAAACATGACGTTGGGCAACATATCACACTGCCGATGTGCCGACTGCTCCGCTACAAAACAACCATAATGACTTGCATACATAATAGACATAATATGGTTTTATGTAAATGGGAAGATGACTGTAACGATCTTATCATTTGTCAGGTTTGATAAATGTGTGGACAACGGTGCACCATAGCTCTCTACCTAACGTAACGGATGGGAGATTTTATACCAACGAATCGACCGCTTGGCTCATAACGACGCGGTATTATACCTTTTTAGACAAATGTGCTGCTAGTAACACTACCGGGGGAACATGTGATGCCGTTTTACAAGTAGAGTTGCAAGACAAAGAGAGTGATGATGAAGGTCAAGGAAATATGTCTGCAGATGGCATGTGGTCATGATTATACCATCTCTGAAAATTGTGTTGTATTATGACATTTCACAAGTGGATTTTTGTTCAAATTCATATGTACATGATCTCTTTAAAAGCACGTTTGTGAATTGATGAAGAATGATGAAAAGTCTAGAGCAGTGAAGTTGTGTTTGATGTCCATGGACATTGTAGTTACTGTATGAGTGTTTATCGTGGCTGAGCGTATTGCTGACTAGATACTGCAATGGAGCTTTCCAGGTTATCCATCCAACATGTGACGTTATATGACGTCATAATCAACTACGTGACGTTTAGGATGACGTCATAATCATGTCGCCATGAATGACTCGATTTAGTCCATCTTAAGCGCTTAATTGTTCGACACGTTGTACGAATTGTATGTCTTTACTATTTAATAAACATTCTGTCGAATATTTTGAAACTAATATGACTAGGCGCGGTTGCTGCCATAGGCAGCAACAGCACCCAGTCAAATTAGTTTCACAGTATTCAGCAGCTTACCTGTATTGTTTTCTGGAAACTGATAGTCAGCTAGTTCAGGAATCGGTCGATCCCAACACGAGCGAGGTGTGGATGGAGCTTAGATAGAGATGGGCGCGGCATAGCTAAAACTGGAAATGTTCATTGAAAGCGGCACAGCAAAAGTTAACATGCCATGCTCCTATACAACGTGTTATTATCTGTGCCTACAAGTTATTCAGGAACTGTATCGCGGGCCCCTTGCTGCGCTGAGAAAAAAATGGTAGGAGTTAAATCTGGTCTCTGACCAATGTCTAATGACAGTTCGTAAAAAAGTTGGTTTGATAAATGTAACTCAAAATGAGTCTGCTAGACAACAATGACATCTTGCAGCGCAAACCATAGCACAATGCATCCATGCGCTGTGACTGAGACATTCAATTGGACATGGTCAGAGCAGCCAAGATAAATTCATATTGAACACAGGAGACAGAACAGGGAAAATTTGAGGAAGTTAAAATTATTGCTGAGAAAATATAGTAGCAAACGACCATCAGTTGAAAAACGACAAAATGGAATTGATTCACCGCTACATATGCGTGCAGCACCGTCTGATATAATCATAGTTGAATGTGGATTCACCCAGATATGGAAATCTGACAACAGGCAAAGCAAATAGTTGAAATAGGTATTGTAAATTTTTGTAGATTTGGCAGAGTCTGTAGCGAACATATTTGATATCCACACACCTTTAGGATCGATTATCATATCCATTTGTGTATACCAGTATTCATTGCTGAAGACCTGGGTGCTTGGATGTGTGGTCTCTGGTAGCATGATTCAGTAACAATAAAGGACCAACAGAAGAATCGAGGTGGTCTTAACAAAACTGAGATTTTAGTGTGATTATTCAAACCAACACATATTTTTTCTATGATAGCAAGACTATCTTTCTCTATCTTTCTCTCCCTCGACTATGGCCCGCCCATCTCTAGCTAAGCTTCAACCACACATCGCCATGTTGGGATTGATCGATCCCCGAATGCCCTCACTATCACTTTCCTGAAAACTATACAGGTAAGCTGTTGAATAGTTTGTAACTAATTTGACTTGGTGCTGTTGCTGCCTATAGCAGCAACATCGCCCAGTCAAATTAGTTTCAAAATAGTCAACAGAATATTTATTAAATAGTAAAGACATAGAATTCGCACAACAACGCACAGCCCACTTCAAATATGCATTCGTGACGTTCTTATCTACGTCATTCATGGCGTCATTCATTATGATGTCATTCTACACGTTACGTAGTTGATTATGGCGTCATATGATGGGTGGATACTCTGGAAAGGTGAATTGTTCGCCGGCATCACGGTCTCAATCACACCATCACCTTAATCACCAATAGAATCACGCAATATAATCATCACGCCACTTACCACGTACTCAATCATACCAATAGCGATCAAGCCGGTATGCGTGCGTAGGTTCCTGTCTCTCTGCCTTCCTGTGTGCCTGTGTACGTCTGTGCGTGCGTGTGTGTGTTATGGTTGTGCTGCTTACCAGTATTGGAACGATCACCGGTTATATCACCGCGTTTTATGATTACTGTATTCTGCGACTGAAATAGTAGAAACAACGTACAGCTTCAATCAGTCCTTCTTCGCCTATGCCCACTGCGGCTTGTCCTCTGCCCAAATGCTTAGCTTCGTCAGGTCCATACTTCATTTGACTGTACCTAATCCTGTTTTCTTGAGGTCACCTCGTAGCACGATTAACAGATTTATGCAATGACGTCCTCCCCTAGCTTTGTGTTTGCTGGCTTACAGGAGGCCGAATCCCAAGGATCATTCATAAATAGTTTCTTAATTTTTAGTTTGCTTGCAGCTGTTGGGAGAAGTTCGTCAAGGTGTTTCTTTTCCTCGTCTATGATGTCTACGTCGTCGGCATATTCCATCTCTAGCGGCCTATTTAGTAGGGGTACTCTAGGGTTTGGTGTTGTGGAATTTTTCTGCATGGAATTTCAATGAAGCAGCAAGGTAGCAAGTGAACAGCCGAGGGGATAAACCATCTCCATGTGGGGACCTATTTATGTCTCAAATTCTGCAAACTTTGCTGACTTGACTCGTACTCTCAGTTTGGTATCTTGGCACAATTATGTGTTGAGCCCATGCAATGTCTGCGCAGGTACGTCAGCATTTTAAGCCACCTTAACATGACCAGGTGAAGTTACCGATCTTGTATCGGATGCGACATAGAGTAATATTGGATAGGAGTTTCCGTATGCTGTTGAGGAGCAGAATGGGCCACAGATTTGCTGGGTGCCAAGTGGCTTCTGGGGCTTGGGTAGCGCGTTAAGGGTGCCTTGGCCTTCAGCATTGATGGGAAGGTGGTGCATAAATGCTGAATTGCTTAGGTGTGTGATCGGCTTTGTGATAATGTGACTTGCCTATCTGAATAGTTCATTGCTCATGCATTAGGTCCGGATGCACGTCCATTTTTCAGGGCTTTGAGTGCCTTTTCAACTTATGCTGTTTTAATTTGTGTTAGTAATGGCCTGGGATCTTAAAGGTACTAGGAGGCTTTTTTGCACGCGTATTGTAAGCCTTCGCTTACCTACTCTCGTTTGAAACATCATGCCCTCGCGAGAATGCCTTTTGAATGAAATCAAAATCGATATTCGTGTTCACCTTCAACGCGTGCAAAACGCCATGCCTTGAGCGCTGCATGTTCGCTGTAGTATAATTTCCCAATCCGTACCGAATCTTAGCGCCAATGATTGCGATAAAACATGCATCTAGTGGAATCGCTGCCTTAATGGAAAGATATGTGTATATCCCATGGCGACTGGGATTGCTAGCGTGGATCTTAATCAATCATCTGAAAGAACCAGCCGCCTTGCGCCACCATTCATGGTTCAACACAGCGTTGGTCTCACACGCATCGCCTTCCCGCCATTGATTGTATATGTTGGGACAGCTTATTTCTACATCATTATTATATATCCAATTCACCTAATATCTATTTTGGTGATTTTTCGAACAGTGCTTTTTGTGCCAGCCTTGGTTATAGAAACGTAAATGTGGACCGAATGCTCACCGCTCGCTAGGGGTGTATGGCCGAGGAGCACTGCAATATAAGAAGTCAATCTGTCAGTCAATTATATGACGTCATAATCAAATACGTCACATATATGTTGACGTCACACTTATAAATGACAGACAATTCACCCTCATGAACCAGGAATAGTCCGTCAGTTGTACAAATTGTATGGCTTTACTATTTAATAAACTTTCTGTTGAACAATTTGAAAATAATTTGACTGGGCGCTGTTTCCGGCATAGCCAGTAACAGCCACCAATCAAGTTAGTTAAAATTGGGATTCTGGGAAATCAGGATTCAAATTATATACATTGATCCCAAAACGCGCGTAAACATGGGTGGAACTTAGCTAGAGATGGGCGGGCATACCTAAAAGTGGATTCATCCATTATTTACCCAGATGTGCAATCTCAGAGGATTCTGATGCAATTTGCTGGTAACGTGATTGTGTTAGCTGCGATTTTGTTACCTATCATCCCATCATTAGCCAAAATCTAGAGGTCCACACGATTTTTTTTTTGCAGCCTCAGAGAGGGGATGCAGCTGATGTGCATTAAAGATCGTTGCAATTGCTCGCCAATTATCAAACAGTGATGTTATTAGCCCAATTTAAAACGACGAGCAAATTTTAATATACGTGTAATAGACATTTCGGTTATTAAACACATTTTCCTTGATAATATCTTAATATGACTATAACGAGTCAAAAAAAATAATTATCCTCAATTCCCACTTGGGGAAACATATTTTAGTCGTGACTCAAAATTTATATATAAATCGGGCGGTTTGTCAGTCAGTCGGTCAGTTCGTAGGTCAATTGTTTGGATGGTTGGATGGCCAATCGATCTGTCTGTCAATAGGTCGATCGATCAATTGGTTGGTCAATCAGTTGGTCGGGAATTCACTCGCGTGGTAGGGCAGTCTGTCTGTCGATCTGTCAGTGTGCCAGTTTGGCAATCAGTCAGTAAGTCTGTCGGTTGGACTGTCGGTTGGTTGATCAGTCATGCAGTCGAACAATCGATCAGTTGGTTAGGTGGTTGATCGGTCGGTCGGTCGATTGGTCTGTCAGTCATTCGTCCATTCGTTCGTTCGTTCGGTCGGTCGTTCAGTCGGTCAGTCGGTGGCTCGTTTGGTCAGTTGCCTCTAAATCCCCACCTCACATAGCTCGATTTCTCTATGATGTCGCAAGATTCCGTATATTACAACAAGATATATTGCGACATCGTGCGTTTTGTGAGGATACCTACAATACGATACAACATATTTTGGAAAACAGAAAATCAAATAGGTTGACTACATTTTAAATTTTCTGTTTCTTAAGTCATAAGACCAAGGTCTATTTCTGAACGTTATGCTATTTTGAGTGTGTCGCCTGTCTCTCCCATGGCATAAATCTCAATCATTCTTCTGCAAAATGGAAGTGGTGAAGAAAACCTGAACTGAACAAGGGTATGCAAAGTATGTCGATATCCGACCTGGCATATAATGTAAACGCATGCGTCGTGTACGACTATATTTCGGCAGATCACGTCAAATATCGGCTAATGTATTTTCATCTTAAGGCTCGAAAATCCTTAACATGTCAAAGAATAGCTGATCTCCTGATCCAGTCTAGTCGGGTGTATAGTCAATCCGACAACACTATGCACACTGGATTGACTAAGAGGCCAGACAACTACCTAGTCGGCTGGCACATTCGACGCAGTGTGAGACCAGATTTAGTCGGTCGGTCGGCCATTCAGTTGGTCAACAGGTTGCATCAATCAGTCAGTCAGTTGGTCAACAGGTTGATCAAAATTCGGACATATCTGACAGCGCCGCCTACGTTGCAATTATAGTGTGTCGCACTTGTTATCATTGTACCCCAGAGGGTATGATGGGGATATTAAAATTCTCTCTGTCTGCCTGTTTGGCAGTCTCTTCGTGGCTTTGTGTTAGAAACCTTGTTTCCCATTTGACTTAAATCTAAGCTTCGATCTAGGTAAGATCTGTACCGGGATCCGAATCAAGATGGATCGAAACTATTTATCGAATTTAATGCAAATTTGAACACAAAATGATCCCATTAATATAGGATTTACCATAAAGATGCAAATAGTGCAGTTCTGGATCCAGATCAAAGTGTGGCTCTGGAGATTTCTTATAAACTACTTTTAAAATGCCCCCTCGAATTTTACCACAAAACAGATTGTACATATAGAGTGACTTTTCTATCTTTTATCAAATTCTCGATCGACAGCTTTCATCGGCAGTATTTATCATTTTTGTCTCAAAAGACAGTTGAGCTCACATACGAGAAATGTCCATTCTTGATCATGATATGGAGACAGTTCTAGATTGACTGGCAGTATTAGCGCCGACACATTCTCTTTGATACGTTTTACATATGTTATAATAAGGATCCTTCATGATAACATAATCTACAGTTTGTGTTTATCCATCAATAATATGACGTCATAATCAACTACGTGACTTTGAGGATGACCTCATAACCAATGACGTCATGAATGACATAATTAAGTTCGTCACAAATGCCCAATTGGTGACTGACTAAAGCGTTGTTGTACGAATTGTATGTCTTTACTATTTAATAAACATGCTATTGAGTATTTTGAAACTAATTTGAATGGGTTCTATTCCTGGCATAGGCAGCACCAGTACCTAGTTAAATTAGTTTCATAATATTCAACAGCTTAGCTGTATAGTTTTCTGAAATTTGATAGTCAGGAAGCTCAGGGATCGAGCGATCCCAAAACGGGCGAAGTTTGGGTGTAGCCTAGCTAGATTGGCAGGGCATAGCCAAAACTGGATTACTCCATTGGGAGATTTCCATCAACTCATGTTTTTGTTGGGTGTTAACTGCATGTTCGTGTATGAATGTGAGCTAGATAGCATACACATTCACGCTAAAATTCAAAGTAATTAATTTTTATATCGGATGAATATTTTACAAACATGACGTTGGGCAACATATCACACTGCCGATGTGCCGACTGCTCCGCTACAAAACAACCATAATGACTTGCATACATAATAGACATAATATGGTTTTATGTAAATGGGAAGATGACTGTAACGATCTTATCATTTGTCAGGTTTGATAAATGTGTGGACAACGGTGCACCATAGCTCTCTACCTAACGTAACGGATGGGAGATTTTATACCAACGAATCGACCGCTTGGCTCATAACGACGCGGTATTATACCTTTTTAGACAAATGTGCTGCTAGTAACACTACCGGGGGAACATGTGATGCCGTTTTACAAGTAGAGTTGCAAGACAAAGAGAGTGATGATGAAGGTCAAGGAAATATGTCTGCAGATGGCATGTGGTCATGATTATACCATCTCTGAAAATTGTGTTGTATTATGACATTTCACAAGTGGATTTTTGTTCAAATTCATATGTACATGATATCTTTAAAAGCACGTTTGTGAATTGATGAAGAATGATGAAAAGTCTAGAGCAGTGAAGTTGTGTTTGATGTCCATGGACATTGTAGTTACTGTATGAGTGTTTATCGTGGCTGAGCGTATTGCTGACTAGATACTGCAATGGAGCTTTCCAGGTTATCCATCCAACATGTGACGTTATATGACGTCATAATCAACTACGTGACGTTTAGGATGACGTCATAATCATGTCGCCATGAATGACTCGATTTAGTCCATCTTAAGCGCTTAATTGTTCGACACGTTGTACGAATTGTATGTCTTTACTATTTAATAAACATTCTGTCGAATATTTTGAAACTAATATGACTAGGCGCGGTTGCTGCCATAGGCAGCAACAGCACCCAGTCAAATTAGTTTCACAGTATTCAGCAGCTTACCTGTATTGTTTTCTGGAAACTGATAGTCAGCTAGTTCAGGAATCGATCGATCCCAACACGAGCGAGGTGTGGATGGAGCTTAGATAGAGATGGGCGCGGCATAGCTAAAACTGGAAATGTTCATTGAAAGCGGCACAGCAAAAGTTAACATGCCATGCTCCTATACAACGTGTTATTATCTGTGCCTACAAGTTATTCAGGAACTGTATCGCGGGCCCCTTGCTGCGCTGAGAAAAAAATGGTAGGAGTTAAATCTGGTCTCTGACCAATGTCTAATGACAGTTCGTAAAAAAGTTGGTTTGATAAATGTAACTCAAAATGAGTCTGCTAGACAACAATGACATCTTGCAGCGCAAACCATAGCACAATGCATCCATGCGCTGTGACTGAGACATTCAATTGGACATGGTCAGAGCAGCCAAGATAAATTCATATTGAACACAGGAGACAGAACAGGGAAAATTTGAGGAAGTTAAAATTATTGCTGAGAAAATATAGTAGCAAACGACCATCAGTTGAAAAACGACAAAATGGAATTGATTCACCGCTACATATGCGTGCAGCACCGTCTGATATAATCATAGTTGAATGTGGATTCACCCAGATATGGAAATCTGACAACAGGCAAAGCAAATAGTTGAAATAGGTATTGTAAATTTTTGTAGATTTGGCAGAGTCTGTAGCGAACATATTTGATATCCACACACCTTTAGGATCGATTATCATATCCATTTGTGTATACCAGTATTCATTGCTGAAGACCTGGGTGCTTGGATGTGTGGTCTCTGGTAGCATGATTCAGTAACAATAAAGGACCAACAGAAGAATCGAGGTGGTCTTAACAAAACTGAGATTTTAGTGTGATTATTCAAACCAACACATATTTTTTCTATGATAGCAAGACTATCTTTCTCTATCTTTCTCTCCCTCGACTATGGCCCGCCCATCTCTAGCTAAGCTTCAACCACACATCGCCATGTTGGGATTGATCGATCCCCGAATGCCCTCACTATCACTTTCCTGAAAACTATACAGGTAAGCTGTTGAATAGTTTGTAACTAATTTGACTTGGTGCTGTTGCTGCCTATAGCAGCAACATCGCCCAGTCAAATTAGTTTCAAAATAGTCAACAGAATATTTATTAAATAGTAAAGACATAGAATTCGCACAACAACGCACAGCCCACTTCAAATATGCATTCGTGACGTTCTTATCTACGTCATTCATGGCGTCATTCATTATGATGTCATTCTACACGTTACGTAGTTGATTATGGCGTCATATGATGGGTGGATACTCTGGAAAGGTGAATTGTTCGCCGGCATCACGGTCTCAATCACACCATCACCTTAATCACCAATAGAATCACGCAATATAATCATCACGCCACTTACCACGTACTCAATCATACCAATAGCGAACAAGCCGGTATGCGTGCGTAGGTTCCTGTCTCTCTGCCTTCCTGTGTGCCTGTGTACGTCTGTGCGTGCGTGTGTGTGTTATGGTTGTGCTGCTTACCAGTATTGGAACGATCACCGGTTATATCACCGCGTTTTATGATTACTGTATTCTGCGACTGAAATAGTAGAAACAACGTACAGCTTCAATCAGTCCTTCTTCGCCTATGCCCACTGCGGCTTGTCCTCTGCCCAAATGCTTAGCTTCGTCAGGTCCATAATTCATTTGACTGTACCTAATCCTGTTTTCTTGAGGTCACCTCGTAGCACGATTAACAGATTTATGCAATGACGTCCTCCCCTAGCTTTGTGTTTGCTGGCTTACAGGAGGCCGAATCCCAAGGATCATTCATAAATAGTTTCTTAATTTTTAGTTTGCTTGCAGCTGTTGGGAGAAGTTCGTCAAGGTGTTTCTTTTCCTCGTCTATGATGTCTACGTCGTCGGCATATTCCATCTCTAGCGGCCTATTTAGTAGGGGTACTCTAGGGTTTGGTGTTGTGGAATTTTTCTGCATGGAATTTCAATGAAGCAGCAAGGTAGCAAGTGAACAGCCGAGGGGATAAACCATCTCCATGTGGGGACCTATTTATGTATCAAATTCTGCAAACTTTGCTGACTTGACTCGTACTCTCAGTTTGGTATCTTGGCACAATTATGTGTTGAGCCCATGCAATGTCTGCGCAGGTACGTCAGCATTTTAAGCCACCTTAACATGACCAGGTGAAGTTACCGATCTTGTATCGGATGCGACATAGAGTAATATTGGATAGGAGTTTCCGTATGCTGTTGAGGAGCAGAATGGGCCACAGATTTGCTGGGTGCCAAGTGGCTTCTGGGGCTTGGGTAGCGCGTTAAGGGTGCCTTGGCCTTCAGCATTGATGGGAAGGTGGTGCATAAATGCTGAATTGCTTAGGTGTGTGATCGGCTTTGTGATAATGTGACTTGCCTATCTGAATAGTTCATTGCTCATGCATTAGGTCCGGATGCACGTCCATTTTTCAGGGCTTTGAGTGCCTTTTCAACTTATGCTGTTTTAATTTGTGTTAGTAATGGCCTGGGATCTTAAAGGTACTAGGAGGCTTTTTTGCACGCGTATTGTAAGCCTTCGCTTACCTACTCTCGTTTGAAACATCATGCCCTCGCGAGAATGCCTTTTGAATGAAATCAAAATCGATATTCGTGTTCACCTTCAACGCGTGCAAAACGCCATGCCTTGAGCGCTGCATGTTCGCTGTAGTATAATTTCCCAATCCGTACCGAATCTTAGCGCCAATGATTGCGATAAAACATGCATCTAGTGGAATCGCTGCCTTAATGGAAAGATATGTGTATATCCCATGGCGACTGGGATTGCTAGCGTGGATCTTAATCAATCATCTGAAAGAACCGGCCGCCTTGCGCCACCATTCATGGTTCAACACAGCGTTGGTCTCACACGCATCGCCTTCCCGCCATTGATTGTATATGTTGGGACAGCTTATTTCTACATCATTATTATATATCCAATTCACCTAATATCTATTTTGGTGATTTTTCGAACAGTGCTTTTTGTGCCAGCCTTGGTTATAGAAACGTAAATGTGGACCGAATGCTCACCGCTCACTAGGGGTGTATGGCCGAGAAGCACTGCAATATAAGAAGTCAATCTGTCAGTCAATTATATGACGTCATAATCAAATACGTCACATATATGTTGACGTCACACTTATAAATGACAGACAATTCACCCTCATGAACCAGGAATAGTCCGTCAGTTGTACAAATTGTATGGCTTTACTATTTAATAAACTTTCTGTTGAACAATTTGAAAATAATTTGACTGGGCGCTGTTTCCGGCATAGCCAGTAACAGCCACCAATCAAGTTAGTTAAAATTGGGATTCTGGGAAATCAGGATTCACATTATATACATTGATCCCAAAACGCGCGTAAACATGGGTGGAACTTAGCTAGAGATGGGCGGGCATACCTAAAAGTGGATTCATCCATTATTTACCCAGATGTGCAATCTCAGAGGATTCTGATGCAATTTGCTGGTAACGTGATTGTGTTAGCTGCGATTTTGTTACCTATCATCCCATCATTAGCCAAAATCTAGAGGTCCACACGATTTTTTTTTTGCAGCCTCAGAGAGGGGATGCAGCTGATGTGCATTAAAGATCGTTGCAATTGCTCGCCAATTATCAAACAGTGATGTTATTAGCCCAATTTAAAACGACGAGCAAATTTTAATATACGTGTAATAGACATTTCGGTTATTAAACACATTTTCCTTGATAATATCTTAATATGACTATAACGAGTCAAAAAAAATAATTATCCTCAATTCCCACTTGGGGAAACATATTTTAGTCGTGACTCAAAATTTATATATAAATCGGGCGGTTTGTCAGTCAGTCGGTCAGTTCGTAGGTCAATTGTTTGGATGGTTGGATGGCCAATCGATCTGTCTGTCAATAGGTCGATCGATCAATTGGTTGGTCAATCAGTTGGTCGGGAATTCACTCGGGTGGTAGGGCAGTCTGTCTGTCGATCTGTCAGTGTGCCAGTTTGGCAATCAGTCAGTAAGTCTGTCGGTTGGACTGTCGGTTGGTTGATCAGTCATGCAGTCGAACAATCGATCAGTTGGTTAGGTGGTTGATCGGTCGGTCGGTCGATTGGTCTGTCAGTCATTCGTCCATTCGTTCGTTCGTTCGGTCGGTCGTTCAGTCGGTCAGTCGGTGGCTCGTTTGGTCAGTTGCCTCTAAATCCCCACCTCACATAGCTCGATTTCTCTATGATGTCGCAAGATTCCGTATATTACAACAAGATATATTGCGACATCGTGCGTTTTGTGAGGATACCTACAATACGATACAACATATTTTGGAAAACAGAAAATCAAATAGGTTGACTACATTTTAAATTTTCTGTTTCTTAAGTCATAAGACCAAGGTCTATTTCTGAACGTTATGCTATTTTGAGTGTGTCGCCTGTCTCTCCCATGGCATAAATCTCAATCAGTCTTCTGCAAAATGGAAGTGGTGAAGAAAACCTGAACTGAACAAGGGTATGCAAAGTATGTCGATATCCGACCTGGCATATAATGTAAACGCATGCGTCGTGTACGACTATATTTCGGCAGATCACGTCAAATATCGGCTAATGTATTTTCATCTTAAGGCTCGAAAATCCTTAACATGTCAAAGAATAGCTGATCTCCTGATCCAGTCTAGTCGGGTGTATAGTCAATCCGACAACACTATGCACACTGGATTGACTAAGAGGCCAGACAACTACCTAGTCGGCTGGCACATTCGACGCAGTGTGAGACCAGATTTAGTCGGTCGGTCGGCCATTCAGTTGGTCAACAGGTTGCATCAATCAGTCAGTCAGTTGGTCAACAGGTTGATCAAAATTCGGACATATCTGACAGCGCCGCCTACGTTGCAATTATAGTGTGTCGCACTTGTTATCATTGTACCCCAGAGGGTATGATGGGGATATTAAAATTCTCTCTGTCTGCCTGTTTGGCAGTCTCTTCGTGGCTTTGTGTTAGAAACCTTGTTTCCCATTTGACTTAAATCTAAGCTTCGATCTAGGTAAGATCTGTACCGGGATCCGAATCAAGATGGATCGAAACTATTTATCGAATTTAATGCAAATTTGAACACAAAATTATCCCATTAATATAGGATTTACCATAAAGATGCAAATAGTGCAGTTCTGGATCCAGATCAAAGTGTGGCTCTGGAGATTTCTTATAAACTACTTTTAAAATGCCCCCTCGAATTTTACCACAAAACAGATTGTACATATAGAGTGACTTTTCTATCTTTTATCAAATTCTCGATCGACAGCTTTCATCGGCAGTATTTATCATTTTTGTCTCAAAAGACAGTTGAGCTCACATACGAGAAATGTCCATTCTTGATCATGATATGGAGACAGTTCTAGATTGACTGGCAGTATTAGCGCCGACACATTCTCTTTGATACGTTTTACATATGTTATAATAAGGATCCTTCATGATAACATAATCTACAGTTTGTGTTTATCCATCAATAATATGACGTCATAATCAACTACGTGACTTTGAGGATGACCTCATAACCAATGACGTCATGAATGACATAATTAAGTTCGTCACAAATGCCCAATTGGTGACTGACTAAAGCGTTGTTGTACGAATTGTATGTCTTTACTATTTAATAAACATGCTATTGAGTATTTTGAAACTAATTTGAATGGGCTCTATTCCTGGCATAGGCAGCACCAGTACCTAGTTAAATTAGTTTCATAATATTCAACAGCTTAGCTGTATAGTTTTCTGAAATTTGATAGTCAGGAAGCTCAGGGATCGAGCGATCCCAAAACGGGCGAAGTTTGGGTGTAGCCTAGCTAGATTGGCAGGGCATAGCCAAAACTGGATTACTCCATTGGGAGATTTCCATCAACTCATGTTTTTGTTGGGGGTTAACTGCATGTTCGTGTATGAATGTGAGCTAGATAGCATACACATTCACGCTAAAATTCAAAGTAATTAATTTTTATATCGGATGAATATTTTACAAACATGACGTTGGGCAACATATCACACTGCCGATGTGCCGACTGCTCCGCTACAAAACAACCATAATGACTTGCATACATAATAGACATAATATGGTTTTATGTAAATGGGAAGATGACTGTAACGATCTTATCATTTGTCAGGTTTGATAAATGTGTGGACAACGGTGCACCATAGCTCTCTACCTAACGTAACGGATGGGAGATTTTATACCAACGAATCGACCGCTTGGCTCATAACGACGCGGTATTATACCTTTTTAGACAAATGTGCTGCTAGTAACACTACCGGGGGAACATGTGATGCCGTTTTACAAGTAGAGTTGCAAGACAAAGAGAGTGATGATGAAGGTCAAGGAAATATGTCTGCAGATGGCATGTGGTCATGATTATACCATCTCTGAAAATTGTGTTGTATTATGACATTTCACAAGTGGATTTTTGTTCAAATTCATATGTACATGATCTCTTTAAAAGCACGTTTGTGAATTGATGAAGAATGATGAAAAGTCTAGAGCAGTGAAGTTGTGTTTGATGTCCATGGACATTGTAGTTACTGTATGAGTGTTTATCGTGGCTGAGCGTATTGCTGACTAGATACTGCAATGGAGCTTTCCAGGTTATCCATCCAACATGTGACGTTATATGACGTCATAATCAACTACGTGACGTTTAGGATGACGTCATAATCATGTCGCCATGAATGACTCGATTTAGTCCATCTTAAGCGCTTAATTGTTCGACACGTTGTACGAATTGTATGTCTTTACTATTTAATAAACATTCTGTCGAATATTTTGAAACTAATATGACTAGGCGCGGTTGCTGCCATAGGCAGCAACAGCACCCAGTCAAATTAGTTTCACAGTATTCAGCAGCTTACCTGTATTGTTTTCTGGAAATTGATAGTCAGCTAGTTCAGGAATCGATCGATCCCAACACGAGCGAGGTGTGGATGGAGCTTAGATAGAGATGGGCGCGGCATAGCTAAAACTGGAAATGTTCATTGAAAGCGGCACAGCAAAAGTTAACATGCCATGCTCCTATACAACGTGTTATTATCTGTGCCTACAAGTTATTCAGGAACTGTATCGCGGGCCCCTTGCTGCGCTGAGAAAAAAATGGTAGGAGTTAAATCTGGTCTCTGACCAATGTCTAATGACAGTTCGTAAAAAAGTTGGTTTGATAAATGTAACTCAAAATGAGTCTGCTAGACAACAATGACATCTTGCAGCGCAAACCATAGCACAATGCATCCATGCGCTGTGACTGAGACATTCAATTGGACATGGTCAGAGCAGCCAAGATAAATTCATATTGAACACAGGAGACAGAACAGGGAAAATTTGAGGAAGTTAAAATTATTGCTGAGAAAATATAGTAGCAAACGACCATCAGTTGAAAAACGACAAAATGGAATTGATTCACCGCTACATATGCGTGCAGCACCGTCTGATATAATCATAGTTGAATGTGGATTCACCCAGATATGGAAATCTGACAACAGGCAAAGCAAATAGTTGAAATAGGTATTGTAAATTTGTGTAGATTTTGCAGAGTCTGTAGCGAACATATTTGATATCCACACACCTTTAGGATCGATTATCATATCCATTTGTGTATACCAGTATTCATTGCTGAAGACCTGGGTGCTTGGATGTGTGGTCTCTGGTAGCATGATTCAGTAACAATAAAGGACCAACAGAAGAATCGAGGTGGTCTTAACAAAACTGAGATTTTAGTGTGATTATTCAAACCAACACATATTTTTTCTATGATAGCAAGACCAATGTACATTAGGTGCATTAGGTAGGACACTTTAAAACTGTTGGCAGCATATGGCGGAGTGAAGTGGAGCATGCAGAAAATGAAGGGTATGCTGATGTTGTGATTTTAACAAAGGAAATAAGAAAGTGCATAGCCACATCAAGCCACACTAGGTGCTGTTCATGGCACAGCTGCTGACATTTGAATCTTTCTGCACATTACTGGACCATGCACATCAGTGAGAATGCCTATTCAAGTAGCGGCTCGTACATTCTCTCGTAAGTTACTTTGCCTGCTATATAACAATACAGCACGTATGGCGTATGCTGATAGAAGCAGGCTGTGGCGTATGCTCATAGAAGCGTGCTGTGTGTATCAGAATGCCTCTTGGACATATATCTTAGAGTTTCTGTTTCTCTCCGTCCGCGTCTAACTCCCAACCTTTATCATTTATCATTGTTTGAATTGCGAATGTCTGCGATTAGCATACTTGGCTGTAACCGAAAATAGTGTGATCCATTCAGAATACTCCGGACAACTGTCTCACCGAATATTTCAGACTCTATTACAATGGGCCTTTCCGGATTTAGCTATGCCCCTTCCATCTCTAGCTAAGCTCCACCCACACCTCGCTCATGCTGGATTCGATCGATCTCTGAACACCCTGCCCATCAATTAAAAAAATACCACACAGGTAAGCTGTTCAATATTTTGAAACTAATGTAACTGGGTGCTCTTGCTGACTAAGGCAGCAACAACGCCCAGTTAAATTAGTTTCAAAACATTCAACAGCATGGATATTAAATAGCAAAGAATTACAAAGACATACAATTTATACAACGTGTCGGACTATTTGAGATGTGATGACAGTCTATATGGAACCCTTTGTGACGTAATGAGTGTGACATTGAGCTAATTATGACGTCATACGAGGTCAGATGATGGATGGATACTCTGGAAAGGTGAATTAGGGCATCATCTATACAAGTCCAGCTGCAGTACTTCGGGGATGCCTAGCTGATTCATTTGGTTGGGCTCACACATTAGCATGCCAGATCAGACGTCAGTTTGCAGCTCCACTTTCAAAATTGTGTGAAGAACATGTTGGTCTTCCAAAGTAACATTTCACTGGAGCAGTCCTGAAAGATCACCCTTACTGTGTCACCGGCACGGGTGATGCGCACTAATGATGAAGCAAATTGGTATCGTATGTTATTAACCTCACAGCTTTGTATAGCACAAGAAAACAACACGTTCTGACTTCTCAAACACGTCTGTATAACTGGTTTATTGATGTAAGCAACTCTCTGCTTTTGCACAAGTCGGGTGTCGTTTAAGATGTGATCAGTCACTATGTCTTTTATCTTTAGCCATTATGCATTTCATAGATGGCAATTTGGAAAACACACCGAAGCTGCACAACCTGTCGTTTTACAGCAACGCTTGAATCACAGTTGTTGTTGTCATATATGTCACTCTGGCCATCCTTTTCATTTCCAATCTGCAAGATTTCAATTTGCAACAGTCGTGCTTTGCTGATGTTAAATAAGGATGAAAATAATTCAACACAGGTGTGCTCGCTCACGAATCGTGCGGCTCACTAGCATCACAAAAGTCTGAAGTTTGAAATCAACTTTTTCTAGTAATTGCCTCGGAATAGTATGTGTTGATTCAATGGCATGTGGTCTAATTGTATCTGCAAGATCTTCAAATTTAATGTAGATAAAATGATTTGATTTAAACATATTTTATTGTAACAATTGCACAATGGGATCGGGCACAAGTTCTTACAACTTAGATTTGCGCTCTCCCTACAGAAGTATTATAAGCAGCCAATGATTGAGAACACTAAACCGAGGTGAGAGAGAAACAATAAATTAAGAGGTGAGAGAGAGAGAGAGAGAGAGAGAGAGAGAGAGAGAGAGAGAGAGAGAGAGAGAGAGAGAGATGTAGGGGAGAAAAACGATGTAAACAGATTAAAAAAGAATAGGAAAGAAAAGAACAGCTCATTCAAACACTGTCATTGTCGGATAGCAGTTAGCCATTAATATAATAGATTACACAATACGAATAATTGAATTAACAGACCAAATACATGGTTATACCAGACCGACGTCATTTACCGCCGTTTACCCACCCAACCCTTCCTCTCAACTCGCACCATGCTTTCACCAGGTCTTCTCTTCTCGTTTCTTACAAGAAAAACGAAACAGAAACGAGAAATGAAACCCAGTCACCTCCAACCCCGCCCACCCCACACATTCAAAATGGCTCCACTCCTGGGTATTTAGGTAAATCTGAACTTTTACCCTCCTCATAACTTGGAACGGAAAGTTTGAGGAGATTAACGGTTTAGCGAGCCTTTATTGCATCCCCATCATCCCCTCTCCTGTCGTCATCGTCGTCGTCGTCGTCGTCATCGTCGTCTGCGGCATCGCATTATCGTGGATGGCCCGAAAAGCAATAGGAGAGTAATACATTAATTGTGAGTACGGGAAGAACTATATACACAGTAACGACAGCGGAAATAAAGCATTACAGTATATAGCACATCTATGCAGTCATTTCTATCATAAACATTTAACAGTAACGACAGCGGAAGCAAAAATTTAAAGTATATAGTATATCTATACAGTCATTTGTATCCTAACCATGTAACCATGACAATAAAAATACGGACTATTCCTACAGCATATCAAACGTTTGTAATATATATGAGGTTAAAATCTGCCAGTAGCTTGAATATAATTTTGAACTTGTTTGAAGATGTATTCATTTTCCTGGACGGATAGAGATGTATTTCCTTTGCATAGCAAGTAACTCGTCAAAGGAATATACAGATGTAGTTGTTGTAATAAGTGCTGTCTTTGTATAGTGTAGTAAGGACATTTTAAAAGAAAGTGATTTGCATCTTCTACTCCTGTCTTACAAAAGCAGTTAGGTGTGGGAAATAATCCTATTCTATATAAGTCACAATTTAAGTTGGAGGAGTTGTTACGTAGTCTGGTATGAAGGATAGAAAGTTTTCGAATTCCGTAGTTATAGAAACTCGGAGGGATATAGTTTCTAAATTTTATTAGCTTCTTAAATTTTGAAATTTCTGATTCTGATTGAACATTGTTTTCACGTGTGTTCCAGATTTGAATGGTGCTTGTGAAAAACGATTTTTTGTATATTTCCAATCGAGATAGGGGCACATTGACATTATGGGGCTTGCGTAAGTCGTAGCGCTCTGTTGTATTTGTGCGTGTCGGTGTAATGTCCGTCATAAAATCTGGTACCTTGTCGTCGTACAGTAATTTGTGTAACATTATGAGTTTCTGCTGCCTTCGTCTGTCTTTCAATGTCTCCCACCCCGTTTCATTATAAATGCTAGCTATGGAGGAGAATCTAGGGAGACCTGTCACAATTCGACCAGCTTCAAGTTGAAATCTTTCCAATTTAATTCCATCATCAATAGTACAACCGTCCCACACACTAGACGCATACTCTAATAAAGATCGAAGATAGGAAACAAAAATTGTATTAAAGGGATATTCCACTGGGGGAGTTTATGCATCTGACGTAAAGTACTAATTTTCCGCATTAATTTGAGACCATGAGCACAAGTTTATGCCAACAAATTAAAAAGATATCCTCAATTTAAATTGCTAAAGTAACCAGTAGATAGAGGCGCCATTTTGGACAAGCAGCTGACGTCACCGACACACCAACTCTGTTTGCCTGATCGAGGATAGCCGTAACCAGGGGAGGTAAAGCTTGCATCTTGTGGATAATTAGCGTACTGGCTAAACAACTGACACTTTGCCACAGTGTTTGGAGGAAATTAAAGTGCAATTAGTGTCCCGATGATCGCGCCAGTCATTGTAGTGCTAAATTGTCAAAAATTGTTTTCTTATGGGCAATTCTATTTTTTTTAAACATTGAAGGGTTATGCCAGGAGCGTGTTTGCAATCAACCAGCTACAACAAATTCTTGAAAAATATGCTAGTTGAATAAATGTTGAATGTTATTTCTCTGAAAGCTGTTGCTATTGCAACTTCTGCCTCCAGTCAAATTCCAGTTATTAAAATTAAGTACCGCGCCTTTTGTTTTGAAATTCATGACACATTATTTTAAAATTATACAGACTATATGTTCTAAACTTGTGTCTTCCAAATTTAAATGTGGAAGATATCCATCCAGTGCCGTTGTTATGAAGTCATCTTTCAGTTGGCCCCTTTTCATGCGGATTATTTTCTGTGGATCCGGTATCTGAAAATGTGAATTTCCGTACCCTTTCCATGATCGTTTCTATTACTGCAAGCCCATGCTTGACATGCGGACATGATGCGATTTAACCTTTTCACGCCAGCACTGGCCTCTGCAATCGTCAAGTTGAGGACGCATGTCAAAAGAAGGCCATTTTGAGAATTTACAACTAAAACGACTGTTTCAGTAACCGAACCAGCCATTCCAGTGGTCGATTTTCAAAAATAGTCTTCGCTTGGCCTGCAAATGGCCATTCAATAAGGAAATATTCTGATTTTCCTGACAGAATTTGGTCATTAAAGGATTAATTAATATTCGGCCTTCATAACGCGAAGTAAACAGGTAAATCTAAAAGCGCTGGCGATATTTTGCTGGTGTGTCGTTGACGTCATAATCTCGCGGTTTCTCGCTCTCGTTGCGAGAAAATGGATGCGCCCAGGAGTCACGTTTTCGAGCGTTTTGGGCATATTCATTTTATTATTTCTCGGCAATGGAACAGTGTATTTTATATTTTTTTGCGGCAACTATTTCGGATTATAGTATATTTTTAGTTGACTTATTCCTGATTTTCACTGGAATTTCCCTTTAAATGTGGATCGATTTAAAGTAAATTTGAGTTTTCTCATAGTCGAAAGTACTTTAGTAGATTTTTTTAATATAGAATCAATATGACTTTTCCAGCTAAGGTTCTGGGATAGGGTGACCCCTAGATGCTTGTGCGTCTCTGAATATTCAAGATTCTTATTGCCAAATACGAGAGCAGGGCTGTCATTATCATTATTTGCTCGACCACTAAATAACACACATACAGTCTTTTCTGCGTTGAATTTAACAAGCCAGACATCTGCCCAGTCAGCTAGTTTGGCTAGGTCACCTCCATAACATTACTACTGTTTGAAGAGCAGCATAAAGTGGTGTCATCAGCAAAGAGGCGCGCTAGATTCTCCAAATTATCAGCAATGTCATTTACATATATAGAAAATAAAAGTGGCCCTAAAACCGACCCTTGAGGTACGCCTGCTTGAATGTCGCCTAATTCTGATATGGTTTGATTTACTGATACAAATTGACTTCTTTTATGAAGGTAGTTTTCTAGCCATAGTAAAAGGCTGCCACAAATCCCGTATTGATTTAATTTAAACAAAAGGCCTTTGTGCCATACTCTGTCAAATGCTTTTGAGACATCACAGAATATTGAACATGTTTGTTGACGCTCATTGAGACCCTTGGCAATTTGATTATATATGTCTATTAGCTGATACATAGTCGAGCATCCAGGACGAAATCCGGCTTGATATTTATAAAGCAAATTGTATTGATTCATGTGATTATATAGCTTTTTAAATACCAGACCTTCCATTAATTTACCAATACAACTTAGTAATGACACAGGTCTATAATTAGCTGGATCACTCTCAGCACCCTTCTTGAATAATGGCACTACATGCGCAGTTTTCCATTGTGATGGGAAACGACAGTCAGTTAGCGATTTATTAAAAAGAATGCTGAGAGGAATGGAGATTTCTTTCGGACACATCTTGAGCAGTTTATGGCTAATTTTGTCTGGACCCGATGCTTTGTTTGTTGGTAGTAATAAAATTGTCTCTTCTATTTCCTGCGCAGAAAGCGAAATATAGTTTATTCGGCCGTCGCATTTAAATCTAAAAGTTGGAAGAACAACATTACTATCATCTAATTTGGCAATATTTACAAAATATGAATTCAGCAAATCTGCTTGTTCTTGATCCGAGAAGGCGATATCCTCCACGTCTCCTTGCACGTTTTTGTACACAAGCGGTGGAATTTTACTACGGTTGCTCTTTCCAGTAACTAATGACCGGACGATTTTCCAATATTTCTTACAGTTTCGCACAGAAAGTTCGCTTAATTCCTCGTCCAAGCTATTAATATATTTTTGCCTCGCATAAGTTTTCATGTTGTTGACTCGGTTTCTATGTTTTCTATAATTATCCCAATCTGACTGTTTTCCCGTACGTCTAGCTGCCTTGCACAACCTGTCACGCTTTCTACTTCCACTTCTAATCACGTTGTCGTACCACGGTTTATCATTATCTCGTATTCTTACATTGCGCACTGGAATGCATGATTTTGCAATAGCCATAATATTCTCGTGAAATGCCTCACAAGCCTCGTCAATGCTATCTGAGCGATTGAATATGTTGTTCCAATTTGTTTCGACCAATTCCGTCTTTAATTTACCAAGATTCGCTTTGTGGTAGATCCATACCTCACGGGTATATGTCGGTTGTAAATAATCTTCACATTCTATTGTGATATATGTTGCTATATGGTCTGAGACGGATGCTAATATTGGGATGATGCCAGAATCAATTGGTTCCACTAAGTCATTGATTATTATGGGGTCTAAAAGCTTTTGAGTTGTGTCCGTAATTCTGGTTGGGGATTTAATTACGTTTTCTAGATTATATATCACCATTATATCAGTTAGATGGTGTAGTGAATGATCTAAGAGGTCTTCATTCAAACCACCTACTATAATTAATGGTACGCCCGTGTCAGTGGCCCTATCAATAGAATCTGTAAAATCATCCCATGTTGAGACGTAAGATCTCGGTGGTCTATAGAAAACACATAAAAGGAATTTTTGTAATTTAAATCTAATGTGCAGCCATATAAGCTCGCATCTATCATGTTCTAGCTCAAATCTTCTCTTATAGTTAAGCCGCTTTGAGACGTAAATTGCAACTCCGCCCCCGTCAGAATCCCTGTCTCTGCGTATTGGAGGATAAAAGTCGTTTAACAGTAAGTTGTCATTGTCGCACGAGTCATCAAGTTTTGTTTCCGTAAAGCACACGACATCAAAGTCCTCTATTATATCTGCAATACTGCCAATAAGTTTATTTCTAAGACTACGGATGTTCAAGTGAAAGATAGACAACTGACCACCCGCCATACCAGAACCAGTGGCTGAGGTGTAGGGACCAGGGTTTAAATGAATATCGTTACATTGGATCAGAGAATTTTTATTCGCAAGATTATTGTTATTGATATTGCATAAATTGCGTGTTACCAAATTAAAAAAGCCAGTGTTCCTAAAATCGAGGTTTCTTGATTGATCCCGCGATTGTGCTTTTGCTATATGTTCAGCACAATGAGTTTTCTTTAAGGCATTATATGCTCGTTTCCCTAATGCGTCATAGCATACATCGGTAATGTTAGTAAAAACAGTCATCAGCGCCATTATTAATAAACAAACACAGATATGCATAAATGCAATGGCACATTTAGACATTTTGATGTGCACATAGTTCTGATATTGTTGAATACAAGACGTGTAAGATTTTATGTTATGTAGTCCTATGGCGACCCTATACTGCTGAAGATCAATATCCATTAAGTTCCGGTTAAGTGTATCTCATCGTATTTGGTCGCCATAGTTCTATCGCTATTGATGAACAATGAATTCATTTTGTGTACCGTGTGGGCCATCGTTTCACGTAGTAGATAGGATGTAGTGAGGTGAGCTGTAGAGAAGCAATTGGAGAGTAGTAAATAGTGCACAAGGTTGAGAACTGTACAAACTAAAGAAAGTGCAAGTAAAAAAATACAATTTATAACGTATCTACACAGTTGTTTAGGATTGATTGTGACAGATGCATCCACAGATAGTCCCATATGAATCGTCAGTGTGTCAGTATATCAGACATGTGAAAGCTGGTAGGCCAATCCTTGACTACCAGTCTTGGTGCGGTGGTCCAGTGGAAAGATGCCTGGTTGCTGATGCTATGCGGAGTTGCAGGATGGCGGTTCGATCCCCCGACCGGGAGATGGTGATCAACAAATTAAACTAACGGGTGCAGCACTGTCGGCTAAGTTAGCACATGGAAATTGAAGCCGCACGTTGCCAGTGCGTCAATAAAATAAAAATACATATACTGCCAGAGCCGTGCTGGAGTCAGAGTACAATAGGCGTAAAAGCCTAGGATTGATTGTGACAGATGCATCCACAGATAGTCCCATATGAATCGTCAGTGTGTCAGTATATCAGACATGTGAAAGCTGGTCGGCCAATCCTTGACTACCAGTCTTGGTGCGGTGGTCCAGTGGAAAGATGCCTGGTTGCTGATGCTATGCGGAGTTGCAGGATGGCGGTTCGATCCCCCGACCGGGAGATGGTGATCAACAAATTAAACTAACGGGTGCAGCACTGTCGGCTAAGTTAGCACATGGAAATTGAAGCCGCACGTTGCCAGTGCGTCAATAAAATAAAAATACATATACTGCCAGAGCCGTGCTGGAGTCAGAGTACAATAGGCGTAAAAGCCTAGGATTGATTGTGACAGATGCATCCACAGATAGTCCCATATGAATCGTCAGTGTGTCAGTATATCAGACATGTGAAAGCTGGTCGGCCAATCCTTGACTACCAGTCTTGGTGCGGTGGTCCAGTGGAAAGATGCCTGGTTGCTGATGCTATGCGGAGTTGCAGGATGGCGGTTCGATCCCCCGACCGGGAGATGGTGATCAACAAATTAAACTAACGGGTGCAGCACTGTCGGCTAAGTTAGCACATGGAAATTGAAGCCGCACGTTGCCAGTGCGTCAATAAAATAAAAATACATATACTGCCAGAGCCGTGCTGGAGTCAGAGTACAATAGGCGTAAAAGCCTAGGATTGATTGTGACATATGCATCCACAGATAGTCCCATATGAATCGTCAGTGTGTCAGTATATCAGACATGTGAAAGCTGGTCGGCCAATCCTTGACTACCAGTCTTGGTGCGGTGGTCCAGTGGAAAGATGCCTGGTTGTTGATGCTATGCGGAGTTGCAGGATGGCGGTTCGATCCCCCGACCGGGAGATGGTGATCAACAAATTAAACTAACGGGTGCAGCACTGTCGGCTAAGTTAGCACATGGAAATTGAAGCCGCACGTTGCCAGTGCGTCAATAAAATAAAAATACATATACTGCCAGAGCCGTGCTGGAGTCAGAGTACAATAGGCGTAAAAGCCTAGGATTGATTGTGACAGATGCATCCACAGATAGTCCCATATGAATCGTCAGTGTGTCAGTATATCAGACATGTGAAAGCTGGTCGGCCAATCCTTGACTACCAGTCTTGGTGCGGTGGTCCAGTGGAAAGATGCCTGGTTGCTGATGCTATGCGGAGTTGCAGGATGGTGGTTCGATCCCCCGACCGGGAGATGGTGATCAACAAATTAAACTAACGGGTGCAGCACTGTCGGCTAAGTTAGCACATGGAAATTGAAGCCGCACGTTGCCAGTGCGTCAATAAAATAAAAATACATACATACGTACGTACGTGCGTACGTACGTACGTACGCACGCACGCACGTGCATACATACATACATACACACATACATACATATACACACACACATACATACATACATACATACATACACACATACATACATACATACATACATACACACCCACACTACGCAACAATCTATTTGATTTCGATTATTAATGTTGTCCTGTTGAGATGAAATTAGCATAGCTTTAAGGCAACACGCGCACGGCCAAAACTAGCCATACAAACCCGCAAAATAAATTCAATACTTGTAATAACATACGTATTAATTAAGTAACCTGTTAATGTCATTCATCGATGTTAGCATTGTTTTCTCCGTCCCTTCTCCTCTGCGTAAGAGGATACGCCCATCCTGAGTCCATAATTGCGATATCTTGCCTGCGCGCTTGGGTTGGCGTAGCTGAAACAGGAGTCCGTTTCTGTGCCGTGTCATGTCTTCAGTTATGAAAATGTTATCTCGATTAGATTTTAATTTCTTACGTGCTGCGTACACCCGGGCTCTTGTGTTGTAGGCCAGAAAGCATACAATTATCTGACACTTCCCTTCACGAGTCTGCCCAATGACATGCGAGCGACTCAGTTCATTATCGTGTATTTCTACCTGCAATGTTGTTCTTATTAAGTTAAGTATGATGTTATCAGTATTCACTTTGGAACAACTACATTATGGAATCGCAAACAGTTTCTCCGTGAATATTGCTCCTGAGATTCAATCTCGCCCTCAAGTTTCTGCATGGGCATTTCTTGTTGTTTTAATTTGTTCTCACTAGCCTGCCATTCGTTTTTGGTGGTAATAATGTCTTCGTTCAACTTCTTTATGGCAGCATATTGTTCCTGTAACTGAATGTTTGTCTCGATACCCACATACTGCAATGTTTGCTCAAGGATGGATTCCACGGATGATTTTATTATGTCCTTTATTATAGGTTCTAATGCTTGAGTTATGGCTGGTAGAAGCACGGCTTGAAAGTTCGTACTTTGTAATGTCGTCATCACCAAGTTCGCAAAGCAAGTGGTATCGTCATTAAAAATTCGGATGGCCCCTGGATTTGCCGTTAGTGGGCTAGTTACCCCAGACACACAAAGCTCTTCTGGCCCACACGGGGTGCTTGTCACTGGCATTAGTCTAGGAACTGGTACTGGACTATTAAGTCTAGGACGTATAGGACTTGGTTCTGACGATTGATTCAAACTACTATCCGCGGCTTTCCGTTTCCCGTCAGCAAGTTCGCCAGAAACGCCAGGTTGGTTTTAATTTTGGTTTTGATTACTCATTGTTATATCACGCGGACACCGTTACACAAAACACCGACAGAGAGCCGACAGAGAGCCGACAGAGAGCCGAAGGAGAGCGAGTTAGAGTTAGAGGGTAAACAAACGGGACACTGGTCATTAACTGGTCATTAACTTGGCTAACCGCCAAATGTGTCAAAACACTGGACAGCCGGATTAAGCAGTCTATTCACACGCTATTGGCAATCATACAAAACTTAAAAAGTACAACGTTACCTGGTATATTCGTACTCTGTACTGGCTGTGGTGGTCAATCTATCCGCTTAGCACATGACTGCCCTAACTATATAGTGCTATATTCCCGGTAACACAATACAAGCTCACGATGATCACAATAAATCTATAACTACTAATAACTCTTCACCAAACATTATCCATTCACATACCAAACATACTAAATACTCATCGTTTTGTAAAAAATAGGCTCCACAAGCTTAAAACTCAATACATCGTCCTTACAATACAAGGAAGCGTCGGTAAATACAAAACTCGTCTACCCTCTGGCCGCCATTTTCAATCTGCATGGAATGATCATCAGTGATTCAGGTTGCAATGGTGCCCAGTAGATGTCTAATGATAGTGAATGTGAAACCGTATCCTTCTTTTGGAGAATGGGTCCAATAGACCATTAGCCAGTTAGAACACCAAATTTACGCATATTTGATAATATATCTATTTATGTAATTTCCATGGGCATATAAATCTGCAGCAAAAAGTCGTATACTCGTTGTCAAGGTATACAATACGGATGAGGATGCAACCCTACAGAAAATTTGTTGCAGTGAAGAATTTATTTGCATGCTTCTCTTCACATACTTGTGATAAAATTCGAAGTCGGCCTGTCCTCCCGGAAGTGTCCCGTGGGCGGAAGCCTGGCCCTCATCGCTGCATTATACATCCGCGCATACTTCCTCACCGCTTCGTGGCTAGTGGGAGGTTACTGCAAATGGTGTACTCTCATTGCACTAAAAGAGTGTGCAACTCTATGCCACTGAACTACATGCCAGCAGCGTCTACATTAGGTGAATTATAAAATATATGGCTAATTTCCGTTCCCGGATTGATTAATACACCGATGGTAAACGTGTTTGCACTTTTCCGGGATAAAATTGTCAGGGCTTCACGAATCTGAAAACAGTTTCAGAATCAGCTCAGTGAGATATTTAAGATTGAGGATTGTTCAATCATCATGCGATGCGGCCTTGTCGATTTTCAGTAAATGTTCTTCTTACGTAGACACTTGGCACGTGATTAACTTCCTGTCCCGCCCCTCGTCCGTTTATTAACATCCTCATCTTGAGAGTCGCGCCTTTTTTTTATATAAATTCTAGTGGCTATAAAAGTGGATGCTCAGCAGTCTCTGCGTACGTATTTAAAATTAACTTTCGATAGTGAGGGTAAGGTGAACCGTCAACATTTCTGAGTTTAAAATGTTAAGCCCCTCTCCCTACAACAGTTATATCTTCGCCTGCCCTCCGCGTGGGCTTTTTATTGGCCACCAATCTCAGCAAAGATTTAAGTAGCTGATCAGTGTTCTTAGCTGACGGTTCAAGGGGAATATAGAGTCTTTCCCAGTTCCAGTTAGCTAGGAACATTTTAAGAGATGGTCACCCCAGGTGACATGCAGTGTGTCTGATAAATTAGTATACTCTTTTACAACTTAATAGAGCAGTGGGTCAAATTGCCCAATCAGATTCTTTTCAATATCGAAAGAAGTAGCTGTTAGTCCTGTCAGTCAACTTGCCATATTTAGTGGAAGCCGTATTTTCCACCAACTTTCCGTTAGAAGACTTCTTGGACCGATTTTATATTCCGCTGCTTCCATATAATGCAGTACTGATAAGACAGATGATTGTATTTAGGACATTTCATCTTCAGATGCTTCTCTTTCTGTGTTGCAACTGTAAATCAATGAAGAGATAACTTCATAGTTCCTGTCTGTTCCAATGCCTCGGGAAGCATGACTTCCTTCATAATCTTTACTGTCGGTCGGGCAAACGGGTGAGCGGGTAGGCGGTCATGGCGGTCGGGTACGGCGGTCGGTCGGTCAGACGGTCAGTCTGAAGCTGTATCTAAAACTACTGATCTGATTTGTCCCAAATTGTAACAACGCAGGAACATGCGGTGCTAGACGATTTCCAGACATTGGCTATGATTCGGAAGCCGGATTTGGATTGGATCAAATTGGATCTGCGGATGTCTCGGAACTGCTGGTATGATTTGGGTCAAATTCTAACACTGGAAAGGATGTGGCCATACACTAAGATGCCACAACGTCTAGCGTGATCCAGGAAACTCCGAAAAAAATGGAAATTGTGTAAAATCCGGAAAATCTGAAAACCCTTTACAATGTGACAAGAGCGGGATGGTGATTGTCTGCAATCTCTAATTACTCTTGTTTAGCATACTACTGTGGTAAGGCTCACGGGTTTGTAAATTAACGCTAATTATCTGTCGTTAATATGACACTAATTTGACTTATCCACCAGATATATGTGAGAGACGTACTATAGATAATGGTGAGTGGGTGAACTATGCTATGTGAGAGTACGTTCAGCAACATAGGATGTAGTTCATCAGATTCTTGACTTTTGCTAATGTTCAGACATTTACCATTTTAACCCTAGAATTTCTTCAAGAAAATGTGAATTTTCTCATCGAAAATATCCATCTGCAGACCAATAGAAGACTATTTTTGAAAATGTATCATATTCCATGCGTTTTATACAATTTATAGTACGTCTATTTGCAGACCAAGGGAAGACTTTTTTGAAAATGTATCACTAGAATGACTGACTCGGTTATCGAGCCAGTCATTCCAGTGGTAAATTTTCAAAAATGACACTCCTTTGGTCTGCAAATGGGCATTTCTCAAGACACTGCTTAAGCCGTTTTAGCTGATATGAGGGTTAATGGGTTAAAGCTATGTTGAAATATCTCATTGATAATGAATGCCTTCTCTAATTCTGTCTCATGAACTGCTTCATGTACTGATGGGTTTAGTGATCCGGTTAAATGGTAACATCATTGCTGGAGAATTTTGATTCCATATGAATAGAGTGATTTGAATAGATTTTGTATTAGTAACATTTGCATATCAGGGATGCGTTTAGTTGATTCAAACGCTATACCAGATAGGTCCCTATTTGGTATAGCATACGAATCAACTAACCGCATCCCTGATATACATATGCTACTCGCGTTTTATTACCCTTGCATGTGCGCGCATGCGTGGCGCATGTCCGTAGTGGCATCACAGAAACTACTGATCCGATTTGACTCAAGCTTTACAAAATGTCATCCTTGTCGCCCATATTTGATTCTATCTGTTGATCACCTGGTAAATATAACCAGGCTGATCATCCCAGAAAAACGTCTTCGGTTTGTAAAACGTGATTGGTTGCGTAAAACGGGCTTCGGTAGACTGCAACAATAGTGATTTGGTAAAGAAAGTCCAAAGATATTAGTTTATGCAGTGTGATAACGGGAGCTTAGTCTAAGCAAATGTCAAATAGAATGTATCTTTTCTATGATGATAGAATTTTGAATTCAAATGCGATCATCGATTTGATTTCGACAATATTTAAACTTTCGCTTCGAAATACCGGTAAAGGTTGTTTTCAATGAGAGAGAGAGAGAGCGAGAGAGAGATGGAGAGAGAGAGAGAGAGACAGAGAGAGAGAGAGAGAGAGAGAGAGAGAGAGAGAGAGAGAGAGAGAGAAAGAGAGAGAGAGGGGTGAGGGAGAGGGAATGAGGGGAGGGGAGAGAGAGAGAGTGAGAGGAAGGGGAGGGGGAGGGGGTGAGGGAGGGAGAAATAGAGAGAGTGAGGGATGGGGTAGGGGATGGGGAGGGGGAGGAGGAAGGGAGTGAGGGAGTGAGGGAGTGACGGAGGGAGGGAGGTTGGGAGGGAGGGAGGGAGGGATGAAGGGAGGGAGGGAGGAGGGAGGAGGGAGCGAGGGGTCGAGGGAGGGAGGCGGGGAGGGGGAGAGGGAGGGAGAGGGAATGAGGGGAGGTGAAAGAGAGAGAGAGTGAGAGGAAGGGGAGGGGTGAGGGAGGGAGAAAGAGAGAGAGAGAGAGTGAGGGATGGGGTAGGGGATGGGGAGGGGGAGGAGGAAGGGAGTGAGGGAGTGAGGGAGTGACGGAGGGAGGGAGGTTGGGAGGGAGGGAGGGAGGGATGAAGGGAGGGAGGGAGGAGGGAGGAGGGAGCGAGGGGTCGAGGGAGGGAGGCGGGGAGGGGGAGAGGGAGGGAGAGGGAATGAGGGGAGGTGAAAGAGAGAGAGAGTGAGAGGAAGGGGAGGGGTGAGGGAGGGAGAAAGAGAGAGAGAGAGAGTGAGGGATGGGGGGAGGGGATGGGGAGGGCGAGGAGGAAGGGAGGGAGGGTGTGAGGGAGGAGGGAGCGAGGGGTCGAGGGAGGGAGGGAGGGATGGAAGGAGGGAGGGAGGGAGGGAGGGAGAGAGAGAGAGAGAGGGAGGGAAGGGGGAGGGAGGGGGGGGGGAGGGAGGGAGAGGGAATGAGGGGAGGGGAGAGAGAGAGTGAGAGGAAGGGGAGGGGGAGGGGTGAGGGAGGGAGAAAGAGAGAGAGAGAGTGATGGATGGGGAGGGGAGGGAGAGGGGAGGAGGAAGGGAGGGATAGAGTGAGGGAGTGAGGGAGGGAGGGAGGAAGGGAGCGAGGGATCGAGGGAGGGAGGGAGGGAGGGAGGGAAGGAGGGACGGAAAGAGTGAGAGAAAGAGAGCGAGCGAGAGAGAGAGAGAGAGAGAGAGAGAGAGAGTGGGGGAAGGGGGAGGGGGAGGGGGGAGGGAGGAAGAGGGAATGAGGGGAGGGGGAGAGAGAGAGAGTGAGAGGAAGGGGAGGGGAGGGGTGAGGGAGGGAAAAAGAGAGAGATAGAGAGTGAGGGATGGGGGAGGGGATGGGGGGAGGGGGAGGTGGGAGGAGGAAGGGAGTGAAGGAGTGAGGGAGTGAGGGAGGGAGGGAGGTTGGGAGGGAGGGAGGGAGGAAGGGAGGGAGGGAGGAAGGAGCGAGGGGTCGAGGGAGGGAGGGAGGGAGGGAGGGAAGGAGGGAGAGAGAGAGAGGAGGAGGGAGGGATGGAAGGGGAGGGAGGGAGGGAAGGAGGGAGAGAGAGGAGGGAGGGATGGAGGGGGAGGGAGGGAGGGCGGGAGGGAGAGAGAGAGAGAGAGAGCACGCATGATATGCTCAAACGGTTAGTTAGATTATGCCTGTATGTGGGGGAATCATTAATACTGGAGCCTCTCTCTTCATCCTGGTATGAATCGACACTAAAATTTGCTGGTAAAAACGAATCTCTTCACAGAATTGAAAAGCGGTCCAGAATTGGCTGAGATATCAGTCAAATAACAATTTGTCTTATTCCTTCTTTCTAAGTTGATTAGAGTGCCATTGCACATGTGTTTGTAGCGGGACGTCATAGAAACGTGTTCGTCATATGCTATCTCCCTATAAGGAGCGCGATGATTTGTTGACCTCTGCTATGGTGACTGTTGTTTGGTCACCATACAGTATACAAGGACTCGCTCTAGCTGTATTCTTCAGTCGGACGGGGGTCGTCCCGAGCGATGAACATTATCCATGCCTACTGCATAGAGCTCGCCGTTCTGGCAATCTACACCAACGCAGCTTATTTCAGTTCCATTTCTCATTTCGCATACTCGCCGAGAATTACGACGCCGACTCAATTTTTATACGCCCCGTGCCAACAGGTGCTAATAGACCAAATTTAAAGTAAGGTATCCCATCTACCAACTATAGGGACCTTCTCAAAGTCGCGTCGCCGTTTCGGCCAGAACATCTAAAATGATTATGTGAAACGATTGGACTGTCCTGATGTCCCGCCAAACCTGCTGTACCACGCAGAAGTACACCTGCGAGATCTCACCAGACATCCGCCACAATGCCCGGTTGCTCTACTTCAGCTCCATGTGTGAACGTGCCCTGCTCGAGACCATATACGACAGCCTAACCCTCAAGGAGACCAAAGGGGACTTTATCGAAGGTGCACAGAGGGAAGCTGAGCTGTACCGCTTCATCTTCAGCAACAAGGTGACAGGTGAGCTGTCACACATCAAGCCATCTCTGGAAAAGGCGCAGACCTTCACCTACAAGCTGAATTCAGCCAGGAAACTAGCCTGCTCTATGCGTCATCGCTGACAGACTGTCGCAGCTGCCACAACTTTCTTCATTCATCAGAAGGCTGCGCGGTCTCTGCTACTTCTTCAGATGCTTGAGGAACTTCGTCAGAAGCTTGAGGAACATCGTCAGAAGCTTGAGGAACTTCGTTAGAAGCCTGTCGCTTAAACTCTACCCACTGAGGGTCAGATTCTAGGACTCTCTTCTTCTGGAACTTCTCACAGAAGATCCACTTTGTCCATGCACGACGAGCATCTGACTTGCGAGCGGATTTGAGTAGATAGTCCTGGTAGTTATCTGGGAATATCAGAAATGCTGCCAGATCACTGGCCAATCTCCTGCGCCCTTCTTCGTTGAAGATGTGCTCAACAGCCTCCTTGCGGCCAACAGTGAACCCCTCCTGAGTAGCTTCTGCATGACTGGTGTCATGGCTCTCCACTACAGCGGCACTGACCTCCTCGCTGAAGTAGTTATTTGCTCCAGACTGGAGGCTATCCAGCATCTCTCGCTCTTCCTGGCTATGGAGTCTAAATACGGCAGCCCACTTCCCGACCATTAGTAGATCTTTGGGGTCGACCCTCGCCTTTTGGAGAGATAGAATAACAGGACTGTTGGTTTGGGCCACAGGAGGTAGGTCGAGGATCCTGCCCTGGGTGCTGTCAAACTTCCGGTAGTGTATCCGAGTCAGGAGTGCTTTCGTACTACGATCTGGTGCACCTTCCTCTACGGTGGACAGTATCTCCGCATCAGACGGAGGTGTGACCTTGGCTCGCTCGTGGATAATGTTGATGTCACGAAGCAGTCCTCGGACCCTGTCACAGTGGAACAGTGCACGCCGTGCCTGTCGTGCCGACTTGTCCTGCTGCCTATAGACAATCTGCTGGAGAACTTTACCAAACATGGCAGCCGATTAACCCCTCTATATACCCAGAGCTTAAACATGCTGCAGTATGTTCAACATCCAGATGGGGCCATTGAACCCACGACATCGCACCGCACTGATTCACGGAAGGACTGCCTGATGGTCATTCGACCCAGTATACACGATGAGAACCCGTTGTCCGCTGCTGGGAAGTACATTGACTGAACAATCTAGGCACAGATCCACGAGATCACGAGCATGAGACTCGAGTTCAAGCTTCAGAGTACACTAGAACAGTCGATAGAGGTCCCGCAGGTTCTGAACAGGTGGGAGATCGTGCAGAGCAACAGCACCGTCCGTGGACACCACCTATGTGAACGATGAGTACCGCGTCCTATGTCCGCTGGCTCGTGGCCCAAAATTCTATGCGAAGGGAAAGGGGTACTATGCTGTTAGGGTACAATGAGGGGTTCACGGAATTCGAACCACGGGCAGGTGTCGAGAAGCCCGTAGCAGTTCCACTCTTAACCCTCCTCGAGAACACACACATGAATCCGGCTGCCATGCAGGATAGGCTGTTCCTCCGGGTGTAAACTGAGCAGCTCGCAGATGCGACGATGAATGCTCCAAGACTTCATGTCTGTCACGACGAGAATGACCAGGAACTGAAGCAAACGGGTTCCAAACAGCAGATCGTGGCTTTCATCTGCCTCTTTGATGCTCTGGTTGGCCTGAACTCGGAGCTGTCGTCGGCATGCCTCCCTCTGGCGCATATGCTCGAGTGCTTTGCTGTATTCAGCTTCTCCTTAGACAGCTTCTCCATCGCCTGGTTATGACGCTCACGCTCGACCACTGCTGCCTGAGTCCCCAGTTCACTAAGGCAAACACGCCCACATTCAGGATTGCGGATGCCATGCTATAGTCTACAGTTTAAAGCTAGTATATAGCTGTCTCCAGCGACGGATATGTATGAACCAGATGCTTATGAAGATCCAGTCGAGGATATAGATGACGAGGGCTATGAGGAGGACTATGATGAGGAGGATTATGATGCAGACTACGAGGTCGGTGGTGAGTATGATGATGTAGAGCCTGAATCCCTCAAGCTAGTACACAGAGTGAAAGGAATCTTTCACACTTACGTAAAAGGTTATATCGGGCTGCTGGCAGCAGTTGGGGCTCTGATCGCTCTATTTACAGCGAAGGCTGGCAAGATGGTTTGCAAGATCGCCAACAATGCTCTCCATGGTGTGGAGAAGATTTCTGAAGCCATACCAGCCATCGCCTCAGGAGTAGGTACGTTCTTCGGCGTCGCAGGCCCTTGGCTACTGTACATTGCTTTAGCACTCGCGGCCATCTGGGTCGCCGAACATTTAAGCCATGCTATATAAGGATGGCGTCTCTGTACGACCTGGTCAAGATACTTAACTTCCGAGGGTTAATCGATAAACTACCGTTCAGTGAGGATCCAGCAGAGACTAGACGCTGGTGTACGGAGGTGTTTAAGGAGGTCTTCAGTGATAGTCGAATGGATGACGGCCGTCTGTTCATCTGTTTAGAATTCGCCCAGGCCATGCGTGATAGGACGGGAGTCGACGTCAGTGATAAAATCACCCAGGCCGTGCGTGACAGGACGGGAGTGGACGTCAGTGATGAAATCAACCGTCTTTCTTGAGGAACTCTACTATCAGCCTGGTGGATATTACCGTGAGCCCCATCAACTACTCGAGGCTGCACATCGCAAGGGCCACAACTTCACATTGGAGACATTTAGCCAGTGGCTCAGCCGTCAGGTGATGTGGCAGATATACAAACCTAGTCCACGGCACATCAGGCATGCCCATTTCGATGAAACTGTCTCGAACAGAGTTCACCAGGCAGGTGTTCTATTCCTTCCACACGACCCTGCTGGTCGTAAGACCTACAAGTATGCACTCACCATCGTCGATGTCGCCAGCAGATACAAGGCTACAGTACCGCTCACAGACAAGTCAGCTGGCCAGGTGGCCCAGGCATCCCAGGGTATCTACAAGGCTTCGGAAAATCCCCTCCAGTGGCCGGAATTGTTGCAGGTGGATGAGGGTAAGGAGGTAAGAGGTGAGACTGCAGCCCTCATGCGGAAACAAGGTGTGGTAGTTAGGCGAGGCGTGGTATCATCGTGCCCAGGCTATCGTTGAGCGGTGGAATCGGACACTGGCAGAGAGACTGTGCCCACACCAATACGCCCAGGAAATGGCCACGCCGAGTGAATGTTCTAGAGTATGGGTGAGAGGGCTGCCTGCTGTGGTGGAGAGATCCAATGCCGAGGTTACTAGGTCAATTGGGAAGAGGCCGGTAGAGGTTATCAGACACTCTGCTGTTGCCAGTCACAGCTCTAGGGGAGCGAACAAGGGAGAGGAGTGCCTACCACATGATGTCCTGGTTCTGTCCCTGTATGAGCCTGGTGAGCTGGAAGGTGGTCGACGGCCACCAAAGGACCCTAACTGGTCGATAGATGTCAACAGGCTTGACAGGTATGTGGAGGCGGAGGGGCAGCCTACACTGTACTACCTGGCACACCAGCACGGAATGCCTAGGCGACCATTTGTCATAGAAGAGCTTCAGATAGTCCCTGCAGACACAAAGCTACCACACCCTAGGGTGATAACATGATACTCGATGGGCTCGGTATGGACACCATCTAGTAGCACATGGTGCATATCATAGTATGTGGAGAGTCCGAGTTTTTCCTGCTCATACGTCACCATACCCTGGTTGCGCATGCGTAGGCCTCTGTTTTTTCCTCTGTCCACCCCGCCATGTAGGGCGCTGTAGAACCTCTGCCAAGAGACCTCATTCTGCCACTTTGACATTCCCTTAGCCGAGCACTTACTTGCAGCTGTGCTCTCCACGTAGTAGCATTTGGAGCAGAGAGCGATACCATGAGAGCCTTCGAACTCAAGCTTGAACAGTCACGGAGTCCATCCAAACCATTTGTCCCAAGCCAGCCAGTCCCGCTTATGAGCCTGGTACTCTGCTCGCATCACGGCGAATGACATCGTCGAGGTTGGAGCCTGCTATAGCGATATACGCAGAGTCAGTATCCATCTGGAGGTACCCAAAGCTGTCATGAGCTACGTGGCGATCGAGGAAGTCGTAGTAGAACTCCAGCATTCACAGCTTCGCGAGCTCATAAACGGCTATCCCCATGGAATAGTGATTCTCGGCTTGCAACTCTGGAGCCCGTATGACTCACCGATCTCCTCGAGATCTTCGAACCATGCACTACGCAGGGCCTTGTCTACCACGGATTCATCCTTCGTGAAGCCGGTGTTGCCATGGCCTTCTAGGGCCTCGATGAGCTTCCCGTAGGCACTGTTGCCGAGGAGTTTGAAGAGATCTGCCAAGAGCGCTTTGCTCTTATCTACATCTCCCAAGCGGCGGGCCTCCGTAACATTCTCCACGAACCACTCGAATGGGCGCTTGGCCTTATAGTCTATGGTGCGATATACAGCAGTGATTTCTAGGCCATGGGTTATATACCACTTGAGTGTCGGTGCGTACAGCAGCTGCTTCTTGCCAGAGAGGGCGCCGACCAGCTTCTGGGTGGTGGGTCGCTTCCGCCCTGTACGCTCTAGATATGCCTGCATCTCAAAAGAGACGGCCTCTACCGGGATTTCGAGGTTATAGAAGAGCAGGGGCATTTCCTCGAACTTTGCCCACAGAGCATTAGGGACCTCTATATCCACCTCAGCAAATCCAAACCAGCGGTTTGCTAGGAGCTCCTCCTTAAAGCTGGCTACACCACTGGCACTGAACCAACGGCGCACTGTCTCCTTACCACAGGGCATCTCTTTGGCCATCATTGACAGGTACAGAGCACTTGTGTCATAGCCGAGTAGACATTGGCAGACAAGCTCAGTCTGGCAGATGCGTGTCACACCTGCCTCGTGGTATCTGGTGAACACGATGCTAGGCCCTCTAACAACCGCGTCCTTCGAGAGAGTAGAGGCTAACTTCTGGCATGTGCTGAGCAGTTCCATGTAGGGTGTACTGCAGTGACACACCTGGGAGAGACACCGTGCCTTTGAGGATGTCTGTTTCTCATTCTGTGTAGAACTCCCGCATCCGCTCTAGGGCTTCAATGAATGGACTGACGTCCAGGTTGTTGTAGTATCGAATCCAGTCAGCGAATGTCCACATTCCGTGCTCGCTGAATGTCTGGTTGTATTGTTCCCACTCTGATCACGTCAAGAGGTAGCCACCCTTGAGCTTAGATGTCCATGCTGAGTAGTCAGGAAGCCCTGGATAGTTGAGCTTCTCATGTGTGTCAAACCATTCATATGGGAGCCAGCTCTTCTGCTTTGTACACCCGTAAGATTTGACCCATACCTCGTACGAGACCCCTGGGCCGAGGTAGTTCAGCACATCGAGAGACCGTAGCTCAGGTAGTATGAGGAACATGGTCTGACTAGTCTTCTTGGCGACTTTCACTGTACCTATACAGTCTGTCAGCTAATCGACAAAGTACTTCCTGATGTGGTTCAGGTCATACCACCCAGAGTTGAACCCCTGTACAGGCACTTGGTCACACCACTCGTTGATCAGTCGCTGTTTGTCCAGGTCTGTCGGTATGTACTGTGCCCAAACCCTTGTCCAGATTAGATATGCTCGCCGTTGGATCTCCAGCATGAACTCTCTGATCAGTTCTTTGGGCTCAGGCTTGCAGAGGTGAGTGGGCTCACTCGTGGCGCTCTCTAAGGAGCAGCCAACTGACACAGAGATAGGTATGTGAGTACTCTCGATCGTGAGAGTCTCCGTAGGATGTGTCTTGATACCATCCAGGAGTGCTTCGAAGTCGTAAACTATGAAGTGTGGGTATGGGACATTCCGAACTCGTTTAGGGACGCGTGGACAGCGTTTTATACAGCACTCCACCTGTACCACAAGCATGCATCCAGACGCTCGCAGCTTCTTCTCTCTCAGGACTGTCTTGCAGTATGTTTGTTCGGCATCCTCACCACGCTGGTGTTGTGGACACTGGTGCCAGACACAGCCATGGAACTGGTAAACGGTGTTGGTGTTCGGATCATAACCATCTACGGGAGCACCCTCGATCCAACGCTCGCCACCGTGCACACACTCAACATGGTGTATGTGTACGCCTCTGTTTCTCGACTCATACTCGATCCAATGAGTAGCCGCTGAACTGGATGGTTGGGGTGGATAGAAGGCTTTCTCATACGCAGACTGTGGCGCCTCAACCTTCTCGCCAGGACACATGATTGGGTTTTTTCAGCCTGTACAGTGATCAGCGTGGCGTTGAAGATTGCATGCCTGTGTAAACCTCTGCTGACAGTGACTACAGACTAGTGTATGTACCAGCTTGGTGTTCTTGATGTAGAAGGCGTGGTGGTCCCACACTCCGATGGTCATGGTGTCACGGTAGTGAGCCGCTTGCCTGATCAAGTGCCAGCTGCCCTCTTCGGTTGGTTCATACACGCGAATCCCGATCTTTGGAAAGAACTCTACCTTGTCCAGCTGATCCAGCGAGGTCTTGCGGGCATCAGGTCTTGCCATAGAACTGCGTGGCAAGCTCTCGTGCAGGAGCTGTACTTCTATCAGCTCTCGCTCCTCGGTGGACTGCTAGACATCTCCAGAGACACATGTTGTCCATGTAGGTGTCGAGAGTAGTCATATCCTTCTTCTGTCGTAGCCAGTCTGGGAGGGGGCCTGTCCCAAGCAGAGGTTAGCGGTCGATGACAGGGACATCAACCTGGATTGATGGAACGAAAGCCCACTTGGTGTTGGGTCGATCGATATTGTCTGTGTCGAGGCGGGCTCGCTCTCTTGCGGCCACCCAATCCTGAGCTGCTCCTATCGTGTTCAGCCACGGGATCCCTGGAGCATTCTTGTGGAAGAGCATCACCCTACTGTCTTTGATATGACGGATGCGATAGGTATGGGTGTAGCGGAGGTAGAAGGCGTTCTGGACTGTCTGCTGGATGTTTTGCATGATCTGGCCTGTGAGGTCTCCTTCTAGACCTCTGAAGAATGTCCAGCATACTGACCGGCGTCCTCTATCCTCTGTCTCCCTTTCACCGAGACAGTGGTCGAGAATGTTTTCGGCTTCTCGCCTCATGCTCCGGGCAAATGTTTCAGGCTTCAGCCCCCTCATCATTCGCTTAGCGATCCTGCATAGGAGAGGTAAGCACTCCAGTGGATGGTCCGCCATCTGCCTCGCTATAGTCTTTACTTGCAAGCTAGCAGTCACCTCCTTGTCCACCTGACGAGGCTCACGGAGCCGCTGCGCTGTCTTGTGGGGATTCAAAGGATCATCTTCGGTAAGCGCTGGATACCTTCCCGTCTTCATTGCTCAAGAGAGACGCTTCTGTGATTCCTCGGCACGGGCCTGTCTGATCATCCGCAGCAGGTCGGCTTTCTTGGCCTTAGAGGCTACTCTAAGGCCGACTTGCTTTGCAACCTCGCGAGGCTGTGCAACAGTAATCATGGTGTATATCACTGTGGATACCTGTCTCTAAATGGGCGTTCAGATCCTATTATGTGTGGTTGATGACAAGGCGATGTGGGTGGTCCGTCGATGTGATAGTGGATGCCTGTCTCTAAATTGGCGTCAGATGTGTAACGGGTACGGGCCGTCCCAGGGTATGGGACGTTGGCTCTAAATGGCCATCAGATGTGTGATGGGTATGGGCCGTCCCAGCTAGGCCGGGTATGGGACGACCGTGCGTTCCAAGCATGCCCCCTGGATAGGATAGTATGCGTGTATAAAGCCCTATGAGAGAGGTATGGCTAAGTGTATGCTTGTATTGTACCGAGTTTGTACTGGGGATTAAATCACTTCATTCTCGTGGTACCCATCAGGACCGGAATGAAGCGAGAATTTCAAAACTGTTTACCATTTTAAAATCGGACCAGAAATGGCCGAGTTATCAACAAATTCTAATAGTGAGATTTGAACCTGTGATTTTAAGTTTGCTAATAGCACAAAAGAAGGATTTGAACCGACGTATTAACTACCTCGACCATGTATGCATTAGTAAATATAGCTGATAAGTTATGTGTTCTCATTGCTGCGCTTATCAATCCCAGATCTTTGCTATTATTGCGCAGAACCAGAAAGACTAAATATGAAGATTTATTTACAATTTGATAACTAGGCTGTTGAATATTTTGACAGCTATAGCGGTAACATATTCCAGTCAAATACATTTCAAAATAGTCAACATCGTATTTGTCATGGTTGTATGACTGTGTTAAAATTGAGATTCTGGACGCTCCGAGCAAGCTTGCGGTTGAAGGGTTAGAATTTCGGACAAATCACGCTATAGTTTTGCGAGATATAGCCATGAACAGACTGACATATTAACTCACAAACAATATGCAAGACCCTCTCCACTAGCGTCGATGGGTATAGGGAAATGAGATAGCGGGCATAGTTAAAATATGCTCCTTTTGAGTTGCTCCAAAAAAGTTGGAATCAAATTTGCAAAAGTCATAAATTTAGCATTTTTGATCAAGCATTTTAATCAAGTACTGCAGCAACACCACTTATAATGATTTGGAACAATTAATGAGTATTAATGTTTAGTTTCTTGAAAAATGTCAATTCAACGATAATTGCTGATTACCGTTACAGCTGATATAGTTTCATAAGCTGTTCCGCATTAACTGTCTCGGCCATGTATGCATCGCAGTAACTATGTATGCATTATTATAGCTGATAAGTTATGGGTTCACACATTGCTGTGTTGGTGCGTAACAGCGGTTGCCCAACTCACGCTCACAAGATAAGATTACTAAGAGGCGAGATTTTAGTGGTGTTGCGGTGGGTCGATTGATATAGTTGTGGAATTGCATAGTGTTCCCAGGCTGCAGACTGGGTTCAAATCTCGCTCAAAAGACCTCGCTAGAACTTACCTGAAATTTCGAAACTAGGTAAGACACTAGGGACGGGGTAATATGACAAGGTTAGATAAAGACCCACCGCGACACTCCCCGGTGTGAGGTTAAAGCACCACAGACACACACGCACCAGCCGGCTAGAACATCATATGGTTATTAAATTGTAGATTCTTCAAAGACATACGATTCGTACAACTTAGTGGCAGACCATTCAAGTTTCTTGATTCAGTGACGTCAGTTTTATTGTGACGCTAGCTAACATGTGACGTATTTGATTACTATGTCAAGCACTTGAGTGAGTGGTCGGATCCCTGTACTGTAATGTAAGTAACACAAGTCCTCGGAAGGTAGATAGTTGATAGTTCAACGCAACCTCGCCAAAACCCAAACTAACGGGGTTGACACATCTGTTTGGATTATAGAGGTATTCGGTTAAATACCTATATAAAGATTGGGTCGAACTAAGAAATGAGTTCAGTTTAGCGAGGTTTACGGTATGCGGAGTTTTGACTGTAAAGCACGACACTGTTGAGCTAATGGAGCGCAAAGTGTGATTGATTGTCTCATTTCTGTATCAACTTCACCATGTAATGGTGAAACCGATCAGAGCAGCCTGTTTAGGGATGTTGAGGAAGGTCCATTTGCAGGCTAAGAGAAGACTCTTTTTTTAATGCATCGCTGTAATGACTGGCTAGGTTAGCGAGCCAGTCATTCCAGTGATAAATTTCCAAAAAGTAATCTTCTCTTGGCCTGCAAATGAAAACTGATTGTGCAAAAGTTTGAATTTTCTTGAGCGTGTAATGTTCTAGCTGTCCAAACAGCCTCCAGTTGCGGAACAACACAAATTATTTTTATAAATTACAATGGTAAATTTAAATAAAATTATCCTCTCTTGGTCTACAAATGGTTGCATTCAATGAGCAAAAATGTCATTTTCGTACAAATCTCGACCATTAAAGGATTAATTAATATAATATATGTAGCATTTTGACATAAGAAGGGTTAAATTATGCCATGCTTAGGTCACCCTTGCGTTGCGACTCAACTAGTTGCCGATCCATTTTTCTGCAATTCCTCGCGATTCCGTGTGACCAGTTCTCTCGCCAACTGCGGAAACATGAGTACACGATCGATCAGCAAACAATCGGCGATCTAAAATCGACTGTCGCAGGAGTAGAAAATGCCCTATGGTTAGTTTGAGCTATACATAGTAAATATGCGGATACTAGTGTAGGTATAAACTATCATCGTACCATATACATAATTCATTTTCATTCACATATACATATAGCATAGCGATAAATTAAAAGATATAAATACATATACACAATACCCATCTTACAGTTAAAAGAGATTCAAAAGGTATTTTCATCAGTATCTAAAGACATGGATTTCCCGTAGAGTCGTGCCCACGACACAGGCTGCCAGCATTGTTGCCCCCTTCCTATGGTGCGAGCCATGTGAAAAATGCAACAATACTGGGAACCAGTATCGAGGACACGCGTCCACAGGAATTCCAATACGTTCATGTTTTACGTCAGTCTATCAAATGTGTATAGATTGTACACGTTATTGCCTTTTAAATTGGTAAGATAGACCCGGATGTTGTTGAGTGTTAGCTAGCAGCGGCCCTCAGTCGAGTCAGCCTCAAAACATCCGACAAGTTAGTCATTACGTCATAAAATATAAATGCATTATTTGAAATAATGTACCCTGAACATAGCTGTCTGGATTTATAAATCTACGCCACAAATAGACGTGTTGTTGTTAAAGGAGATTACAGTGGAATTTAAAGGTTTTTCAATTGGCAATTGTTCATGGTACATGGTCATCTTTCCACGTGTCCTGGCACCAAAGAGAACGAAATGGAGACGAGGAGTGGGACATGGTCTCCCCACACACACACACACACACCCTCCCATTTCCCACCAATTGTCCATGATCATCTCTCCTCGTTTTCTGGCACGAAAGAAACGAAATGAAAACGAGGAGTGAGACAGTATTCATCCCACTACCTCCCACCCACCCTAACACATCCACCTACATCGGTTGCACTCCTCCCACCCATACCCACCGATGTTTGGAGAAAATGCTGAAAGTAAACTTTCACTGCGAATTTTAAAACCATGAAAAACAAATGCTGCTAGTTTTTGTTGGATGCTTGTGCTGCTATTTTGAAGCAATTCGGTTAATTTGAATACGCTAGGTCTTTTGAAATAATATGGCTTGATAGGAGAATCGTGCAAATTACTATATTTAGGAATATAAAATGGACTTGTATTCATATTCTAAATCGTCAATGCCAAATGGACATATTCTATCAGACAGTGGCGTGGGCATTGGTTTATGCCATCTTCCTATTTCTAGATGTAATTTGTGGGATCCTATTCGTATCCTGGTCAGTGCGTGCCTGTGCTTTACAATCTTCATTTTGTCTAAATAACATTTGTAATCGAGCTCGACAGAGATGTGCTTATATAACCTAGTCTTACTGTTTGTTTCTAATTGAATACAGTAAATCGTCAGGTGCTGCCAGCATGTCAGTCTTAACAGGCAGCTTTTGGTGGTTGAGAACTTTCCAGCCCCATTCTGTTGGATCCATATCTCCAGCATCTCCTCTCCAAACTTGAATTTGGTAGTACAGGCGAAGACTGTGAAACTTTGCGGATGCGGGTGTTGGTGGTAAATCTCATGCTTCAACATACTTTTTGCAACATTCTCCCTGAATCGCTTGTACCGCAAAGCAACTAGACTATCCATTGAAGTGCCATTGTATAGAATAAGCATTGCCTTCTCACCTGCTTTTATCACGTCATCTTTATTCGCATTACTCATTGTAAACACTTCAGCAATTTGAGAGAGTTCTTTGCAGCACTGGATTTTGCTAAGGGATGCATATTTTCCAATTCCATAAAACCTAGATGTTGAGTCACAGCCAAGGATAGCATGGATAAATAACAGCTGTGAGCACAAACAGAACCTGAGTTTTTCCTTTGCCATTTTGATATTCCACAGTCGGGGTTTCTTTGCATTTTGCTTTGGCTCTGGTCTGAAAAATAGCTGACAGCCATTCATATCAGTATGGTATAGAAGCAACACCAGTAGGTCGGTATCGTCTCCAACAAGAGCAGTATTTGTTGACTTTGAAGCCAAGATAGCCGTTTGCGTAATTAAGACATCAGCATCACCGCTTGCCTTTATCGTTAAGCATCCAGCCTGTTCCAGACATGAACCTAAGATTGATATGAACCGATGTTTGTTCTGCTTGTTAATAAGAAAATCAGGCTTACTCAGAGTTACAACTGTTTGCGGGGTCAGTACAACAGTTGCGCCTGATCCACGAGTTCGCCTCTTATGTGTTACATCTTTTATGTCTGGGCCTTGGTCATAACCATCAAAAACTACTGTAGCCTTTCCATATTTTACATATCCTTGACAAACATTTGCAAATGTCTCTCCACGCTGCCATGGAACATGGTGTAATAGAGCTCCTCTATCAAGCACATAGTGGACAGAATCTGGAAGGACTGCATCTTCATTTTGAATTAATTTCCACAATGCAATAGCAAGTGCCGGCTTATTTGCTTCCCATGGAAGAGATGAATTATCAAAGAGTGCGGGCGGATGAGTGCACAACTCATACTCAAAATAAGATGCTGGATTCCCTTTTGATCCATTTGTAGCAATTAAACTGAGTCTTTGAAATAGGAGTTGTGGATCAATTTGTACACATTCATCATCAATCTTGAGATATGTTTTGGATGCTAAGGTAATAGCTTGTCTCTTTCTCTGGAACGAAATGCTTGATACACATTGGCCACACATCGAATTAATAATTGATTCTCCAATATCTTTAGCATCGTCAATATTGACTGATTCATGTGCTGACAATCCACTAACAAGTCCTCTAAGAGAAGGGTCTGGTCCAAATGGATTCAGTTCACTAAGGATTTGAGAATTTTGTAAGTATCATCCATATCACGCTTTATTCGAGATTGTGTGGAATCTTTGTGTTGTTCACTTGAATCACAGTTTACCCCAGATAACTCTTGCATTGCATTACACACATCTGCACATGCGGGCATAGACAACAACCAAACAAGACGCTGAAGTTCTGTCATTCCACGACCTCGTGTTAGACCACCACTTGACATTACACTTCTCATAACGACCTGCTCAATAACTAGATCAGTAGATAACCCTGCCCTATACCTATTACTTCGATGAATGACATGATGACCATTGAGGAAGCTGGTGTGTATATCTGGATGACTTTCAGGTATTTCTAACATCTTTTGTAAATATACATATGCAGACTTGGCGTACAGATTATGCCCAGCGGCTGCAAAATATGGAAGCATCTCACGAACGGTCTGAAGGTGCATGTTCCAATCACCAGTTCGTTCTGCCTTAATGAATTTGCGCAGAATGTCAACCAACTCCATATACAAAAGCCAGAGTCGTGCAGTCCTCTTATCTTTCATGACCACCTTCTCTGAGTCTAGTTTGTCCTTGACATCATGTAATGCATTTTCCGAGGACAATCTTGTGGCTACATACGGATTTTTGATAATGTCATCATAGAGCTCTCCAACTTTAACCAGACTTTTATTTAGTGAACTTTCAATCGTTTCATGTCCTGCAACATTATCATCATTGTCAAACAATTCTTTTGAATGCATTGCAGCGGAATATTCTACTGTGTCAACTTCAGCATCTGCAATTGTAGGTAGTGGTAGGTTGTATGCATTTGCAATCAAGATTGTACTGAGAGAAGCAAAAACCATGAGGTGTCCTTGAACTGCTCGAGAAATTGCCTTTCCACTAAGAATGTGTTTGACAGCATTCTCAGCGTAGACTACCTCTAGAATAGGCGCAAGACCGCTTATGAAGACCTCCGAGTCTTAGAATAATTTGCTTTAATGGACTCCAGCTCGGCTCAATCTCTATGATAGTCATAGCTTTCCAAAATAAGGGCTGATCAAATGTAATCACGGGTGCAACATGGTATCGGTTTGCCTGTTCACAAACATAAGTCAAAGTGGAAAATTATGCAGGTCATGTTACTTGGCTCTAGATCTATCATCGGAAGGAAAATAACAGACGATTTACCTGGATAAACTCCTTGGTGAACAGTTTGCATCATGCCAGACCATGACTGTCTCCTTGAACGCAGAAAAAAGAGAAATCCCAGAGGATGTCAATGTCAGCTGTTGGGTCTGTTTGTTCCATCGCAGTTAACTCCTTAAAGGTCAATGGGAAGTTCCTGGTATGCTGAGACTCAAAGTTCCTGATACAGATCTTGCCAACTTGCTTGATATCTTCAGATGTTACATTTATCCTTGGAATAAGTTTGCACGAAAGGTTTCCTGGTGTAACAGATGCAATGATTCCCATTCCATGCAATGTATTATGCCCATCTATTGTGCAAATATTGTGATCCACATTGTCGGCAACAAACTGAATGAACTCGCCTGATAATGGCTGTGGTAGATCTCCACCATGAAGTGATGCACTGCGCTCAAACCTCTGTATCTCCACGTATGAACATCCAAATCCGTGCTTGTACACAGTGTCAACAATAAATCTAGATCCAAATTTATGGTGCATCTCACATGACAGCCCGAACTGCAAAGGTGCGAAAATAACTCTTGGACGAGTTCCTTGCATAATAGCCTGTCCAACTGATGCCTGTTTCATTTCTGTGTCTTTTCCAGTAAACAAAATCCGCAATAATTCCCGCAGTGTCTCTGGTAAATAATTCAATGCATTTACTGGGTCGCTCATTTGCTCCCTTGATGGATAGCTTTCAGATGATGTGCATGAATCAATTAACTTAATATCGTGTTTAAGCAGTTTGGCAGCTGTCTGGATGATTAGCATGCTCTCTGATTTGGAATCCTTTCTCTTCTGTTCCTTATAGAAGTCAGTCAAAATAGTAGATGCTTTAGAACGAAAGGTAACAACGTTTGGCTTACCATTCACAGTGCTAATAAATATTTCATCGCCATAATTATCTTTTATTTTATCCTGCATGTATTTTGTACTGTATGCTTTATTCTCTTTATCATCGAGATACTCTTGCATTTTATTAACGAGGTCGTGCATGGTCAGCTGCTCATCATCATTATTTTCAAGAAATGCCATTGTCGCACTAAATGCTCTTACTCTGTCCAAGTCTTCTGGCCTTCCGTGTTTTTGGGATGAGCAAGATGAGTGCAGCTGAGGGATCTTTTTCATGGTTCGAAAATTTACGCTGCAGCTTTGATGGTATACTGCATTGACAACGCATAAATCCGGCGTGAAGGCAAGCCGCCCAGCTACAAGTTTGCCCCATTCGTCTTTTCTCTGCTCACAGGCCTCGGTGATACTACATTGAAAGTCATGAGTACTTACTGGATAAATATCATAGCCACGTTTCTTTCCATCTTGAATTTTTGCAGGGTATCTGCATAGCAAACAATGTTCACTAAAATTGAATGTTGGACTTTCTGAACGGAGTGTTCGCATGGGTGGCGGAGATTGTTCAATTTTCTCTGCGTCACGGGCAATCCGCTTGGGAGCAATGAACTCCCGTCGACATTTTACATGAACCCTCTGTCCTACTTCAGCTATGACATCGCTTTCACGGGCTCTGCTAGCATGGTTAATTCCGCCACAGCCTTTAACTCGAAGCTTAACAGTTTGTGAGCCATTTTCTAGGCGCTGGTTACAAATAACGCATGTATCTAAATCCATGTCCATATTCTGATTGAATTGTATAGAAATGTATTCAAATTGTGAGATAAAAGTGAAAATTAAAATGCAATTTATTTTAGATAAAATTTTAAAAGCGAAAAACAAAATTAAACTTACTTTAAATACATTTTTTTTAAATTACCCCGGCCCTGTGCATACAACCATATTTAATCTGTGGTTTGGAGAATTTGTACAAGTGGTTCAAGGCAATATTGCCAATTGCTTACTGTCTTCGGTGACCATGAAATTCAGAGCTTAGACAACATTTCTACTTCGTTTATTTGTGGAATGAAGCAGGTAAGGGAAGTTTCATTATTCGGATAATGGCGGTAGCAAAATATGCGAATTTATCCACTTTCCCATCGAGGGATTTTGGAGGACTTTTGATATGTGACACCTGGCAGTCCCATGAATGACGCAGAAAAGAAATAAATTCTGTTGCAATTTGTTCTAGGTTAATTTGTAGTTTTACTGGACTAATTGGTTGAGAATCCAATACAAAATTCTGATTTCCCTAGTTAATCTGAGCGGAACTCTCCCTAATTCTCCATAGACAGCGCAACTAGAGGATCTCTGCTTTACATTCAATAATTGTTTACAAAATTTGAGATGACTTTTTCAATAGCATAACCATGATGACATGCCCATACCACACTAGCATAAGAGAGTATTGGTGATATTAGTTCGTCAAACAAATTACACTGATGACCTGTTGCCAAGCCTACGAATTTATTGCAGTTTTTCTTCAGTGCAAAGCACGCTTTCTGTGCCTGATCAGCTAACCATTTGTTTGTGCTAAAGTAAATGACCCCGTAGTTGTAAAGACTGTGCCCACATATTTGAATTCAGTAACAACTCCTATTTCATTTGTGCCATACCAAAATGTGTCCAATTAGCTTAACCGTCCACCCCGCCTGAAGACAACTGCTTTCGTTTTCTCAGCATTTAATGATAGACACCATCTTTTGCAATACTCGAGCAAAATGTTTAAACCTTTCTGTAACCAACCTCTTGTTTCGGACATTATAATTTTGTCATCAGCATATATAATTAAGAAAAGCTTAAGCAACGTCAAGTCAACCCCTCTGCCCCGCCCCTAATAAATTCCTCTTCCAAATCATTTATATACATGGCAAATAAAACGGGCGATAAACTCTCTCCCTGACGCACACCTGTATGACATTCAAAGTTCTTTGATAGTTCAGAATTGACTCGCATCCGTATTTTTAAACCTATAAACATTGATATCATAATATTAATTATCTTACCACTAACTTCAAATTTTAGCAATTTGTACCATAGATTATTTCGCACTACATAGTCAAAAGCTTTGGTAAAATCTACAAAAACACAATATAGCGTCTTTCGTTTTTTATTATATGAGAAATGAGGTCACTTAAAACATAAATGTGATCAACCGTACTAAATCCCGCTCGAAATCCCGCTTGTGCTTCTACATATACTTGGTCAACCACCGCCCATTTATTCAATCTATTGTTTAGGACTTTAGTAAACAGCTTGCCTAGCGTGCTTAATAACGTGATACCGCTTGGGGTTTTCACATCATTTATCGCTCCTTTTTATGTAGCGGTATTAGTATGCCTTCGGACCAACTTTTTGGAAAATTTCCACTTCTAAAAATTCCGTTAAATAGTACCTGAACGTGTGGAAGTAATTGCTCTAAAGCGTTCGAATAAAATTCATTAATTACCATCTCTGGCCCCGCGCTTTTGTTGTTCTTTAGCTGCTTTATGGCTTTAATAATTTCGTCATCAGATATCTCAGCGTTTAATTCATCTCATTACTGTAATCTCTGACATAATTCTGAACGTAGGGATCGGGTCGATACAATTCACTATCGGGGTTGTTAATTTCTTTAAAATATTCTGCATATTCTTGTAACGATGCATAGTTTCCTAGTTTCGTATTGACTGGGATCTTTAGCAACTTCAAATACAGTATTGAATCTGTGTGCTGGGCGTTCAATTATTTTTTAGTCAAGGAAACGCTTTGCTGTATGTCAAATTTTCTGACACAGTTCTTAAAATCGGTTCTAGCTGTTTATACGAGCTAATTCGGATTTGTCAAGTCTGTACCAATTTAGGGCCTGAAAAAAAATGTTTCGTTTTAATTTCGCAATCAGTCGAATACCGGCGATTATTCATTCGAGGAGCACCTTTTAGTATTACTAGATTTCCGTAAAAAGAGCTCATCCGCCGCTTTTTTATGGCCATAATAAACAAGTCAACTACATCGTCCACGCCTATCTCGTCTAAAACATGCGATTCCTACAGTAACGATCCCTCCAGTGACGTATTCATCTTTAAAAATATTTCTTGAATTTCTACTGATAAAGAATTCGCCCTCTAATGTTCAATGTATTCTGTTTTCCAAACATATTTTTCATTGCTTACGCGCCCATTATCGGAATTGCGAATGTTCTCAACCTTTGAACCGTTGCATAGCACATAGTACATTTAATTATTTTATGATCGGATAATTCATTACATTCTCCAATTTCAAAATCACTAATTAGATCAATTTTATTACTAGAACAAAGAATATAATCAACTACGCTCTCTCCTCTCTGTGTTACACATGTTATTTCGCCCACCCCCTTTTTCCTTACCCACCCTCTTATTTAAGATTTATAAGCCAGATTCCTTACAGAAATTTAAAGAGGTTTTCCCTTGTCACATGAAAAACGAGTCAACATATTATCTTCTTCATAACCGTCATTTACAGGTATATATTCAGCGCTATCATTCTCAACAAAATCTGGTAATGTTTTCGTCCTAGCATTAAGGTCGCCACAGATTCAAAAACTGCAATTGTTATATTCATATTCATTTTAGTAATAAAAGCCGCCAGACACTATGTAACACAAACCGAGATGCATGTCACCGGGTAGTCCAAAGAAATTTCTATGTAATTTTAGCCATATTATATCCTCAGACTCTTTTTTCTCTAAAGTTATACCACCTGATATGCTATTTCTAATATTGATTAATAAACCACCAGAATCCCTCTTTGCGCTTATATTCCTCGGTCTATTCCAGGACATTTGAGTAAACCCGTCGATATCATAGTGAAATAATTCAGAGCTCCATGTCTCTGTTAATAATATGATGTCCGACTTGACAGTTAATTGACCAAAATTAGGCGAATTAAATTTTTTATGATATTTGGTGATAAGTCCGTTTGTATTCCACATTGCTATATTTAAGCATTTTCTGCAGTTTATCATATTCATCTTGCGTGAAGGTGGTATCGTTAGGCGGTGATGAGTTAATCGTCTGGGGACCTAAGCAGGGCATTGTTTCCATTCTGCATACCTCAATAGCCAACAAACAATACAAAAGTAACAGGAGGAGGTCTAGATTAGAAGATCTAAGAATGCGGAGTGTCTATAGTCCGCGAAATAGCAACGTGTTAGGGATACTCGAGTCCGTCCCGTCATTAACTATCTTATTCAACTTTGGTCGAGATTCCACTGTTACAGTATATCTCCCATAGTAACTGTGTTGTCAATATCCACATCTCATGACGCTATTCGTCAATAGATGGATCCATTCCGAGCTATCTCCCGCCAATTTCTAGCTAAACGCCGCCAACATTTATGGAGAAACTTATTTGAATCTTTATTTGAAACTTTGCAACCTGAATACCTAAAATTTAAATTTCAAGGTAACTATACAGGTAAGCAAATGAATATTTTAAAACCAATTGGACTGGATGTTGTTGCTGCCTATGGCAGCAACAACATAGAGTCAAATTGGTTACAAAATATTCACTATTTTGTTTATTAAATTGTAAATTCATTAAAGACATACTATTTGTACACCTCGTGACGGACTTTTCAATCTTCATGCGAGAGCTTTTTTATTTCGTCGCTTTGATTTTGACTGCGTGTCGTATTTGATTATGAGATATTTGAGTGTGTGCGTAATATTCTGGATATACGATGTAATTTTAAGTTGAATAAAGCTAGGATTCCATTAACGCGTATGCGTATGCGTATGCGTATGCGTATGCGTACGCGTATCCGAAAGTAGTGATTTTATTCAATCAATTGGACTACTACTACTACTACTACTACTACTACTACTACTACTACTACTACTACTACTACTACTACTACTACTACTACTACTACTACTACTACTACTACTACTACCACCACCACCACAACAACACCTGCCATCGCCGCCGCCACTGCCGCCGCCACTGCTGCTGTTGTTACTACTACTACTACTACTACTACTACTACTACTACTACTACTACTACTACTACTACTACTACTACTACTACTACTACTACTACTACTACTGAAGTTATGATGGACCTGTCGGATACCGGCGTACCAGCTGAGCTGGGTACGCGCCGACGGTCCTGGATTCGTTTCCTGAACACGCCCCTCCGGGTAGAGCCATAAGCGTATATAGGCCTATGGGAGAGATAGCGTGTCGAAAAACGACTAAGTTCGTTAAAGCGCATGATGTGCATGCGCGCGCCGAGACGCTGTTTGTATGGAGCGCGTAGTTACGACCCAGATAGGATGGCACTTTTAGTGTACCGAGATGAAACCCTGTAAACCTTATTGATTGCCTGTTCCCGTTAAATCTGGCATTAATCAATTAATTCAACGGGCTTTTCAAATCGGTAAACCATTTCAAAATCGGTTAAGAAATGGCTGAGTTTTCCAGGGAAAACTCTTCCTGATTATCTTCAAAATATTGCCGTGACGTCATAACCACGTGGACGCAAAACTTCTAGAATGTTCTAGAACGTTCGACAGCACTATTATTAGCTACGCGCTGATTGGTTGTTGCTCGAACGATGATTGGATGGAGCCTGCGCCTGTGACGTCACGAGGAGTATAAAAGGAGACGCGATCCAGTGATCAGGAGCATCCTCGGCCAGTGGCCGAACAGGTTGAGTCTGTAGCGGCTACTAACAAGCGGGACAGACAATACGTGTCTTCCTTCACTATATGTCGGGGTTTTATCCCGTAGCGTGCAGTCCTCCAACCGACCGCACTAAAACAATTTTGTAACTCCCCATTTACGGGAGGAATTTGGAACTTCTGATAATTGTTCACGAATATTAACATCTACATTCGGAACGCAAATTTGCGGTGAGGCCTTTATGGCCTGAATATGTGAGTCTACAGATGTAGAGACAGGATGTTCTTTGATGGATGACTCGCCGGATCTGCCGGCCACGCCTAAAAGTGGTATTTCAATCGCTGCCGCATTAATCGTGTATGTTCTTTCTACTTTCAACCGCAGCAAGTAAACTCTGCCCGGTGCGTCTTCAGAGCTGGCCGACGTACCCAGCAACGTGAAGGTTGTTTTGTATCTTCGTTTGCCTCTGACAACCCCTGCATGTGATCGGATTGTTTACACCTTTCATCCGTGCCTTTGGTGTACGGGAACTGTCTTCACCACGTGGTACTATCGTATCTGTTACTGACTGCTCGTTAGACATTCTACTAGGCCTACAGCACTGAGTGATGTACTCTCGCCATGAGTATTCTTGCAGGAGTCTTGTTTGCGGAAAACAGCTTGTGGGAACCAACCTGCGGGAACATTCCAGCTTCCGGAGAGCGCATCATCCCACGTCAACTACGGATTGACGTATCAATTTCAGTAACACGGTAGCCTAACTTAGGAATGACTACCAAGTATTCAAGTAATTATACTTCACAGTTTAATTATTTCTCTATATAGGTTTTGATAATTATATTGTATCCGTAAAAACGGTCCCGATGACTAAAAGGAACAGTAATGGTCTTAGGACCGCTAGTTATAATTTCTGTATTTGTTGATAATTATTCTCATTTTCCTCAATGTGTTGCTAACCGCACTATAGTAGGTTCATAAACCTGTACTGTTATATATATATCTTGATCAGTTGACAACGTATTGATTGTCCTGGTTAGATTATGTATATATATGGCCAGTGGCCATCCATTCATATGTTTGGTTTATTCATAGAAAATATAGGACTGCAGTGCACGTAGGAAACACTATACAGCAACACTTATATATGCAGCACTTTCTCCCGCACCAACAATTTTTCACTGAGGTCGCTGTCCGTGCTATAACTCTGTTTATCCCGGCATGCTACCGACCAAACCTTTTCTATTCAGCTCAATAGGATAGGTTCAAAATGATTAAAGACACTTTCTTCATTACATACTGTGTAATATACTCTTCTCTTCCCGTAGTGCGATAATCTAGCCCCGCACTCCGGCAAGACTCATAAGTAAGATTTTGTCTCTCTTCGTGCTTCACACAGCCTTGTGGCTTCTTAATTGTTTGGATGTCCCCATCCGCACCATGGGCTGATCCGACTCTGGGAAACTGTTGGGGTTTCCGAGCGGTGATGGCCAGGGTGTGGTATCACACACATTCCCATGTATCTTCGGATACTTAGTAGTTAGCACTTTAAGCCAATGTAGGAAAGCACTGCGAACACATGTATTAATTATTATTTTATTTACTGACAATCCTCCCGCACCGCAGTGCAAAACGGGCAACTTGTATATAAACCTAATGACAGGTAAAACGGTTAGTTCCATAGGGCCCGGTGACGGGCGAGATACGTATTCCCACCTAATTCCGTTAAACTGTCCGGGCATGATATTTAGATCTGCCACGCATTTGCGGGAAGGACATTTGCGGTGGGTATTCGTCTCTCTTACCCCCACCATAACGATAAGAAAATTGGTCTAATAATGCTTTCGTGAAATGTAACCCATGTCTTGTAATGTTGTATGTGGTTACGGGGCGGGATGTCCGGATTCTTATCCAGTTCGGAGATCCTGCTACGTAACATGTATGAGCGCTGCCTCTAGTATTGATGTCTTGGGGCATCTGTTCTCTGTGGCAGCCGTGTCTAATAACTAGGTAGATATCAGCCAGTTGCGGCCTAAAATAATTCTTGTTCTGAAAACAACTAAAAGGAATTAAGCAAAGCAGAAGGCCCGCAGAAATAAAGCGGCAACTACTAATACAGCAAACCAAGAATTACATAAGACGGTAACAAGGGAATCCAACGGGAATCCCCATCCCGTCTTCATGTAAAACAGTACGCACCCCTACTCTCACTAGGTATGGTCTTTTCTTTCTAAAGCATTTTTGATTGAAATATTAGAGTAGGCCCATTTTTTGCCTACTATTCTTCTTCCGCTTTAAGCAGTGGCGACACCTTCCCGAGACGGAGGCCCGCACAAGGCAAGGATTCAGCGACGACGGTCCACGCCAGGATAATACTCCTCACCCAAAACTTGCACTAGGAGTAGTGCCCGCGTGAGACACATCACTTTTCGTCCGAGGTAACCTTCTTCCTTTCAGATTAGAGGTATAATAACTTATATTAAGTTAAATAGTTAAGTCTCATGTACGGGAGCCTCCCTTGCGGGGATACCTCTGCGGACCTACGAGTCTGTGTGGTACCTCCGGGAGCCCCATGTTTAAAAGTTCATCTACCTGTCTCTATGTCTCGTATTTTCGTATGCTCTTACTGTAGTGTTATCTAGCATATTTATAATTATTTAGGTAACCTCATTGTATAGACTTATATTTTTGGGTCACCAAAGCAAATCATGTAATTCCATATCTCACGAAATTGCTATGGACAGGCATACTGGTGACACAAACTCGTGGGATGAGACAGTTGTGTCTAATGTTCGCGACGATGGTCGCACGGCCCCACCGGCCTTAGGAGCCAGATTTTGTTTCCCGCAGGAATGCTGTCCGTATCCGAATAAAATCGCTACATGTTGCGATCGGGTTCGGATACGGACAGGTTTCGCATACGTATACGGACATATGGAATCATACTATCTATTTGTAATGGGAGCGGGACAAAATTCGGATGTGGGATTTCTTGAAAATGACGTTTTCATTACGTCATTCATGGCTTTCCCCAAATCGACACTATTATTCTGTACATATTATAAATTCATGACCAGCAGCAGCTTGTTGGTTTTCAAATGTATCTGAATTCAAGTGGGGGACACGGCTCGCCTTTGATTCTGTGATCAAATATTTATATCCGTCCCCGGGCCCGCTGACTTAATGAAGATTCTTTGATTCGTGCCAAAGTGTTTCTCTCTGGTCTTGTTGCATCACTCTAGCTATAATACTTGTATCGACAAACAGCAACTTCAAACTTGTATCATATTGTGAATTTATTCTTGTGAATTTATTCCCTGTAACAATCGTAACTATAATCTGACTAAAACTTCTAACTAATATCTAACATTTATGTTTATACTATAAAAATTGACCGAAAAACGAACCAAAAAGTGATCTACAGAGTAATCTCAAAAGGTAGATCCCGTTTGCACAAGACATGCAAATATATAGCACACTCATCAACCCTCGCCTCAGCCAATCCTGGCCCGGCACACCATCATTCCTAACTCTGTGGTAGAAATCACTGATGTCATCTTGTTGACCGATCCGTGCACTCGAGCGCCATTATGACCTTTAACGGCCATAATGATTCAAGACTAATTTGTGCAGTGTTCGTATCACGATAACATCAATGGTCTCTACCATCAGTAAATGTCCAGCCATTATGTTAACTGACCTTTGTTGCACGCTAACAAAGGCAACTGACGTAATGGCTGTGACCACGGCTTGACCCTATAAACCCTTCTCAACCTGAATTCAAAATCAGAATGCAGAGTAATCTTTTATATCCAAAATCTGCACTTTGAATAATTCAGATTTTACATTGTGTTCCAATATAGAAGTTAAATTCATAGTAAGCGCGCTGGAATGTGAAACTCACTGAAAGGCTGATAAACATACGCATACGCAAACGTACAAATGGAATCACTCATTCAGATACGCATATGCATAAGCATACGCATACGCAAACGCATACGCATACGCATACGCATACGCATACGCGTTAATGGCATCCTTGCTTTAGTTGCATAATAATATATTTGTTTATACAAGACCAGCAATGAATCGTAAGCTACAGCTAATTAGCGAATACTCTGGTTTCTCTGCGAAACAAACACTCACACACACGCACGCGCGCGCGCACACACGCAGGCGATCGTCTGATTTGTGTTTACATTTTTTATATCTGTGAAATTCATAATTTAAATTTTCCTGGATACTGACTAGTCGTATATATAAGAATTGATGTTAAAATGAGCGTATTGCCTCACCGGAAGCGTTTTATGGTATATTAAATTTATAGCCCTATTAGGTATAGCCCCTTTAAACTATTACAATCAATGATGCATTCTGAGCCATTGTCACATTACAAATCCGTTGTACTAAATGTAACACATACATGCGTTGAAATATTTACCTGTTGTTCCATGCAACTTGCCACGCATTTGGCTTCGTGTAGAAGTCGGATATACCGTTTGTCACCGATTGCTGTTAATCTTGGTGACAGCATAGATTTTAATACCCGGTCGTCTCCACTTCCATGCGTGTCTATGTCTAGAGCTCCAGGAATAATCCACAATAACACTGATGTAATGATCCATGATGTAAGAGGTAAACGAAAGTGCGCGGGCATATGCATGTCTCCTAAACCAACATTTATCACGAAGAATGCAATATCATTTGGTAAAATAAAAATATGTGCTTTATCATACCGTATACGGTATCCTACCGGTTATCAGATTTGAGAAATACAAGTAAATACTATCGAATAATATCGCACTAAGACGTATCACCACTCGTCCACTGACTGAATCCACGAGAAAGTAACTAAGTTATGAAGTGGCCATTAACATTTGAAAATCTATCATGCACGTGGTCGTCGGCAGTGCTTAGAACCTATAAGTGGTTGCCTAATTGACTGTTAGCGGCAATGGTTTGATCGCTAGATACCTGGTATTAGAGATCATTTACGATGAAAGAAATATATGGGTGATTACGAAGCTAATGAAAGAATAGCAGCAACAGGTACGCATTAAATTATGTTGAAACAATTCAACGGCTCCCAAGAGAGGGTTATTTTTGAAAATTTACCACTGGAATGACTGGCTCGGTTATCGAGCCAGTCATTCCAGAGGTATAATTTTCAAAATAGTTTTCTATGGGCATGCAAATGGACAGCTCTTAAGACCTTAAGCCGCTTTTGGCCGGATTCGTATAAAAAGGGTTAAATAGTTTTTGATCTTCCCGACTTGCGCCGACCAATGTGCGTGAATCCGACGTATCCTTTCAGGACTTACATCGGAAATTTCCTGACTGACTGGTGCCGCGTCAAGATCAGAATCCAGCCCGTAACTCTGCGGCATCAATCGGTGGCCCGTCTCCAGTAACTCAGCGGCGCTAGCGTATTAGCGCTCGCAGACGGTAGACAAAATCGATGCGTTATTACTGAGTAGAGATGAAATCAAAAAGAAAAAGACGTTTAGAGCCTGAGTTACATCACCACGATCGGATACCTTGTCTTGACAGGATTATATCAACACGGCCGGTGTAAGAGAACATGGCACATTAGGCCGGTGCCCCCCCCCCCCCACAGACACGCACGCACGCACGCACGCACGCGCGCACGCACTCACGCACACGCGGCCACAGTACGTACGCGCGCGCACACACACACACACACACACACACACACACACGCCACCGCTACCGCCACCATCACCACAACCACAACCACACACACGCACATACGAACGTACGCACGCACGCACACCACCGCCACCGCAACAGCCACACACGCACGTTCGCGTGCACACACGCACACGCACGCACCCACCCCACACCCACATACCCACACACATACACCACCGTTACCGCCATCGCCACCGTCACCATCAAGACCATCACAACTACGCAAACACGCACACACGAACGCACGCACGCATGCACACCACCTCCACCGCAACAACTACACACGCACGCACGCACATTCGCGCGGACACACGCACATACACCTACACACAACCACGCACGCACGCACGCACGCATGCACGCGCACACACACATACTCACGAACGCACGCACGCACGCACACACACATACCCACAGGCACACCACACACACACCACCCCTCGAACATTTTGAAAATTATATGCTCAGAAACCCCATCTCTGCTATTCTGATTTAAAAACAACAGGGTTATTTTGATTCCTAAATTGCCTATAATTTACCACATATAATTTACATAAACGCTTATGTAATTATAAGTTTGAGAGCAATGGATCACGGTAATTGCGCAAACAGGTTGCGTCCCACAACAGTCACCACAAATATCAGCGGATAGCAATACAACAGCAAAAATAGCCAAGATACAGTTGATCACAATTAAATCTAGGCACAAATAACGTCACCATTAAAGCACACAATATAGATCACGGGTACAGATTGCGGTGTTGCGGTTGAGTGACTTGGTAAAGAGGCTACCGAAAGCAGAAGTGATTAACCCTTTCACGACGAAGCCGGCCAAAACCGGTCTTTGCAATGGTGTTAAGAAATGTCTATTTTCAGGCCAAGAGAAAACTATTTTTGACAATTTACCACTTGAATGACTGGCCAGTCATTCCAGTGATAAAATGTCAAAAATAATCTTCTTTGGTCAGCAAACGGACATTCAATAAGTAAATATCCTGATTTTTAAAAACAAATTTAGGCATTAAAGGGTTAAGCTGCAATACGTGCCAGTAAAATTATCTCAGTCACTGACGTTTGCAGCTAGTACATGAAGGATCCCCTTTTCAGATTCAGCGCAGAGCATGGGTGTTGACTCATGGAAGTTTGTGGCTTGGATTGTCCTGAATGTTCTTCATATTCCAGTTACTGTACACTATCCTCCCTTTAGCAGAGACAAGGCAGGCTCTACCCACACATCAGGTGCTAAAGACCTTCAATTTTAATGTGTTTATGTGCATGGCTACTTGTCCAACTGAGGGTTTAAAAGAGGGTACAAATCAGGATGCACCCACGGGTTTCTAGTTGGCACTGAATGTGCCAAGTTCCAATCAATGCAGCCAAAGCTGGTTAGTTCGCCAGTGCAATGTTGGTGTAGTGCGGCCAACCCTGTCTGGTACATACTGGCCCCGTTCAGCTGGATATGAAACAGTCTGGTAGGGAATACTCCACGCTCACCCTCCACTAGCCACATAAGGCCCCCCCCCCCACCGCATATATAAACCATTTGGAAGGCTACGCTATGGAGACTGGCAACTTATGTATACACCTGTGCAAATGCTAAGCACCACCCTATTTTTAAGCACATGCGAGGGTATATTCATGTGCTATGAAGAAAGCAATAGCATAAACATTTATGTACCCATCCATCTTAGTGCAAGAGGTAATAATGCAACTAGAGAAATGCTGATTATGATGGTGGGGAAACACTGTATGTTTTTGTTTGAACTTGAAAACGAGGCCTGAATATGGTTACGTTGACACAACTGACAACTATTGCCCTACAGTTGACACACGTGGCTAGATTGTCATTAATGGTGTCTGAAAACGAAGCTAACATCTGTGCACGAGTTTGAGACTGTCATTATTAATACCGGGTATATCCACCTTGTGCCTGGATGACGGCCTGGACACGACGTCTCATGCTGGTCACCAACCGACTGATACGCCATTGTGGTATTCGTTGCCATTCAAGATGGAGTGCGTCTGTTAATTCCTGTAGGTTCTGCACAGGAGGATCCCTCCTTCTCACCATGTTTCCCAGAATGTCCCAGATATGCTCAATAGGGTTCATGTCAGGGCTCGTTGCTGGCCATGGTAGGGTTTCGATGGCATTCTGGCGGAGGTATTCATGCACAGCTCTAGCACGATGTGGTCGGGCGTTGTCATCCATGAATATAGGGTGGGTTCCAGGTGCATGATTTACAAAATGAGGGACCACAACTCTATCCAGTATGGAATCTTGATATCTTTGTCCATTTAGTGTTCCAGGTACAGTCAACAGATCCAGCTTACAATCAAATGAGATGCACCCCCATATCATAACGGAACCTCCACCAAATGGAATTTCTTCCGTGATGTTACGTTGGTCGTACGCCGTGCGTCTGGACCTCCATACACGAGTTCGACCATCTGTGGCATGAAGCAGGAACCGACTTTCATCTGACCAGTGTACCCGTCTCCAGGATCTCATATTCCAGTGTCTTCTTTCGTTGCACCACCTCAGACGCTCCTCTTTGTGGTGTGCAGTGAGGAGAGGACGTCTGACAGGTCTCCTAGCTTTCATGCCAGCAGCATACAGTCTCCTTTTGACGGTAGACATTGACACTCTATTGCGCGTTTCCAATTGCTGGCTGAGCACTCTGCTGTTGGTGAATGGAGATCTCCTAACAAGGCGTACTAGGGCTCGATCATCACGGGCAGTAGTCTTCTTCGGTCTTCCAGATCTAGGCCTGTCCTTCACCTCGTTAGTTTGCCCATGTTTTGCAATCAACGACTGATTACAGTATGGTTAATGTTCAGCTGTCTGCCAATCTCTCTGCATGACATACCAGTGGTATGTATGCCTATGATTTGCCATTTCACACGATCACTTAACCTTCGTCTTGCCATAGCGGTTCACAATCAAGAGCTAATTCTCTCTGTACAAATAAACCACAGTCATGAACACACAATTCCTAATCTTGTCGCCTAAATCTGTATGTAATGTTCTACACCTCAAACTGGACTTTTACATAACTGAACACGTGTGCTGTTTCCCGCCACGCACGGACATCAAGCGGCGTGAAGTCATGCATGCATGTGCATTTCGTACTTGGAATTATGTCAGCTAACGCGGGGACAAAAAGTATGGCAGCCTAGTTGTACCATCATGTTTCTACGTTCTATTGTTTTTGCTGGTGCTTAACTTTTGCACAGGTGTATATATAGTTGCTCATATTATGGCGATTCCATAATATGGGACCGTTCTCCATGATTTTGGTATGTATCATTACCAGAATTGAATGGAAAATTCAAAGCTCTGAACAGAAATGAAATCGGTTCAGACCTGGCAAAGAAACCGTAAAGTTAAGACTGACTATTGAGAGCTCCAGCTAAAGCGTAGACGTTGCCAGCGCGCGTACTTGATCAGGTGAGAGCCAGGCACGATTGCTCTAGCTACCTCGCATTGCACACAATACATGCTCTGATTGGCTGAGTCCGCTGGCGCAGCCTCTAAGCGAGTATAAAAGGCACTCTCACAGTCAGACTCAGTTAGAAGGGAGGCGGTCTCCGTCCGATTTGGAACTTGTTCCTTATCTGCGTAGTGCGGAGCGCTCGCGTTCTGCAATCTATACCAACACAGTTTATTAGAGTCAGGTTCCCTCTCAGGATACCTGCGCTCCACACTGCACTAAGTTTTTGGACGCTCCTGGTAGATCAACAGAGGCAAAACTCTAAATTAGAAGAAGGGTCATTATTCTTACCACCGTCACAAGTGGTGCCTTCATTGCGGTGTAAGACTTTTCGAGTATTACCAACCAAATCAGCATGTAGGAATGGTGGTGTTCTTAAATGTCTCACCAGACTTTCCGTACCATGACAGAAATGGTGGTGATAGTCAATGGACGCATCCAGCATCAAGGAATTCATGTGTTGACCATAGTGCAGACAAGGACATTGCTTTACATGCCGCAAGAGCTAAGCGGTGTGGATTGGCTTGAGCTGAGAAAATAATCTACTAATATGTACTTACACAATTGAGGCATCTGTCACTCTTAAAGCACAACCAGTATAACAGTGATATGGTGAACCTTTCATTATGTGCTATGTATCGCAATCTATTGACCACCAGTAATGGCATTATTCTTCAATGTTCTTTAGTGTGAAATATACTGGCTAGCATCCTACAGTAATTCTCCAGGCGGCAGCTACACACTGCATCAACTCACACCGCAAGAAGACGGTGTAAAGACAACATGTGATGTTTAATTTGCACTGATGACTAATAGAGGTGCACCACATAGGAACATATCATAGTTATGTTATACCGTTATTAATAAAAAAAATAGTACCGTAATAAGGGTACCGAAAGGTCAGACCTCCACTTTAGTATGATAGTGCACATAATGTTATGCATTGTAAACGGTGCCACGAATTAAACGGCACCATAGGCTAAGTTGGCCTTATACTTCAATGAATGCATAATTGTAATTAGGCTTTCTGCCCATAATATTAGTTAGAAGTAAAAACTTGAAAAATATTTAGACCACAGTACACCTAGGTTACACTGTACATCAACAACAAATGCATCACCATATTTCCCCCCAACGGCACCAATTTTGCATTAAGACCGCTGCTGTTCATGCTCTTTCCAGAGAACATAACATGCTGCCGCTAAGCCTAGAACTCTGATAGCTCAATAGGATAAGTTTTTGAGGTAGCCAAGGGCGATTACTCTACAAACGGAGAATTGTTATTAAAAGCTCTTCTTCACGGTCAAGAAGACCATTGCATAGAGGGCACTACTGATTTTCATAGTTGGCCATTCGTGTTAAGGCCTCCTAAATTGAAGAAAAGAGTAACTGCCTTTGACTACGCTTCTCTGGCCGTCTGGCCGAAGTAATTGTTTGAATTCCCACTGTCAGAATGGTTAGGACCATCTCAAGAAACTACAGCAGTTTTCTTGCCAGCCAGAATCAATTTGTTGATCACACACATATCCCGTGTATCTTTGGATACCTATTAAGCAAGCCTTTTATGCCAAAGTAGGAACTACTGTGAAAAGATAAATAATGCAATAGTATTGCCATCCCAGCAGTGTTCTTTGGGCAACTTTATCCAAAGTTAAAAAGCAGCTAAATGGTAACTGAGAGGGATAGGCTCCTCAAGGGTTGCCGTTAACAGACGGCAGTGGGCTCGCAAGAGTCCGAGGGCACTAAACACAAGTTATAGTGCAGGGGCAATACTGAAGGCCTCCGTGTCCAAGGAAGGATGAATTAACATTCTACTGTGGTACCATCTATTCGGCATATTGTCCGGGCTACTAAGATTCTTGTTCATCCTATCTTAGTAAGTGGACAGGCGTGGTGCAGGGATGACAGTCCAGACCCAGGACATCTTTAGCAGACTAGAAGTTCGCTGTGTTTGCTAGAGATGGCCTGCAGGCGAGGCCAGGGAAAACGGTCAAATTTCGTATCCTGTTGACAGATAGATATGGATCAGACCATCGTTTGACCTGAGCATGAGCTCAGATGATGATCGCTGTCGATTGGGTTGCCGGCCGGTTGTCTTGATCTTGTCAGTTCATCAACCCGTTTCTGTTTATGTGTGATCAAGATAGCTCAATGTACAGGCAGGCCATGGCAAGTGTTCATATTGCGAGTCATTTCTCCTGTGATCAGCGGTCATGAAAAGTGTTTCTTTGGGAAGCAGGAGGGTAAGTGCGTGAGATGGTGTAACTGTCACTTGCTGGATGGGCGGAGCACATTGAGATCCCAAGTATGCAGAGGATGAGTGACATGGCTAAGCACGATATATGCGCAGCTATGGCCTCTTGCCAAAATGACGTCTAGCAGGCACCACCTCCATGGTCTATGCGGGGCAGCAGCCCCTTGCCAAAATAAACATTTAACTGGCATCCAGTACTGTGTCCACTTGGGTCGGAAGTTGGCAGGGTGTGCCTTGACTCTGTCCCAGAATATGTTCCCCTAGCTTGGACAGGTATTTATCTCACGCATATACGCAAAGGCACCTAGCCTAGGCTACTTCCTGTGTGAAGTACTGGGCGGTCGTCTGGCGTGGCGAAGATAGGAAACACACCAGGAAGGCCAACGGGTGCAAGCAGACTGGGTGAGCAGACTTAGAGCTCCCCACGACCTGTGGGAAAAGCCACCATAGATGGAAACACGTTTCTCTCTCCCCACCATAAGTAAGCTAAGAACCGCTTTCTAAACACGCTTCCATCAATGTGATTTGCCCATGTGTTGATATTTGTGGTTGTGATGTGGTATGTGGAGAGAACACTCTGCAGCTCTGAAACTACCACCAGACAACATGTTGCATGCTGTCGGTCTGAGGAGAGATGCTCCGTGGGGTATAGGGAATGGTACCAAGCATTCTCGCAAGGAGACGTATTCATTACAGACAATTGGTGCTACACCATTTGTGGCCTAAACTTAGAATGGTACCAACTAAATAGTTCTTTAACTTACACAAAATGATGGTGCTGAATCCCATAAGGATCAGCTACCCCATTTTTACGTATACACCATCACACCAACATTAAAATGACTACATTAGGATAAAAACACCTTTTTCAACTTTGTAAGATAGGTGGGCAGCCATTTTTACCGCTCTCCTCCTCCGCTTCAGTGTTGAAGTCATTTTCCTTTGGATGGAGGCCCGCGTGAGGCACTTTCCTTTCACAAAATTTTATATTCCCAACTTTGCAGATGTCAGTGGTGACATATTTTTCCTCCTCATTTTTACCATGGGATCGCTCTAGCCATCTACAAAAAAATGGTATGAGTATCTCCATCCTTCCCTTGCATTTTTATAGTCAGCTTCCCACCGGCTACCTTCTCACAAGGCGCCACGGTGTGGTACCATCATACATTTTCTCTCAAGCAAACGGTAAGGATACAATCATCCTTGGTACCATAGTAGTATTGGTTCACCATTTTTCCCCTGCATGTTATTGCAATACGGATTTCTCTTTCTCCTATCTTCTCTCTTCCTCTGCAGCGGCATTGTAGGCGTTTTTCCTGTGATGGAGGCCTGCACGAGGCACTTTCCTCTCGCAAGCCAATACTTTTTAGCCAGCCTGAGGCAGATACAGTTTATATTAAATCAACTGACCGTGACATGCCCGGACCTTCCCCCAGAGGGGTACCTATCACGATACCCTCTTTATATGACTAGATCAGTTAGGTACCACTGGCAAGATATAAAACTAACACAGCACTTTTTTGTTTGGCATGCACCATTCTAAGTAGCAAGCAAACAACAAAGGACCGTTAGTAGATATAAAATGAGTGCTTTAGAACAGAACATGATGGGACCTGCCGATCGACAATCCGTGGCTACAGGAGGGAGGTGGGCTGTCAGAACAGATGCAACTACAGGAGGCCGACTGTTGTTAGACTGTTTTAGTTGGCTGGAGCTGCTGATCGCCGATCGGCTGCTACAGGAGGTAGGTGGGTCATGAGGTGGTGGAAGCCAACTATTGTAGACTGTTTTATATTGGTGGGAGCCACTGATCATGGATCGGTGGCCATAGGAGGGAGGTGGGCTGTCAGAACAGAGGTGGCTACAGGAGGCCGACTGTTGTAGACTGTTTTATATCGGTGGGAGCCATACGTGCACTCAAGCTGAATAACAGTGGTGTGCGATACACAAACCTTGGCATGGCCAAAGTACAGTACTGTCATGCCTACTGTGCGAGTGCCCACTCACACTCCGAGCAGGTTCCCAACATAAAGATGAACCGGTTGCCATTATTAGGTGAGATGTTCTTACCTCCGAGGTGGTACTGACCCTCGAGTGCCATCTCCAGACCCTCGGGGCCTCTGGTTAAATGCAGTAAGGTATATGACTTCGTTTCCTGTCGATAGAGACAGCAATCAGCCTGATCGCGTAGCTCACCGAGAACATTGGTCGCAGCCACTATAAGTTTGAAGTCATTTAGCCCACCCACATGCTGGACCACCCCTCCTTTCTGAACCAAGACTGCCACATCTACACAATCCGAGACACCTCGTTGCAATATCAACTCTAGGCACTGGTTATCTGTGGTCTGGACCTGCTTGTACACCCGCTCTACATGTAGAATTCGCTGTATAGAACGCTCCCATTTTAGTTCATGGTCATTTTCATCATGACAGGCATGAAGTCATGGAGAGGTCATCGTTACATCTGGAAGATGTTCAATGTACATCCAAAGGAACAGCTTGTTCTGCATCAAGGCTGGGTTCACGTGTCTGTTCTCGAGGAGGGAGAAGAGTGGCACCGCAACAGGTGTTTCTACATCTGGCTGTAAGTTGAATTCTGTGAAACCTTCATTACATCCAATGACATAGTACCCTTTCCCATTCGCATAGTAGACTGGTCCATGAGCTAGAGGAGCCAGGACTCGATACCCATCATTAATGTAGGTGGTGTCTAGGGTGTTGTTGTTCTGCACAATCTACCACCTGCTCACCATCTGCGGGAGCTCAACATCCTTCTCCGCAGTGCTCTCAAGCTTAAACTTAAGCATCATGCTCCTAATCTCATGGGTATATCTGGAAATAGCAAAGTTGGTGTACTTCCCCACAGTGGCGAGAGGGTTTGCATCATGGATACTATGTCGAATGACTATCAAGCAGTCCCTTCGAGGATTGGTGTGGTGCGAGGTCGTGGGTTCCACCCCTCCATCAGGATGCTGCACGTACTGCTGCATTGTTCAAATGTCTAGCTATATACAGGTTTAAATGGCAATGTTTGGTGAAATTCTCCAGAAGATTGTCTTTGGAGGGCAGAAACCAGTTGGTAGCCACAACGCCTCCAAGGCGATGTTTGGTGAAGTTTTCCAGCAGATCATCCTTGGAGGGCAAAAGCCAGTTGGTGGCCACACCGCCTCCAAGAAAAAAAACCAGCGCAACCCTGATAGAAGAAACCAGTACAGCTGCCGATTGACAGGAACCGACGACTACTTCGTGATGTCAACATTATCCATGAGCGAGCCAAGGTCCCATCTCCATCTGATGTGGAGATATTGACTGCCATAGAGGAGACCACACTGGCCCATAGTATGAAGGAATTATTGACTCAGATGCTCTACCGGAAGTTTGACAGTGCCCAGGGCAGGTCACTCAACCTAACCTTCAAATCGATCAAGAGTCCTGTAGTTCTAGCTAGGGTTGATCCCAAAGATCTCCTAACGGTAGGGTAGTTGGATGGCATATTCAACCTCCACACTAATGATGAACACTGGATTCTGGACAGACCATAGACTGGAGCCACAGATTGCTTCTAAGAGGAGTTGAGTATAGCTGTGACTGAGGGCCATGAGGCTGGGCACACCGAAGGTAGAGAGGAGGGGTTGGCACTGGCCATAAGGAGGCCATTGAGCACACCTTCAACGAAAGTGGTAGGAAGCAGTTGGAGAGTAATGTGAAGGACTTTCTAAATTTCTCCACTGAGATCTATCTGGACTACATCATCAAACCTGTTCTCAAGGCAAATGCTAGGAAAGCAAGGACGAAGTGTGTCTTCCATGTGAAGTTTCAGAAGAAGAGAGTCGGGGCATCTGATCCACAGTGGATAGAGTTTCAGAAACATCCTCAAGTAAGCTCATGAAGTTCCTCAAGAAGCTCATGAAGTTCCTCAAGAATCTCATGAAGATCATCACCAACTTCATTATCTTCATTAACTTCATCATCAACTTCATCATCAACTTCATCATCTTCATCAACTTCATCATCAACTTCATCATCTTCATCAACTTCATCATCAACTTCATCATCTTCATCAACTTCATCATCAACTTCATCATCTTCATCAACTTCATCATCAACTTCATCATCTTCATCAACTTCATCATCAACCTCATCAACCTCATCAACCTCATCAACTTCATCAACTTCATCATCAACTTCATCATATTCATCAACTTCATCATCATCATCAATCATCATCATCATCAGCATCATCAATCATCATCAATCATCATCAGCATCATCAATCATCATCATCATATCATCATCAATCCTCATCAAGTTGCCCAGCGTGCTCTACTATCTGGCAATGCTCTTACTCTCAATAACATATACTAATAATACCTAGCGAGATTTGAACCAGCAATTTTAAGTGTAATTCGACATATAATACAACACATTAGCTATCTCAGCTATGTATACATTAATTAAAAAAATGACCTAGATTTAGCTGATAACGTGTTAAGCGCTATCTATGATATGAATATCCTAAGGAAAAAATGTGTACACATATCGACTAGGTATATATCTTTTGTAACAGTATTATCATGTGTAGGTGTTTTGTTACAATAGTATTAAGTCAGTAAGAACTGTAGTGTGTGTAATTTTTATGTGATTGGGAGTAATATTTCATTAATAATATAGCGAGATTTAAACCAGTGATTTTTAAGTGTATTTTGACACATAAGCAAAACAACGCATTAGCTATCTTGGCTATGCATGCATTATTCATAAATTCGCACCATTTCACAGAGCAGAGGGAATATATACCTACAGTTTACCATCAGTAACGCCAGCATACATATATACATATATACATATTATAGACTGTTGTCAATAATTTCCAAATGTAGTTATTAGTGTGTTGCTGTAGACTATTGTCAATAATTTCTAAATGTCGTTATCAGTACACTATCAGTCCGATTGATCTGTTTGCTATTATTGCACAACAATTCATAAAAGATAGATGTCATTATTTGTAGGCTAGTTATCGGTTCCCGATTGGCTCACTTCATAACCGTGCTGAATTATAATGGACAAAAACATGGTTCAAATCTCTCAAAAGACCTCGGCTAGATGGTACCCAGTTCGAAAAAAAGGTATGCACTAGTTAGTGTAGGGGTACAAGGACAGTAGCTAGGAGCAATGGGAACCACATTAAAAAAATGCAGAAAAGAGAGAAGAGAGAGAGAGAGAGAGAGGCTGGCCGGCGATAATGCAGGAGCTCTCCCAAACAGTGGGGTATGGGGAGTTTTATTTCATTTATTTTTTTGCTACCTATATCTTGACAAACAAATTAGATAGCTGACAGTAAGCTATTGGCTTATAATATAATAAATCATAAAAAACTAAGCAGTTATAAAATGAGTGTTTTAGAGCAGAACGTGGTGGAAGCCACCACCAGATGATACCGAGCCAGTCATTCCATTGGTAAATTTTCAAAAATAGTCTTCTCTTGGTCTACAAATGGACATTTGGAATGAATAATTTTTTGAATAAATTTAAGTGTGAAGAGGAGGTGACGTGCCCTGCCACAATCTTCCCCGGGGCTGGGATGAACGAATTTACCTCTTTGGTGAGGACTTAGTAATGTCAGCTATGTCGTACATTTTTCTTTTACGAGGATATTCAATGATGTTTACCAAAATTTTAATTGGTAAACTGATTTCGATACTTGAAAGTACAACTGCAGCACCTTCAATAATCCTGTTGTGTATCGACATAGACGTGCAGACTAGATGTATATTCTCATCAGTCACAGATATCTCCTCGTTATTGTTCGATTTATTATAGTATTTACCTATAGGCTTTCCAGCTTCATCGAATTTATGATGTATGCAGACTGTAGGGCTACCTAGCCATGCCCCACCATTCACGAATGCTTTATCTGAGATTCGATCCTGAGCCATGTTGACTACTGTCAAGTTAGGCATTGTAATTGATGTGTTGATGATTCCAATACGTTTTTCATGGATCATCCGATGGACCTCATCGGAAAAAGCTTTGTTTATATAGTTAAACAATGTGTACAGATTACTGGTTTTCTCATCAGGCTTAGCAACCCGTTCATACTCTACCCTACTTGAAGTTGAGGAGAGGAATTCCGACCGTGGGATGCTGTTAAGTGGCCTACATGCTTCTCTCCATCAAAACAGTAACGTAATGGATAATGATGTCCATCTATCATGATAAGGAGACTCACGTACTTAACGTTATGTTTCCTGGCTCGAATATGGGCCCAGTCAATTTGTAAAACATAAAGACCTGATTGTTCAACTTTTTGAAAAGTGGAAATAATATCTTCAACCCAGAGGATAGCAATATTGTGGCTATGTTGTTTCATAAAATGTTGCCCAAGATGTCTCATAAAATAGCTCCCAAAATATATTGCAAGATATACTTAGGAAGTCATTTCTGTAATACAGAATTATAGATGTTCATGTTCCCTACCACCAGGTAGGTGATGCCCTATTAGAGAAACGAACTGTATAGGTAATCAAGCTAACTGAATCTGAAACTCAATCATGGGGTACCCCGAAGAGCTATGGATTTACATTCATGGTGTAGGTTGTGCAGCATGCCGGGAAAGAAGTGGCAAGATCATTGCATGACCTGGGCAACTATGCAAATAAATCACTTGAGTTCTGGAGAGCTTCTCCTGACCTATCATTCACAATAGTAGTAGATGAGTTACTCGACCGAAAAGCCCCACCAGGCACCGAGTTAGGGGTTAGATGCTATCCACTGACAGCAATAGCAATGACAGAACTAAGATAGTATTTAGATCATCTGTTAACAATCCACAGTATCAATATGGATGATGCTATCGAACGATGATATCGAATAAATGTGTTGCTAGACTTTTTATTTTAGAGTAATTTCATCAATGAGGCAGTCGAAGCGCATCATGCACAGTTGTGTCACTACATGGTAATACACCTTCTCATCTGTGAGTTTTTTTGTGCAGGTGTGTCTCCGCTATGGGGTTCCTGTATGAGTGCAGGCATATCTCTGATTCGGGCTTCCTGTATGGTGCTGGAATGGGTGGCTCGCTTTAAGGGGTCGTGGTGGGCCCCACGTTGCAATACACCTCCTCATCTGTGAACTTATTGTAATTATATGTATCCATGGTTCAGAGTCTTATGAGTAAACATTTACTAATAGTGGATTTGCAGTGGCGGTTTTGTACTTGTCTGGCATGAATAAACTTATGATGTTGTAGGTCTAAATGGAAGTTTTGTACTTGCCTGGCATGGTCTGAACAATGGACGAGGGCCCACATGGTGTGTGTATTTGCGGTGGGCCCTACATTTTAAAACAAATTGCAGTCAGATGTCGCCTCTGTTCTGACAACGCACGTCCCTCCTGTAGCCGCCGATCGGTGATCAGCAGCTCCCACCGACTAAAACAGTCTAACAACAGTCGGCCAACTGTAGCCGCCTCTGTTCTGACAGCCCACCTCCTTCCTGTAGCCACGGATCATGGATTGGCAGCTCCCACCGCATTCTGTTCTAAAACACTCATTTTATAACTACTCCGTTTGCTACTTTTAAAGTAAGTAAAGTAAATTTGTGTGCCAGCACCGTTCTTTTCACAATGGAGATGATGGCTAGACACACCCGGACACAAACAGCTGGAACGATACAGTGGTGTTCAATTTTCGCAGCAAGGGCTGCATGAGACTACTGGAACGTGAGCATTCCACTGGCCCTGGAGGTCGGATTTTGTGGACACTGGAGATGCACGGCGACCACTCCCAAACCCCGAGGCTGACTGACCAGTAGCAGCAGCAGCAACAGTGGCTGTAGCGGCAGCAGTGCCCGGCAGCAGTAGTGGCAGAGCCGCACATGCCCCCCCCCCCCGGCAGCTACAAGTAGTGCCCGATGTGGGGCTCGAGTAGAAATTGACCCTACAATAGCTATCAGCTCCCGCATGGTTCAGTCTCCATTTTATTTTAATGTATACACTTCAGGCGAAGAAATGGAGTGTATAGACGGTAGAATGGTGGGAACTCTCACTAACCATAATATACCATTCCCCGGTGTGGGATCACAAAAACCATAAGACAGGATTACCCGCCAATAAGTGAAGTACCGTTTATCGATGCTTCACAGACAGGTGATCAGTATATAACGTTGTCTGACATCCGCAATGAGATTCATTCACCACTGCCGGATGACGGACAACCTAGTAACCATCGCCTAAGGGGAATAATAAATACCTCACACCCTGTGCGCCCACATTTGGCATCAGCAAGTGAGCAATGGCGAAATGAACAGGCAAACAGATCTATGTTCCACCGGCAAATATGATCACCAACGGCACCGCGTGGTAACTCACCACAACGGTACGAACAATGGAACACGGAGCTGGAACTACCAGTAATTAATCAGTTACTGGCCTACGCTCATCAAGCTTATTATCCACGTCTCTCTCCAACTATGCCTCAATACAGGGAATATCTGACGGTGCCACCTACTGGCCCTGATAGGCGAATAGAGCAGGCACCGTTAAGAAATCCTAGACCAATGGGTCACCCTGTATAGAATACTGTACCACCTCATTATGACGAACGGTACCATATGCAAAGAACTACATCACAAGAGCTCCCAGTACATTTGCCTATACGGTACTGCTCAGAATTACTACCTAGGAAACAGCAGTATCAACAACATCACTATGATTCCCGGAACTCTTCAGCTTTTACTCCAATCATACCTGCACCACTACCAGCATTTGCGCCGAGCACTCTCTATCACGGTACTGGCGAAGTCATACTCTCGCCTGAATGCAGTGGGTAAGGTGACTGGGCCAACTATAAGTGCCAATTTATAAGCAGCAGGACAAACGGATAGTCTGATCATCAAATGGGAGAATAACTAGCCACAGGAAAAGCATTGCATGTATTAGCAGACATGGTCTGAAATAACACCAACTTATAGTGAGTTGGAAAACATATTGTCAGAACGGTTTGGAGATATGGCCCTTGGAGAGACTAGCCATTTGCAACTAAAGAACTTACAGTGATGTGCAAATGAAACTCTTCCTGAACTGGCAAGCCAAATTAGGCGATTAGTCGCATGGCCTTATCCCAGTACCAACCCAGAAGGAGTTACTCATTTACAATTGGATACCTTTATTGATGCCTTGAGCAGTGAACCATATCTGAAAGAGAAACATTTTCTGTTAGAACAAAAATCTACAAACACTAACAGCCACGGCCGTTCGAGTAGAAAACTTCGTAGAACGGGAAAAGAATGCCCGACATCAATTGCACTCTCTTAATGAATTAACCAACACCAGTACCAATAGTACTGCCGACACCGCACCTGTTTCAGGTACCGTAACTGAAGCAGACACCTTACAAAATACACCACCTCGAAACGATTTTGCACTACGAGGCAGAGGCCGTGGCCAATCGCACTGTGGAGGCCACAATAACACCCCCAGGTAGGGGTAACCAGCATAACATTTTCAATAGGTCTAATACCAACGAACGGTTAGAGGAGATCACTAAACAGATTGCCTCTCTAACCAATCTTCTGACCAGTTTATCCACAAAGGTGGCACACAACACAAATAACCCCTTTATAAACCATCCTGCACCGACCACTACCCCACTGAACATATGTTTCGGAAGTGGTCAAATGGGACATTAGAGGGAATGGTGTCCGAACCGTCCTCCCTCCCCTACACCACACCTAGAGCAAAACAAACTACAACAGGAAATCAGGCAAACTAACAGGGGCACTGAAGGAAGCGTCCGTTCAGTGCCCGGTTCAAGAGAAAACTGACTCAATAGTTAAAAATGATGGTTCACCGAAACCCTCCCAAATTAACATAGCATTACCCCCTCTAGATGACCCTATAAGGAATAATAATATCATAAAACCAGGGCCCCCAATCAACGGTACCACAGACACGCACGTTGTCTACGGTGCCAAATACCAATTCCCATATGGTGAACGGCGCCCCAGTCCCAGCCATTCACACTCAAACTACTTTCTTATGTAGAACGGCCCTAGTAGGTAATGGACCTTTCCATTTTTAGCTATTCCCCACCCATCACTAACTAAGTTCCAAACACACCTCGCCGTGTTGGGATTGATCGATCCCCAAATGTCCTAGCTATCAATTTCCCTGAAAACTATTCAGGGAAGCTGTTGAATATTTTGTAACTAATTTGAGTGGGTGCTGTTGCTGCCTATATTATAATAGAATATTTATTAAACAGTAAAAGCAAACAATTTGTACAACAACGCATAGATCATCTTCAAATATGCGTTAGTGACGTACTTATCGACGTCATTCATGACGTCATTCATTATGATGTCATTGTACACATCACACAGTCATTATGACGTCATATGATGAGTGAGTACTCTGGAAAGGTGACTTCTAATACAACAGAAACAACTTTTATTCAAGCTACTAGACCAGCGCTGTGTCACCACAACAACGGTAGCCTGTAGTGGTGTGTAACAACCAATCTCTTCCATCGTCTCGCTTCACAGTAGCATGGAGTCTGAAAAATCACACCGTTCGTGGCCATGGATAAAAAAAAGACTAAACATAGATGCTTGAGTAAGCCACAAATTAGGGCTTGTTTCTTCTGTTTTTCCACTAAGCATATTATGAGACATTGCTACCAGAGGCGGATGCAAGTGGTGCTTTACCACCGTGCCACCAACCCTACCACTTCCAATATGACGGTACATCCTCCTCCTCCTCCTATAGACCCCATGCCATCCACACCAATGATACCGTCGCTGCCAAAACCTATCAGGCAGCAGAAACGACGAGTAGCTCCGTTTTTCACACAGCCGAGTTATTGGTTGGCAGACTGTGTATATATACACCTGTGCAAAAGTTAAGCACCAGCAAAAACAATAGAACGTAGAAACATGATGGTACAACTAGGCTGCCATACTTTTTGTCCCCGCGTTAGCTGACATAATTCCAAGTACGAAATGCACATGCATGCATGACTTCACGCCGCTTGATGTCCATGCGTGGCGGGAAACAGGACACGTGTTCAGTTATGTAAAAGTCCAGTTTGAGGTGTAGAACATTACATACAGATTTAGGCGACAAGATTAGGAATTTTGTGTTCATGACCGTGGTTTATTTGTACAGAGAGAATTAGCTCTTGATTGTGAACCGCTATGGCAAGACGAAGGTTAAGTGATCGTGTGAAATGGCAAATCATAGGCATGCATACCACTGGTATGTCATGCAGAGAGATTGGCAGACAGCTGAACATTAACCATACTGTAATCAGTCGTTTGATTGCAAAACATGGGCAAACTAACGAGGTGAAGGACAGGCCTAGATCTGGAAGACCGAAGAAGACCACTGCCCGTGATGATCGAGCCCTAGTACGCCTTGTTAGGAGATCTCCATTCACCAACAGCAGAGTGCTCAGCCAGCAATGGGAAACGCGCAATAGAGTGTCAATGTCTACCGTCAAAAGGAGACTGTATGCTGCTGGCATGAAAGCTAGGAGACCTGTCAGACGTCCTCTCCTCACTGCACACCACAAAGAGGAGCGTCTGAGGTGGTGCAACGAAAGAAGACACTGGAACATGAGATCGTGGAGACGGGTACACTGGTCCGATGAAAGTCGGTTCCTGCTTCATGCCACAGATGGTCGAACTCGTGTATGGAGGTCCAGACGCACGGCGTACGACCAACGTAACATCATGGAAGAAGTTCCATTTGGTGGAGGTTCCGTTATGATATGGGGGTGCATCTCATTTGATTGTAAGCTGGATCTGTTGACTGTACCTGGAACACTAAATGGACAAAGATATCAAGATTCCATACTGGATAGAGTTGTGGTCCCTCATTTTGTAAATCATGCACCTGGAACCCACCCTATATTCATGGATGACAACGCCCGACCACATCGTGCTAGAGCTGTGCATGAATACCTCCGCCAGAATGCCATCGAAACCCTACCATGGCCAGCAAGGAGCCCTGACATGAACCCTATTGAGCATACCTGGGACATTCTGGGAAACATGGTGAGAAGGAGGGATCCTCCTGTGCAGAACCTACAGGAATTAACAGACGCACTCCATCTTGAATGGCAACGAATACCACAATGGCGTATCAGTCGGTTGGTGACCAGCATGAGACGTCGTGTCCAGGCCGTCATCCAGGCACAAGGTGGATATACCCGGTATTAATAATGACAGTCTCAAACTCGTGCACAGATGTTAAACTTCGTTTTCAGACACCATTAATGACAATCTAGCCACGTGTGTCAACTGTAGGGCAATAGTTGTCAGTTGTGTCAACGTAACCATATTCAGCCCTCGTTTTCAAGTTCAAATAAAAACATACAGTGTTTCCCCACCATCATAATCAGCATTCCTCTAGTTGCATTATTACCTCTTGCACTAAGATGGATGAGTACATAAATGTTTATGCTATTGCTTTCTTCATAGCACATGAATATACCCTCGCATGTGCGTAAAAATAGGGTGGTGCTTAACTTTTGCACAGGTGTATATAAGACTATACTGTACCACCCAGAGAAAGTCAGGAAGCTAAGATAGAGAACCTTTCACAGGTACCTGACACAGTAATATACCGATGTGCCTGTTTATTTGGTGGCATGCCTACCAGTGCTACCGTAGGCACAGGCGCCTCTATCACGCTGTTTAATGAACGGTTATACCCTTCTATAGCTACCTGTAGGAACTCCCTCTTAGACCAGCCAGTCTTCAGCTACAAACCACCACTGGCACTGATATCCCAGTGGCAGGAATTAATAACGTCGTGATTCAAATTGAAGAATTAAAATATATCCAGCCAGTAGTAGTTGCATCTATTCAAAATGATGCACTACTAGGCTCCGAATTTCTCAGTGCCAGTGAAGTGGTGATGCACTGCAAACAGCAGGAATTAGAAATACATTGCCGCCGTATACCGTTAGGACCTGAATCATCCTTATACCATACTTGTGCTTTAATATTGGCCTCATCAGCCACCGTTAAGCTGTGCCATGAAGAAATGTTGTGGGCCACCGAACCACAATTAATAGAAGATATTCAGACCACTTTGTTGGAACCTGACCCTGAATATATGTTGGCCTCGAAATGTGTTAGTCCACAAATGCTAGTCCCCACCATCAGTAAGAACAGGATACCTTACCGCGAGGTTAACGGCACCGCCAATCCCATTATCCTAGTCCCTGGGGTATGTTGTGGCCGTCAGGTGGACATAGATTCGGGGGAAACACTTCACACTGCACCCACCAGCACTACAACGGCTCACACGGACATACCTGAGCATTTACACGACCTGTATTTACATGTCAAATTTGGATTAACCCGCGCTGGGAAAACTGATGTGCATCGTCTATTGTATACATACATACAGTTTTTAGGCAAGTGATATGGACCTAGGAGAAACTCACCTTGTCCGTCACTCCATTGACACCGGTAATAACAGACTGGTGAGACAACCAGTGCACCGTCTTCCTTTTTATAAGGAAGCAGAAGCACACCAATAAGTCAATGACATGTTGAGAACAGAAATTAGAGAGCCTTCTGCATCTACATGGGCCAGTCCCATAGTCCTAGCAGGCAAGAAAAGCGGGTCACTACGGTTTTGTATTGACTACCATGCTTAAATGATTTAAGTGTTAAGGATGCCTATCCTCTCCCAAAGATTGATCAGGCATTAGACTCGTCGAGCGGAGCCAAATGGTTCTGTATACTTGATCTTGCAAGCGGCTATTGGCAAGTAGCCATGGATGAACGGGACCGTGAAAAGACTGCATTTTTTGCAGGAATGGCCTGTTTCAGTTTTGCAAGATGCCCTACAGCCTATTTATTCAATGCACTGGGCACCTTTGAACAGCTGATTGAACAAGTACTTACCACATTACAGTGGGAAGTCTGTTTACGTTACATAGACGACATTATAGTCTTTGGCCCCTCGTTTGAGCAAACCGTGGCCACATGGACAAGGTGTTGGTACGGTTTCAAATGGCGAATTTGAAACTCAAACAAAGAAAGTTCATCTCTTTAGAGAGTGTTGAATTTCTGTGCCATGTAATATCTGCTCATGGAGTGGCCACTCAGCCCACCAAAACTCGAGCAGTAGCCGAATGGAAGACTCCTACATCAGTAACGAACACGCGGTGCTTCCTCGGGCTCTGCCAGTATTATAGACGGTACACTCGCCATTTCAGTGAGATAGCGGCACCATTATTCCAAATCACAGAAACCGATAGACCATTTGAATGGACGACGGAGTGTGAGGCCAATAAAGAAACATTTGACGACTGCCCCATATTCGCTCACCAAAACCCTAACCTTGATTTCATCCTAGATACTGATGTGTCTGCTTATGCTATAGGCGCCGTTCTATCTCAGATCTTGGAGGATGGAACAGAACAAGTGCTGGGGTTTGGTTCTCATACGTTGAATACAACTGAAAAACGGTATGCCACCACTAAGAGGGAGTTATTGGCAGTGGTACATTTCGTCAAATATTATAAACATTTTCTGTACAGCCGCCCTTTTACATCGCGTATGGATCATGCCTCGCTGCAGTGACTCAGGAATCTGAAGAATTCTGAAGGCCAAGTAGCGAGATGGCATGAATCCCTGCAGGCCTATAACTTCAATGTGGTCCATAGACCCTGTAAATTGCATGGCAATGCCGATGCCTTGAGTAGGATAGGACTCGAAGATGAACCAGAAGTGGCCAATAGAATAACACAAGACACATCACCGTTCCCCGCATTTCCTGAGCTGCGATGTGCGGATTAGGATGTGGTGAAGCTGGCTAAAGAGCAATCTACAGATGCTCAGACACGAGACGTGTATGCCTGGGTCCAGGAGGGGGATACGTCCTCCCAAGGAGCATGCTAGTCCCTTATCCACTACGGCCAAATATTACTATCAGAGGTATGAAGAATGTCAAATGCATAGAGGTATCTTATACCTCAATGATAGAATAGTAATGCCAGAGTGATTTCAAGTCATGGTACTGGAACAGTTACATGACAACGCTGGTCACCTAGCCATAGAAAGGACGGTAGAACAGATTAAGCACAGGTTTCAATGGATAGCCATACGCAACAGTGCGAAGGCATGGGTGGCAAAATGTGTGCCCTGCCAGCGCCGTGCTGTTGGCCAGCACCACTTTGCACCATTGCAAACTAAAGTTGTCGGTGCACCATGGGAACGAGTAGCAATAGATGTGCTTGGCCCCCTGAATACAACAGATGAAGGAAATCTATACATCCTTGTATTACTGGATTACTTTACTTGTTTTATTGCTCATTTTGTTTAAAATTAATCATAAGTATTGCTTATCTTATAACGGTAGATAATAATTATCTCTAGGAATCTTCATGATCACGAATTAGTTCAGTATAGTATAATTCATGACCCCTCATAAGATTGCAGGTTTGAAATCAGACATTGCATAAAAAATGGATATTTGATATTTATTATTCTCAACTTATTTATTTGGCGAACTGGAAATGTTTCTTTAGCGTTGATATTGAAACAGAAGTATAGTTTAAGCATCGAAAATAAAGCAAATTCCTTGTTGTTTTTCGTAAAGCGGTTTTCATATATGCTCGAAAATGCTAAATTTTACCTAGAGGGTCATGTCCTTAAAATCACTGCCACAATGTTGCGCAAGAGAATTAAGTTGTCCAACATTGGTTTCCTAATCCCCAAGATGGTCATCTACTCAGAACCACTCAGACATTTTATATCAGTGATGGCAGGTTTGTCATAAAATGAGTCTTTGGCTCCCTGACTATTACGTTGGGCCTACGTTCCATTTATGTTGGCTGGCTGATGGTAAGTTAGATGCGTTGGGCCAACGTAGATTTTACGTAGAAAAGCCACATGATATGTTGGACCAACATAATCCCAATGAGCAAAACTTTATTGGGCCAACGAATAAACATACGTTGTCTGTAGACAAAGTGTTACCAGGAAATTCAGATCTAGGATTTAATCCCTTGGCATGTAGGCCAATGCCTTCTGGCAGGTCTTCAGTTTTCTTCTTATTTCTGTGCATAGTTTTCAGCTGCAGCAGGAATTCTTCATCATCTGTCAATTCGGAAAATTTATCTTTTCTTTCAATGGATAGAACAACCTTAAACTGGATTCCTTGGATGCTCAGTCATATGTAACGGATACGTTAAAGCACTTCTCCGTTTTACCTTATGACCTAGCCTATTATATCCACATATATTAGTTAGGTTTTTTGCTTGAGTCTACAATCGCTTAGAGGTAGGGATAGACATGATTTAGGGCTTATTTTTTCTATCAGACCTTCGCAAGGTAGCAAACTCATGTGCTACATTTTTCTTATAGACTCGGGTCTGATTTGTTATCCATGGATCCGCTAGGATGAGAAGCACTTTCCAGTGGTATTTTATGCACCTGGAGGAGTGATTGATAAATTCCCTAGTCTGTTAGTTCTACCAGGATTCCTCTGCTTGTATTTTATTTTTCAGGACCGGTCCCATCTCCTCTTTGGATGGCGTCTATTTTTAGGCATAAGTCATCCCATTAAGATGCCTCTAAGGAGGGGTGGGAGTACGTTTGGACGTTTTCTCTTCAGTATGTAGTCCGTGTTCTCTGAAAGAAGCATTGTCCCACCGCAATGAGTAGGAGATGTTGGCTGTGTTGAGGGTTTTATTTCACTAAGTATCTTCTCTGAATGAGATGTATTCCTTCAATCAGGGTCGATCGACTACTTCAATGTTATTTATCGAATCCTCGAATCGGATGCTTATTAGAGTTGCTTGTATCGGGGATTTGTTTGGTGGATTTGATTAATTCTTTGGTGAATTTTCTAAATTCTCTCCCAGACTTCAACCGTGTTACCACAAGTCATGGGGAATTATCTCCGTTTAAATCCAGTAATCTTCATTCTGTGCATCTGGAAGGTTTTGAGACTTGAGTATCTCAAGCCATTTTCTTTTTAGATATTAGGAATCCTTTTGTCAGAGGATTCTAACAGTGTTTACAAGGATCGATTTAAATGTTTTTTATCCATGGTTTGGGTATTTTTCCTCTATCAGTTACAAACCCATTGTCTTAATACAATCTAGCAACCGTTATTTAAGTCTTAAAGGACTAGGTCTTTGATACTCTTGGTTCAGTTTCTTGTTGGATTTGTGTTACGTTTTAAAAGATGTATCATCGGATAATAGATTGTGTCAATGTTTTGGATATTCATAACTGCTTAGAAAAGCTTCCTCATTTATTTTGTTTGCCTTTTCTTTCATAAGTGAGGTCATGCAGGTATCTGGATGGACATTTGAGGTCAGCAGGGCCTCATTTATAGAGGTCATCTATCCGTTTTCCTTGAGAATGATTGTTTTACGACATCAGTGGGATTTTGAATTAGTTAATGTTAAAGTTCACACTGTTGGGGTATGACTGTTTCTCTTTATCTTTTTGTCGGCTCATCCATAGTTGCTGGCATGTATGTCATTTGATGGAATTCTGAGTATAGATTCAATTCATCCTATTTTAAAAATCAGAGTCCAGGGGCCTCATTCTTTAGAAATATAGCCATGTTAACCAATTGGATACATTAGTCTTTAACTCTTGTCGTCAAAGGCTGGGTTTTTTCTTGTTGCATTGACATCAGCCAGAAGTAGGTCTGCGATGTACGCTCTCTCTGCTGAATAGGACGGATTTTTCGAACCTGGGAACGGTTTAGTTTTATATCCCAGAAGGGATTTTTTATCGAAACTCAATCTATCAGTCACCCAGCCAAGCCGATTATTCTTAAATCTTTATCGTCTTGTTCACCGTCAGATAAGTTATGGTATCCAGTCAGAACGTTACATATTTACAAACGTTCTATCAATATGAAAAAATAAGATTCTTCCCTCTTTTGGGTTAGATATGCGAAGGAGGTTGTCAGTCCTGTCTCCAGGTCTTTTATTGCCGGAAGGATCTGCAGTTACATGTTTATCGGAATTTGCTACGAGATGGTTCCTCAATTAGCCCTCTTTAAAGCTCATGATGTATGTGAGAAGGGTACCCATTCGCCTTATTCGCTGGCTCATCATCGATCGACGCTGTGCAAGTTGCTAGCTAGAAATATGTTTCGACTTACAACTTTAAATTACTTAAAAGTTTAGAGTCCAGCAAATTCCTTTGTTAGGAATATTTGCGTTTTAACACTACAATCTAAAGACCATTTATAGAGCACATATCGCCATTTTCACAAGGCTCTTTGCCTATCTGATATGTGTGAGAATCTTTACTTGTGTCTTATTTAGTTACTTTGGGCTTTTCATTTTGCCTTATGTGATAATCACAGGGTAATTGATATTGATGCACTATTCAGTTAACTTGGTTAACTTTAGGATATGATATTGATTTACTTTTATTCTTGTTTAATGATTCTCAAATCTCCACCCACCAAAGGATTTTAAGTGGGGCACTGACAAATTCTACGGGTTTAGCAAGTAGTGATTAAACGGTATAGATGTGTGAGGTGTAATAACAACACCCCCCCCCCACCCCCAACCGACGACAACACCACCCCCTACCCTTGTGGGATGGTCCATAGTTTTATTAGCCACTATAAACATACTTACTGTTCAATCACAATGACCCGGCCTCAACCACCCCGCATGGGAATGATTTGAGAATCTGTTTATTGTGTCTTGCATCTATTTTTGGAAAAGTGGATCTGTTTCCTATTTGGTCTACTATGCGCATGCGCGGGTATGTGCAGTGACTGGGGTCACAGAGGAGTGAATAAAAGATTGGTTCCAGTCACTAGTAGACTATATGCTGGGAGTGTACTCTACCAGTAGCCTGGTTGATGGTGTGATGAAGTGGTATAGGTATATGGAGGTATGTAAGCAAGTATAAAAATCTTATTCTGGTGGCTAAATGCAGAGTAGTTGATTTAGCAATTAGTAACGGTAAGTATGTTATAGCGGTTAATAAAACTACAGACCATCCCACAAGGGGGAGGGTGTCTGTTGGCGTGTTATCTTGATCCACAATCTTTCTTATAAATCTTTCTTATAAATCGTTCTTATAAATGGAATTCATCTTTACATACATCGATGATTTGACGTCATATGACATACCCAGCTAAGCTACGTGTAGGATGACGTCATAATCATTACGTCATAAATACTTATATTAGGTCCATCTTTAACTCTTAATAGTCCGACACATTGTACGAATTGTATGTCCCTACAATTTAATAAACATGCTATTGAATATTTTAAAACTAATTTGACTGGGCGCTGTTGCTGCTGCCATAGGCAGCAACATCACCCAATCAAATTAGTTTCAAAATATTCAACAGCTTACCTGTATAGTTTTCTGGAAAATGATAGTCAGGGAGTCCAGGGATCGATCGATCCCAACACGAGCGAGGTGTGGATGGAGCTTAGCTAAGACGGGCGGGGTATGGCTAAAAATCGAAACGTCCACTGCCTCACTGTCTGAATACAATGACTTATTGTCAATATATGTTGTAAAGCAAAACCATGTTTACAAAGATATTTATCACAGTTCGTATTGAAGAAGAAGATGCCAGGGTCATTAAAATAACCCATCTGTCCGTCCAAATATTTTCTCCGAAACCATTTGGTGGACTTCAACTAAATTAGCTACGCCAGTTATAGTTACGATTGGGTATTGCGTGATGGCATTTACATTGAGCTCTGCCACTTGGGAAATAGGGTGCAGATGCCGGGTTCAAAGGTTAAATTTGGTGAAAGTGTGAGTATTTGCGATGGCGTGCCATTGACTGTGCGCACAGTCTTAATTTACATTATTCCCTCGTTTGTACCGATGGGTGTCGCGGGGAGATGAGACTTTCTGTCCGCTGCCAGAGGGGAATGCTTGGAGGGTTGATAGGCGATCGTTCTGCAAGGGTTTTGTGTCGCGATCAAGCCATTTTTGCTTCTTGATGTTGCGTTTGATTTGAATCCTGAGCAGCGCATGTTGTATGCTCTGAATGATGGTAGGATTGTAGCCATTCTGTTCAAGTGCCCGAACCACTTGACCCTTTTCTTTCTATGTGATGGTGGATTGGTGCTGTTCCTACTATTTCCCTGATTGTTTCATTTCTATATCCTGGTCTTATTTAAACGCCTTCTCAATCGCCTCATTTCTGAGGGGTTGAACCTTCTTTTGAGGTTTTTGCTTAGAGCCCATGTCTGACACAGGTATGTTATGGTAGGTATAAAGATGGTATTCAACAGCTGCGCCTTGGCCTCCATGTGAATGTGTGTATGTCCATGATGTGTGTATGCTCTGGATTCTGGTCTCAACAACCCCCACCATCACCCCCACCCCACCCCAACCCCTGTAAATTCTTCCATCTTCTGTGAAGCTACTTCCCTGATACTGGAATTCAGCCACTGGTTTGAGTTGTGTCCCATTGATATTCAGCTATAAAATGTATGTCAATCTGGTTTGCTGGCATATAGATTTTCTAAATTTAGACAACTATTTTTCAGGAGAAACTGAGCAAAAACATGATAATTTTTCAAGCAACCGCCTGTTAATATTTATGTCTGGAAATGCAAGATTGAACCATTAACTTCCTGAATCTCAATTTCGAGAAAACTCTACAGGTAAGCTGTTGATCATTTTGAAACCAATTTAACTGGCTGTTGTTGCTGCCTATGGTAGGGCAGCATCAGCGCGCAATCAAATTAGTTTCAAAGTATTCAATAGCATGTGTATTAAATAGTAAAAACATACAAGTCGTACAACTCGATGGACTAATACAAATTTATAATGGACTTAATAACTTATGAATAATTATCTATTAGTACCTACGGTATAAGTGACGTGGTGTTCAGCCAGATCTAACGTAATTGACGTGGGTTCCACGTCTTGAATTGGATGGGAGGGAGGGGGGGGGGGCGGTCCCGGAATAGAAACCTAGTCAATTAACATATCTGAGCCGTGGGCTCTAGGCTTGTGTCACTGAGGCAGTGTCCGTTTCGAATAGTAACAAGTATAGACACTCTCCCGACCGACTGTCTCTAAATCATGTTATTCCTAACATAAAATTGCTAATTCTTACGGAAACGCCAAGATTAAAATTACTACTATTAAGACAACGCATAGACACGATAGGAAATGGTTTTGCTGGAGGCAAGCTGCACTATGCCAGACCGAGAGTAATAGTACATCGTAATTGTAGACCTGCGCACAAACGTTGTCTATGTTCGTGTCTCCATTCGTAGAATCGATAATCAAATCTGACGATTTCTTTAATTTTTTATTGCAGGCCTCGTAAAATGTTCTAAAATTAGTGCACTATACTATTAAATCCGGCCAGCTTCCGGGAATCCCATGATACTGTCAGTTTTCCTGACAAATAAGTGATGCTTAGATAATAGCTGCAAAAGCGAGATGGGGTGGGTGGGGCGGGTGTGGGTGGGGCTGTGAGGACCATGAGTGTTGTGTGTCGAGTCGTCGTTAGCAGCAGCAGCGTACTGGTTGCTATCCCGTCGGCAGGCATTGACGTGGCAGCTGTCATCGTCGGGGCGGCGACCAGCTGGAGCTGGTGGCGGGAGGGTGAGTGCCATCCGATCTCGGGTGGGCAGGTGATCTGACAGTCTCTTGTGTCTCATTGGAGCCCTCTTACTCTTTTCTCCCTACACACGCTTGTAGATCAGAAATGTCTACTGCTTCTATGGATGCACCTAGGTCCTGCCATATATAAACAGAGCCCAACCCCTTCTGGAGGCTAAATCTGATCGTAAACTCAGAGTCGCTGTAAGGAGATGTCATAGTGGTTAGCTGGCGGTTTGCTTGGATCAGAGAACGACAATCGTTCTTGGCAGATTTCCAGGCTGTCGAGGCGGTGCTAGTTAACCGGCTCCTTCACCAAGGTTTGAATAATCACAACAAATAGGCGGTGTGGTGAATCAATTTTACAAAGGCATAAAATATTTGATTATTTATTTATATATTATATTATTTATATATATTTATTATAGGATATATATGGCTTTCGCCATCTATAAGGACATTTAATATAGCTGCACTATTAACTGCATTCATTTGCAGTCTTCCAGAATCGGCCCACCGCACACTCGCCGCCTGCAAACAGATTCCTCCCACCGTTTCCCTTGGCTAAAAAGTTAGATAGGTAGAAATAACCGTTCCCCGCTCAAGTTTGTACAACGACGTTTAAACATTGCTCCTACACTGCTCTACTAGCTTGGTGACGCGTCGGAATAAATAGTGTTACTTACACTGGTTACGTGCTCTGTTTCTTACTAATGTCTTATCCTACTACTTGCAGCATCTTTCCTCCTCTCATTTGCTTTACATGTTGCTTGCTGACTAAAAATATTTGGTGCATGATTTATATGCTTTGCAGTTCTACTGACCCTAGTCGGTGCTGGCACATGGTTCGCTGTGCGATTCTAATTACCTCGGTCGGTGCTGCCCCACAATGCTCCTCGCATAGCTTAGTCGTGAGGAGTTAGCATTAGCACCTAGCTACTGCTGTGAGCGAACAGAACCATGCTCATTGCACGGATTCATCGCGGTTCCCCAGTGATCGATCCACTCCCTTTCAGAGGGGCCACACATTCTGGGCGCTCGAGGAGGAGTGCTAATAGGGAGCTAATTGAGACAGTATTGTTTCAACGGGATATCACGCCGCATGCGCTTCTATGTAATGAGTTTCCGAGCATCCTCTGTCTCTACATCAGTCCCTACGAGTGATGATAACTTTGCTTAGCGAGGTTTAGCACCTCTTTAGTTGGGCTGCATATTCGGTGCGGCCGTCTATATGAGTTTTCGAGGCTGTCGACGGTCCTGTCTACTAACTACTAACCCAATAGTATGGCTAGCCATTAGGCTCAGAGACACAGAGCACACACCCAGGCTAAAATCTTCCAACCGCTAGTTTAGGCAGGCAAAATTCTACGAGCGAACTGTAGCCCAGAAGGACCACCTATGAGACATCAACAAGGGTATCTACTAAATTCTGCCTCTCCCACCTGTACAAGCTTGTACGCAAAATTCAGATATGGAACGTTCGCTTTCAGCCACCGCTTACGGACCACCAATCTAAATTCCGGGCACAACCGTCGGGACCATTAGGTCGCCTGCTCATCTCTTTCCTTTAAACCTATCAGAAGCGTGAGTCTGTAAGGACAGCGTCGACCGGTCACAAATTAGAGTAGAGTCCTAGCAACCTAAAACAAGATGGCTATCCAGAAAGGATCTCCTCCTTTTCTTTTTCTTTTTCCTCTCTCTTCTTCTCTTTCGATTTAGGGGTGAACGCACCAGTCCTCTAAAACACATTAAGTGCATAAGCCAGCTGAAGAACGTTTAGGCTCCATCTTACAGGAACCCCCCCCCCCTCACTCCCCCCCCTTCCTTCCCTCTCTCTCTCTCTCGCTCGCTCCCTCTCTCGCGCGCTCTCTCTCTCCCTCTCCCGCACTCCCTCCCCCTCTCTCCCTCCCTCTATCCCTCCTTCCTCCTCTTCTCCTGTTCCATCCGTTCTCTTTCTTTCTTTCTTTCTTTGTTTCTTTCGTTCGTTCTTTCTATTAGATATAAACATCGGTATTGTAACCACAGTTCAAACTAAAGTTCTCTATTCAGACCAGGGCTAAGATGGTGTACTGTCAGACAAGTGGGCTGAGATGAATCGGTTTATCTAATAATGCAAATCACGGCGTTGGTAATAGCTTTCATCGAATTATAGAATATCAATTATTCTGTGACTCGAGGACGTATGTCGACATGGGATCATCAGTTGACTAGGTAATTCATGGCGTAGAGTAATTTTGATTGTTTAGCATATGTTGGAGTCTGTGAATCGGCTTTTAATATGAGAATACTTGCTAGATAATGTGTACCCTCGACCGTATATTAATTCCCGGGATCTGTCACGCATGATTAGACAGGAACTAATTCAGGATTATGTCAGGAACTAATTCAGGATTATGTCATGTTTCATTAGTGTTTCTGAATTGATCCAGTGTCATAGTATATCATGTTTTCAATGTGAGCCCCAAATAGGCGTCAGGAGACTCGGATTGAGTAATGCAAGGTGACAATTCATCCTCAGTGACGCTTGTCATCGACATGAGACATTCTACACGAATGGATACTTAGGACATGAAATATAGGGCGACGACCTTGTACTAAGCTAGGCAATGGATGAATCTAATCTGTCAGTCAAGCATATGACGTCATAATCAGTTAAGTAGACGTATGGATACCGTGAAATTTATATTCTCGGAATTCAGGATTCAAAGTATATAAATCGATCACCATACGCGCAAAGCTAGAGATGAGCGGGCATAGCTCAATATGGATTTATCCAAGGACTGGTTATCAATGCCCGTCACTGACTGAGACAGAGCGTTGTAATAGGATGGGTCTGACGGAGTGTGACCCTCCTGTCAGCGCGTATGTGTATGTGTATGTGTATGCCTGCGCGCGTGCATGTGTGTGGTGGGGGTGGGGGTGGTGGGGCTGTGGTTTCTGGAACAATTGTGTGTATATTTTAGATATGCATTTCCATGTTGTATGGTACGAAAAGCGTGATTCTGCGTAAGCCCCTTAGACTCATTGCATTTTGAGATGAAAATGGGAATTTCCAGTTTTAGCTATGTCCCGCCCACCTCTAGCTAAGCTCCACCCACACCGCGCTCGATCCCTGAACTCCATGACTATCACTTTCAAGAAAACTATACAGGTAAGCTGTTGAATCGTTTGAAACTTTGACTGGGTGCTTTTGCTGCCAATGACAGCAATAGCGCTCAGTCAAATTATTTTCAAAATATTAAGCAAAACGTTTATTAAATAATAAAGGTATACAATTCGTGCAACGTGTCGGACTATTAAGCGTTTAAGACGGAGTAACTCGTGTCAGTCATGCTGTATTTGATTACAACGTCTTCCTACATCTCCTGTGGTTGATTTGACGTCATATAATGGATTGATATACTGGAAATGGCCATTGACAGCAAAGAGTAAAATTTGCATTCACAATCCTTCACTTATGTGCGTGTGCTGGAGTTAATATCTCTAAGCATTATTTTCCATATATAGCCTAAGACCAATAAAACATGTGTATAAATTTTATACTGCATACTTACAAGATTTGCTTGCGTGCCCAGTTTGAAAAAGAAGTCCGAACAATTTTATGACAAGCAGCTTATGTGCAATTTAGCATCACAGTGTAAATGAACGTAAGCGCTCATCGTGGCTGATGAGAAATGCTGACTTCGTTCTTAAAGGTGCACATTCACACCAGAATGCGTGAAAATAAAATTACTTAAACTGCATACGTGCGTGTAGAGGCTTAAATTGTGTACCTCAATATAATGAAACGAAATAAACCTTAACATATGATGATTTCATTCCGTATAAATTATTAAACATTTTCTAGTCAGTGCGAAATTGAATTAGGAAAACGTCTCTAAATTCAATTTCACAACTTAAAAAATCATGTTAATTTAAACGTAATAAAATCATCATATGTTAAGATATATTTCGTTTCATTTCATCTAGACCCACAATTTAACCCTCTAAAAGTACACAATTTAAAATGTTTTTATTTTCAAGCATTCTGCTGTGAATATACATATTTAAATGTCGAGGTGATGGTCAACGTTATATTTATTTTTCTCATGATCGAATTAGGTTTGAGTGGTTTAGAATGTCTAATCACTTGCGATGATCGTATGCATCCCATTTTTTGCATGTATTAGCCAAACTACCATAGACTAATTACTTCTACAATTAATCTATGAGTAATCCATTTCACATCGGTATATGTATATATTCCGCTCGTCACGCGGATCATTATTAACACGACAAATTCTTTGCACTTAGAACAGTTTTCCGCATTTTGAAGCTCATTGGAACCGCACCGTTTGCTGTCCGTGGCAGTAGCAGTTTCCCATTGGATTTATTTCAGAAAGCGCTCAACAGTTTACCGTTATGAATATCCTGAAACTGAGACCTTTGGACCAATTTTTTTTTTTAATCTCTGTTACTGGTTCTATTTTATCGTAACACATGCTGTACTACGTCACGTTATCACGATGGGTGTGTGAGTGGGCGTGGATTGTGTGGGTGATGTGGGTGGTGTGCGTGCGTGCGTGCGTGCGTGCGTGCGTGCGTGCGTGCGTGCGTGCGTGCGTGCGTGCGTGCGTGCGTGCCTGTGTGTGCTGATCCCTGTAGCTGTTTCACTGCGTCACTTAGTCATGGAAATACAGTAGAAATAGGGCCCACAGTGGTGATGTACATAGATTATTCAACTGCTACTCTTTTTATTACTCGTTTCCACTCCAGAGGTGCATCTGGATCGGGCGCTGTGATAGCGTATTGTTCTAAGTTCTTTGGAGGCGACGCAAGCAAGACTTTCGCGAGCGTCGCCTCCGGGGGAGGTGGTGGTGGTGGTGGTGGTGGTGGTGGTGGTGGTGGTGTGTGTGTGTGTGTGTGTGTTAGTGTTAGAGTTAGTGTGTGTGTGTGTGCGTGCGTGCGTGCGTGCGTGCGTGCGTGCGTGCGTGCGTGCGTGCGTGCGTGCGTGCGTGCGTGCGTGCGTGCGTGCGTGCGTGCGTGCGTGCGTGCGTGCGTGCGTGCGTGCGTGCGTGCGTGCGTGCGTGCGTGCGTGCGTGCGTGCGTGCGTGCGTGCGTGCGTGCGTGCGTGCGTGCGTGCGTGCGTGCGTGCGTGCGTGCGTGCGTGCGTGCGTGCGTGCGTGCGTGCGTGCGTGCGTGCGTGCGTGCGTGCGTGCGTGCGTGCGTGCGTGTTGTGTTTGTTATGGCCACTTTCGCTCGCTCGCGTCGCGTGCAGTCTAGATGCAGCTTAGTGTATCTCTCAGGATATACAGCTGTGGTGTATATAAATAATTAAACAGCTGTAAGTGGTGTTCGTATTATAACTCGCTATCACTCAAACATATCTGTTTTAGCTCGCCTGATTGGAGAAACGGAGATAATGTTAGTATTATATCACAGGCGTGCTACAACTAATTTTCTAGCCTAGCGTTAATGTTTAGGAAGTTACACGCGGTTCTCGTTGACCAAACAACCGCAAATGTTTTACTATCCACTTTTAAAACTCATCTCTTTAAACAAGCGTACCAGAATTTAAATTAATGTTTATATTATCATTTCATTGTCTTGCGCTACGAGCATGCTTGCGTGGAGTTTGGCGCGTTATAAATTCACTTATTATTATTATTATTATTATTTTACTGTACATAATTATCTGTACATACTTCTTTTGTGTTTTAACATGTATATGTTTTTCGACTATCTGTGACTCGTGTATTAATACTGTCCTTCAGAGAGAAATTCATATATTTATAGTACTTTTCCTTAGCTATCCGTTAGTTTCCTTGTTACTTCTTATGCTAGTCAACTTCTGTCTCTATGTTTTACCCATTCCCATTTTGTCGAGAGGTGCAAATTGCAAACTTTGGAAAGAGATCAAAACGATCACATATAATGCATATGAAAAGAAACCATTATTGTTCAATGAAAGATACCTTATGGCGACCCTGTATAATGATTATGGCTGTATACCCATAACTTAATGGGTACTGATCTACAAAGATACAGGGTTGCCATAGGTTTATTTCACATAAAAATAGGTTCATGTCATATAAGAATGGACCATAAGAATGCTCCCTTCAAGTCTGTTCATCTGTCATTATATGCTATAGACATACGCATGGTGTTACTTATAATTGTTAAACTTAGTCTGTTATTTTGTGGAGATATTGAAAGCAATCCTGGCCCTCCAAATGAAGCAGGAAAAGTGTCAACCATGAGTTTATTTCATCTTAATATAAACGGCCTGCGTCATAAAATCCAGGAAATTGAAGAGTTTGTTTGTGATTACGACATGGTTTCATTTACAGAAGCTAAGCTGAATAAAGCAGTGTCTGGTGATGATGTTAAATTAGATAACTATTATGGACCAATTAGAAAGGACCGATCACATTCAGGGGGTGGACTGTCAATCTATGTCTCAAAAAATCGTTTAATTGTAAAAGGCGCATTGATTTGGAAACAGAAGACGTAGAACACATATTTGTAGAAATAAATTATGGAACTATAATATTTATCTTAGGTCTGTTTTATCGGTCACCCGATTCGGCACAGATATATTCGTCAAACCTTTCTAAAGCGATTGGCAGAGCTGTGGATACGCCTCTACCCTTTATAATTATGGGTGACTTAAATGAAAACTTATTAAATTCGGATCTTCATAATCTCCAGGACATTATCACTTTATACAATATGAATTCATTAATTAGTGAACCAACGCGCATAACAGAAACGTCTGCAACGCTTATTGACCCAATACTGACTTATTGAAACATTGAGTCAGTAGAGTCAGGTGTGATCCAGGAATATATGGAATATAGTGATCATTCAGCAACATATGTTGCTATAAAAATCACAAATTAAAAGAACTTGTAAACGAAAAGTGTGGGTTTATAAAAAAGCCAATTTTGAAAAATTTAATAACGATATTTTTAATACACCATGGGTACCTCTGTTTGCGACCTGTGAAAATGTACATGAAATGTGTGATTTATTCAACTCTTTATTTCTTGATATGGTAACTGAATGCATCCCAAATAGAATCATAAAAATTAGGTCTGATGATAAACCTTGATTTGACGGTGCATTAAGGCGCGAAATCCGACAAAGAGGCCGCCAGACATACTCAACATCAAAATGACTGGTGCAAATTCAAAAGACAACGGAATAAAGTTAACAATATGAAAAAGAAGGCAACGCGGGATTTTATAGCGAGTGCAGATTTAATGCTTGATGAATTATCTAATCATAATCCGCGTCCCTACTGGAAATTAGTTAAACAATTTTTTAATGGAGGAAATACGACTCATATCCCACCCCTGTTATACAATGACAATGATAGTACGAAATATGCTTTAACTGATTTAGAAAAAGCGACATGTTTAAATAATTATTTCGCAGCTATTTCAAATGTCGATGATACACGTGCGCATCTCCCACCACTTGAAACAAAAACAAATGATATACTGTCTGGCTGTGTGATACTTGAGTCCGAAATCATTGACGTTATTAAATTACTGAAGTTAAACAAAGCTCCTGGAAATGATGGAATAAGCCACACAATGCTTTGAAAACATTGTCAATCTAATGGCTAATCCATAGCCTTTCCTTTATGTTGGATATTCAATAAATCCTTTGAAACTGATACATTTCCCAATGCTTGGAAGATAGCCACCGTTTTCTCTTTATTTAAGAAAGGTAATAAGAGATTACCGGAAAATTATCGACCAATTTCCTTATTAAGCACCGTTGTGAAAATTATGGAAAGAATCGTTTTTAAAAATGTGTATAATCACCTTACAGGACACAATCTCCGTTATAAATATCAATCTGGTTTCCGTCCAGGCTATTCAACGGTCTTTCAACTTATCGAGTAGTGCCACATTCTGTCAAATGCACTAGATGAACGCAAATCTTCATGTGTTGTGCTTTGTGATATCTCAAAGGCATTTGACAGAGTGTGGCACAAAGGATTGTTGCTTAAATTACAGGAGCATGGTCTAGGAGGAGGCCGTCTTACGTGGTTCAACAGCTACCTAAGTTCACGAAAGCAAAGTGTCTTAATTAACCAAGAAACTTCACCGATGAAACAAATTGAAGCTGGCGTCCCACAAGGCTCAGTGCTCGGTCCTCGCTTATTTTTGGTATATATAAATGATATTTCACAGACCATCGAGAGCATTTTAAGATCATATGCTGACAGCACTGCATTATGTTGCTCCAGTGCATCATCCATCGAAATAGAAAGAAAATTAAATAGCGATTTAGATCAAATTTCAACATGGGCAAAATAATGGTTGATTTTATTTAATGTTACAAAAACCGTGAATCTAACGATTACAAATCACCGTACATTTGTGTCCCCAGATATCTTTTTAAATAATACACTGTTAACGTCAGTGCATTCTAGTAACTATTTGGGCTTAACCATTTCGAATGACCTCAAATGGAGTGATCATATAGATCAGATATCAAAGAGAGCTGCAAAAATATTAGCTACAATGCGAAGAATGAAATATATTTTAAGCAGGCACACATTATCTCAAATTTACACTTCATATTTGCGTCCGGTACTCGAATATGGCAGTGAGCTTTGGGATGGTTGCTCCGGTCGGGATGCTGAAAGACTTGAAGGCATTCAGAATGAAGCCATGCGAATAAAAAAAATAGGATTACCAATGTATGCACCCCTAGCAATTCTCTATAAAGAGACTGGCTTTATTCCTCTGCATGAGCGTCGCAAACAGAAGAAACTCATATTATTCTATAAGATTGTTCAAGAAGATTGCCCTGATTATATAACAGATATTGTCCCTAGAAGAGTAGGTGATATCAACAACTACAACCTTAGAAACTCTGATGTTTTTATTCCACCGAATCACCATCTTGAAATATATAAGAATTCTTTCATATCCAGTGTTGTTCAACTTTGGAATAACCTTGATATAGCAGTCAAATCCGCTCCATCACTTTCAATCTTCAAGAGAAAACTTACAAAAACTGATCGAAATGTCCCAGAGCAGCTCGCAAAATACTGCACGTTTGGCAGAAGACGCGAAAATATAATAACTTGCAAAATCAGAAATAACTGTAGCCAACTCAATAATGATCTGTACCGATACCACGTACTTGAACACCTCAACTGTCCACATTGCCAAATGCCAGAAACGACCTATCATTACTTTTTTTAATGTCCAAAATTGGCAAACAAAAGGCGCAATTTATTTGATTCCCTTCAACAAATTACACTCGATGTTAGCCTGGATATTTTCTTGAAGGGAAGCAATAGATTGGCTACCAAATCAAATGAAAATTTGTTAACAAACGTACATAATTTTATCAGACAAACGAAGAGATTTTAAAACAAATTGGAAATTCAGTCCTTTTTCATCACATTATTCTATTCACAAATTTGTCAATGGTGCACTAAGTGTAGGCACAAGTACGTTTATGAGAATGTACAGGTATGCATGAGTGAGTGCATGCGTGAGTGCAGGAATTGGTATTGAGAAGTGGGAAGGATATATCGTACCAATATTATTGTCAAGGATTTATCTAAAGATAACACGTACAGTGTGAGGGGTTTGTACAGATGCCTCTGACAAAAATTGAATTGCTGCTGCTGTTGAAAATGTGGGTGCACTGATGTGTGTACTTACGTGCTTGCGTGCGTGCGTACGTGCGTGCGTGCGTGCGTGCGTGCGTGCGTGGGTGGGTGGGTGGTGCGTGCGTGCGTGCGTGCGTGTGCGCGTGTGCGCGTGTGCGCGTGTGCATGGGCGTGCGTATGTGTTGTGTGTTCCCTCTCTCCCTCCCTCCCTCCCTCCCTCCCTCTCTCCCTCCCTCCCCCCTCCCTCGCTCGCTCGCTCCCTCCCTCCCTCCCCACTCCCTCCTTCCGTCTCTATCTATCTATCTCTCTCTCTCTCTCTCTCTCTCTCTCTCTTTCTAGACTTCTTTCGGCATATCTTTCTGTCTCTCTGCTACTCAGATTAGTCTATGTAAATTTAAATTGCACATAAGTTAAACGTTATTTATATGCTGCCATTTAATATATCTGTAGGGAGAGGGCTATATTAAGTTGTTAGAACTTGTGCCCGATTCCTTTGTACATTTGTATGTTTAAAAGAAATTATTAACACGTCACGAAGAACTGTACAAGATTGCGATCGCTAATTAACTGGCCGTTTTTATGGCTATGATTAATTTGTCGAGTAATGCGCATTCGCTATTCGACGACAAGTGTTTTACGGTGTATACAACCTTGCTGCAGCAACAGCAACAACTCCCGTCAAATTAGTTTTAAAATATGCAACAGCGTTCCCGTATACCCGTATAGTTGTTTTGAAATTGAGTCACTCGAAATCTTGAAATTCAACAATTCCGAAGCGCGCGCTTATCCGCCATTTTAGCAACATGCATATTATTATAATGAGCTATATGGTTAGCTGCGCAGTAAAACTAAAGCACGGGTAATAATGTGAATGATATCATGAGACAACGTCGGGTGTACACAAGACCTACACACGTATTATTCGCGCCACGCATCTAAGGGCAGATTCGACTAGCTAACTAGAGATTATTAGAAGAGTCTCTTTGCCAGTCGAGTAATGGCCAGTTGAACGTAATGGTGGCTCAAGATTAGTACCCATACACAACTGTACTTTATTGCTTTCCCCGTAACCTGACTCAACGACCTGATTAGAAATCAAGCGAAACCGAAGACAGGCGAAGCGGTGTTGGGGTGGGTTTTGTGGTTGGATGAGGTGGGGTGGGTGGTGGGTGGGTGCTGATTATGGCATGGGAGTGGGATTCCAGAGGTAGGGTCTGTTTTTTGGTGATTGACTGCGACAGTGACTCACATACGTCCACTATTACGCACTGTGTTGTGAGTATGTCACTGTTATTATTGCCTAGGGCAATTTTTAACCATTTTAGCGGGTTGAAAATCGATTTAAATCAACAGATTCATATTTTTTTAAGTTTATAGCTGCGCACTATTTTTATTAGAACTGCACATTTATTTTCAAAAATTCACACTAAAGGAAGCTCTAGCCCTATTCACTGTATTATACCGTTTTAGCATTGATATAGAGGACATATTGTGCAAAGAGAAACCAATAGACGAAAGCGGTGTCACTAGGTTACTGTTAACCTCTCTTATGTCAACGGCGGCTCAAAGCGCCCAGGATGCAACTCATATCAATTAACCGTATAATTGCCACGATTTTTCAATACAATTACAATGTTTGCAGGCCAAGGGGAGACTATTTTTGTAAATTTACCAATGAAAATTACAAAAATAGCTTGCTGCCCTCAAGGCCAACTAAGAGAGAACGTGTTGGACTGGGTTAACCACCAAAGGGGAAATTTCTAAGAAAATTCGATTTTTTGATTAGCCAGCGTCTATTTGCATGCCAAGAGAATAGTATTTTTGAAAATGTACCACTGGAATGACTGGATCAGTTACCGAGCCAGTCATTCCAGTGGTAAATTTTTAAAAATTGGCTTGCAACTGGTAATTTTTAAGACAATTCCAGTGGGAGTTTCTTGCCGGCTTGACCATTAAAGGTTAAGGTGACACAAGTAGGGTTATTATATAGACGGCCATCCTGACATCCAGGTTGAGCGCTATCTTTGTGCCGCATTAGGACATTTCAGAACACTGTTTATACGACACCAGGATGGCCATAGCCAGGAGAAGATCGTCCGGAATATTGGCATCAACTTCAAAAACGAAATCGCAACTGCAATGCTTCAACAGTGTATTCTTCCCGAGCATTCAGTCGAGCACCATTTGAAATCATACCAGTAGAACAGATACCCATTTTGGATAGTTAAGAAGAAACGAGTTCATTTCGTAAAATCCATTTGATTAGAACACACCAAACAATGTTGAATAAGCGAAAATCATGAAATCATGAAAGATGAATATTCACAGTTGCATTCCAGACTAAAGGAACCGATCAAAGCACGCCCACTAGTCGCCTGCAAAAGAAATCCAAACATGAAAGAGTTGCTAGTAAGATCAAAGTTAGACGTCATAGTTCCTGATAACAATGGCAGGGTTTAGGTCCTGCCTGTCTCTTCTTAAATACATACATACAATAACAGTACATTTTACCCCAACCAATCGCGGGGCGGGCGAACAGGCGGACGGGCGGCTGAGCCGATGGATGCTCGAATCCATAGACAGACATATTTGTGGGGTGGGTATCAGGGTTAATGGATGGTTAATAGCTTAGTAAATTTAATATTTGCATCGGGGTCTGAATCGGAGTGCCAGTTCAACTTTTATGTTATTTGACAAAGTACGCTCACGTACGCATGCACGCATTCACACAAACACGCACACCCAAGCACGGACGCTCGCCCGCCCGCCCACCCTCACATGCACGAACGCACGCACACAATCACGCACACCTATTACGCACACACACCCGTGTACGCACGTAGACACGCACGCATGCGGACAGAAACTTAAGTGCGTACGCAAATTGTCATACCTGATGTACAGGTGTCTCAAATCTAAAACAATTATGTAGGTACCTTGCTGAATATTTTTAACTATGTTGACAATGACATGTATCTGTAATAGGTAGTCATAGTATGTAGTCAAATTACTTTCAAAATAACATAATGTTTTCGTATAATGTATATAGTTGATCTTTCAAATCCAATCAGCCGGTTTCAAAGGCTTAAACCAGAATATCCGTGTGCACTAAATATCAGACATAGTATGTTTAGAGTTTCATAGTTAAAGGCACATAGTATACATTAATTTGTTTGTCGAAGCGATAGTTTAGAGTTAAAATTCGTAAGAAAAATATTTCTATGTGACATCCCGATTACTTAGAAAAGGTAACAGCAGAACATATAAGTCGGTTCAATAAGGTAAGAAAAGCTGTTCGATTTCTCACAAACATATTGACCTGCTCTCAAACTGTGGATGAGAGGTTGGGGATGGGCAGATAATGGTCGGGGTAAGAGTTCATCTTTGACGTCATTAGGCACTCGAAACGCCATCTTCCGGTACGACTTTCCTCTTGATAGCTTATCCTCGAGTATTCGAGATGTCACAAAACAAGCGATGACATCGCTGATAATGAAGAACGAGCTAACTAAATACTCAGCAGTCGGATTATCTGATCTTCTTAAACAAATAAACAAACAGTACGCTTATCCTGAAGTACATAAACAACTTTACAACTACAAGTTGAATGGAGACGAAATTCTGGTTCACGATTTAAAATACGAATGATGAGTGTGTCGTGTATAAATGAGTTTGAAATGGTAATCTGAGTGTGGTGTATGTGCGGGTCTGATGTGGTTTGATGTCTCAGACTGCCTTCTTGGGGTTGAAGACGGCCACCATTTGGAAGCTATTTTGGTTAATGTTCCTAATACCAAATGGGTTAAGAACCTCATTCCAGTGGCTATGTCCAAGTTTATGCGGTTAAAGAATCAGATTATGCCATCGTGAGTATGATATTTCATGAATTGAAAAGCGGTTTTGTCAATATCTGAGTAGACGTATGCGTTAATGGACGAATCCAGTTTTAGCTATGTCCCGCCCATTTTTAGCTAAACTCCACCCACACTTCACCCGTGTTGGGATCATTCGATCCCTGATCTCCCTTGCTATCAATTTCCAGAAAACTATACAGGTAAGCTGTTGAATAATTTGCAAGTAATTTGACTGGGTGCTGTTGCTGCATTCGGCAGCAACAGTTCCCGCCAGTCAAATTACTTTTCAAGATATAGCCAATCAAATTACTTTCAAAATATTCAACAGCTTATTTTTGAAATAGTAAAGACATACAATTCGGACAACTATGTTTAGTCCGTTATTAATTAAGCGTTCGTGACGAACTTACCTGTGCCATTCATGACGTAATTGATTGTGATGTCATCATACACGTCACGTAGTCGATTATGACGCCATATGATTGACTGAGATTCTCTATTGCATTGATTCCAGGATCATAATTTCCGCGGTTAGCGAATCAGGTTTTCATATTGCGAGTTTGATATTTCGTAATTCTATATGGTCATCCATGAGAAAATACATTTGTCGATAAGTTATTGAAAATATTTAACATAAAATGAAAGTACAAGATCACAGAAGCCAGTTCTGAAGTACAGATTTAAATGTCTGTAGTGACATCTTCCACTGCATCCATGTAAGTGTCACTAAACAGGCGGCGATATCGTTGACACTGGATAGCGAAAACGATGATACTCAGCCCTGAATTATTTCACCCGGGTTGCTACGATTAAATCTGGTGAACTGAAGACGGGTGTCCAATTAGAAAATGATGCTGCTGCAACAGCTCCCAAACCACAGTGCTATCAAAATGAACACATAAGCTACATTAAGCAATAGCGGTTGGAATAAAAGAGACAATTCGGCATCGGATGGCGTAATGATGTGGAGGGCATTAGCAATTGCAAAATCACAATGTAAATGGAAACCTCATTTATAGATTTATACGAGAGCCAGATCCCTACCAGTACACCCCAACCTCAACACGCTCTCTCTCGCTCTCTCTCTCTCTCTCTCTCTCTCTCTCTCTCTCTCTCTCTCTCTCTCGCGCGCTCTCTCTCACACACACACACACACACACGCACGCACGCACGCACGCACGCATGCACGCACAGACACACACACGTACGCGCGCGCGCACGCACGTACGCGCGCACGCACGCACGTACGCGCGCACGCACGCACGTACGCGCGCACGCACGCACGCACGCACGCACGCACGCACGCACGCACGCACGCACGCACGCACGCACGCATACACGCACACACGCACACACGCACACACGCACACACGCACACACGCACACACGCACACACGCACACACGCACACACGCACACACGCACACACGCACACACGCACACACGCACACACGCACACACGCACACACGCACGCCCGCGCACGCGCACGCGGACGTACACACAGGATGGATGAACACATTTGAGCATAAGTCACCATCCATATATCAACTAGTTCAGTTTGATCCGTTTACTGGATAATATATGTCAAAGTGTGAATTTCGCTTTTGGATTCAATAGGGCCAGACGCTTTGTGTACTTTTGTGCGATTTGTACGAAATCTAGTAATGGTATACACTGAGCAATTGAAGATGATCCACTCCCAAGCATCAGCGGTATGCCCCATGTGGATTGTCTCAAGGATGAGAGAAATAGGAAAGGATATTACTGCGCGTGCCAGTTTTGAATTCACCAATAGTAAACTATCCAGTTAACAATTCTTTCATGACTAAATCTGACCAAAAAAATCAGAACATTTGACTATTGAATGTCCATTTGTAGGCCAAGTGAAGATTAGTTTTGAAAATTTACCAGTTATTCCGGTGGTTAATCGTCAAATAAAGTCTTCTCTTGGCATGCAATTCCTTAAGACCCCTTCGTAGGCCGGTTTTTGCAGGATTCGTCAAGAAAGGGATACATCTTTTGACCAACTTATATCAGGTCTGGCCATAATTATCGTATAGGCATATAAAACCTACATTGTACCAAGGATATTTTTAGATGGCAGGCATCATAGGTAGACCTTAAAACAGTAGGAAATACGTTAATGCCATCTTTCTTCGTACTTACGTATTGATTTCTAACTTGGCGGCTGTGTACTTTTGTGCCGAAGTCACCTTCCGTCAAAGAACTAGGGCAGTCAGGACTATTGTCTGTCATATATGGCAATGGTTAACGGATCTTTCTGTTTTAGCTATGCCCCGCCCATCTTTAGCTAAGCTCCACCCACACCTCGCTCGTGTAGGAATCGATCGATCTCTGAACACCCTGACTATCAATTTCCAAAAACTACACAGGTCAAGCTGTTGAATATTTTGAAACTAATTTGACTGGTTGCTGTTGCTGCCTATGGCAGTCAAATTAGTTTCAAAATATTCACCAGCATGTTTATTAAATAGTAAAGACATACTAAGCAAAAGGCTCATTTATCTCAACCAGTCTTGATCCCTTTGTGGTTAATTAGCTCTTTGTTCAATACATGGGGGAATCTCACGTAATGCATGTACAATCCAATCAAACCTGCTAATTAGCCACCTGACTTGTTACCTCCCAGGCCTCCCTCCAGTTCTATCATCTGTTTGAGAACATTTTCCAAGACCAAACCCTCAATGGGCATTTCCAGTCTTAGCTATGCCCTGTCAATCTCTAGCTTAGCCCCACCCACACCTCGCTCGAGTTCGGATCGATTGATCTCTGAGCTCCCTGTCTATAAAGTTCGAGAAATCTATACAGCTAAGCTGTTGAATATTTTGAAACTAATTTGACTGGGCATATGGCAGCAACAGC